>OZ026591.1:9460411-9645559 GCA_964020215.1 Aurelia sp. 3 sensu Dawson et al. (2005)
CAGTTCATGAGAAACGTGGAACCTTTCCTGATTGGCTGACGCATGAGAAACGTGGAACCTTTCTTTCATGAGCGTTTCTGTCTTTGTTCGAGTCTGCAGGTATTTAATTAGCGCTTCCATGGAAAAAGTTGGCCAAAGAAATCTCATTGTGTGTGGGTGTTACGCCTTCCCTCTTTATAGCTTGCTCTATTGAATCCAATTCAGTGACTTGGTTCCTCAAGAGAGGGAATCGCGCGTGGCTCAGAACAAGGATTTGGTCGTCGATGCGCAGACTCTACTGGAGGAGAACCTCTCTGAAAAGAAATCAGTAGAGTCTGCACGCAGGCTATCGGATGGTCCACAGTAAGGGAAATAATTGATCTTGAATCTACAAGGATTGTTTACAAATCCCTGAATGGTGATGCACCATCCTATATGAGTGACATGTTTACTAAAGTCAACGTCTTTAGAACACGGTCGCTTAGAAATTCGGATTATGACCTAAGAGTCCCTTTTCTAAGAACAACCACAGGACAGAGATGCTTCTCTTATCAGGGTGCGAAACTTTGGAATGGTTTATCTAAAAAGACTAAAAATACGTCAACTTTGAAAACTTTTATGAAAGCCATAAAATGATCTTCCGTCCTCGAAGAATCAACAAAACCCCCTTTTCGTTTTTAATGTTTTCTTTTGAAATTTCTTTTTAACGATTGTAATTAGGTTATTGATTAGTAATTTTGTGTAAAATATTTAATTTAGTTTTAGTGTATTTTATTGCATGGCCCCCTGTAAATCAGCTTTCTCTAACTAAGGGGCTACCATGCCTAAAAAATTGAAAATGAAATTAAATGAAATGAAATATCTAACATCTTTATTCTCGCTCAGGAGAGAGATTTTGTTGCGAAAGTAAGCCTCGATAAAACCTGACGAAATTAGCATGGTGAAAATTCGTTTCAGAAACCGCTGACCACGCAAATTCATCAGTCTCACAGCTTGGTTTCAAATTTCGAGAGGAAGCGGGCCTAAATGGATTGGACAGCGGCTTTGGCATTCCAGCGTGAGCACGTGCGCACGCGCATAAATCGACACATGAATTCAGATGCTGGAAAGGTTGGACAAGATGGAGAAATCGCGATCGACCAAATTTTCTCAATTAAAATCATTATTTGAAGACTTCTTGTGGTCATGGAATAATGGCCTAATTCACATGCAACTTCCGATTGGCAAAAGAGTAAATTTCTCAAAAACTACACCGTGCCACATCAAGATCTTTCCAGGAGTTCTTCCCAAGGATGTCAGAAACATCGCCTATCAGGTGGGTTTTTCACTGTTTTTTGCGTTGGAAAGTTATTTCAGGTTTTGTGGACACTACTCTAGGACCATGTTTGCCAAGTAGCAGAGGGAGCCTTTCTTGCCATATCGTTTTTCCATCGAAATACTCCAGCTGGAAGTCTGACATTTGTTTGTGTTGATAGAACTGCTTCTTGACATGGAATATCCAAAACCTTATGTTCGCAAGTGGTCGACAAGGTAGGTAAATTGTTATTTGTCAAAGTGCAGTCTGAAATGGTTCAACACTCGTCAGCTGAAATCGCCAATTTTCAGGTGTTTATTACTCCAAATCGGCACCGTGCCACATCACCAAACTTTGCTAATGCACTTACAAGAGCTTCAACAGCAGTGTGGCAGTGTCGGTATGTCCACTGTTTTTTGCGTTCAACGTCAATATTGGTCTTTTTGAGGGAAGGTTTTGTTTACATTGACAACGATTTGGGGAAGGAAAAGCTTTGTCCTTGAACAATCACAGACAGGACAAGAACCACGTGTCATGTGTCACAAGAAGCAAATACTTCAGCCCAGATATATCGAGAGCTAAGGGAGTTTCGCACTTTAAAGTCATAAGATTTGCAAATATTTACTTCAGAGCTTTGTCTGACAGAGAATGCAAGGAGTAACAAATCAATGAATTAAAGGTCAGAAATTTAGCCAATTCCTCTGATGTTACAGCTTTGTGCCCACAGTAGGGTCGAGGTAGAACCGCCTATGTATCCGCTGGGTAAATTTTGCGTATGCCAAGAGATAATCTATAGTACATAGATTGTAAGACTTCAAGATTTGAAGTTTTGTGTACACCGGCGTACACCAAAATGCGAGGTCCTGTCCACCATATAAATATGATGTAAACTACCCCGATTGCAGTCTGGCCTTGCACTAGTTATTTGTTGCATTGCTGAGAACAATGAGTCATGTTAGTTTTTAATTCCACTTTAAATGAAGAAAGCCAGGAATGCAGGAGAGGGGGCATGGGGCTGACTGACCCTTCTACCCTCATAAAAATGACCAGAACATGTTATTTCCTATTGTTTTGCCTTGTGCAACTATTGGTATCCATGACAAGATATTAATCTGAAATATAGTGACAAGTGTTTGCAAAATGGTGTATTGTTTTTGTCTTGCAGATATATGCACCTTCAATGCATACTACATATACGAATGAGATTTCACTTGCACTGGCTCAAAATATCCTTGGCCCATCCAACTTCACTAGCTTTGATGATTTATACATAGATGCCAACGAGACTTAAAAGCAGCATACTGGAATATACAGCAGATGTAACCATTGCAAATACAGCAGATGTAACCATTGCAAATACAAGGGTTCAGAGCTGTAGGAAGCATTTTAAACGTGGGAAGATGGCACCACAGGGACCCTAGGAAGTTGTATAGCCCCACCCCCCCCCCAATGGTAAAGAGGCCTTCCTCCGTAGCCTCCCTTTTGATTGTGAAGCTATGACATAATGCTTTAAGAGAGAGATCAAAAGCGAAGGGGGGTGGGGTTATACAACTTCCTAGGGTCCCAGTGATGACACTCCAAGGGAGTTTTTCATTAAGCTGAAGGGGCACTTCTTAAAAAGGGCACCATCATGAATATTGTAAAATCTTAGATGGGGCATGTGCCCCCCCCCCCCCAGTACTCCATGGTTCCTACGTTTCTGAGAAGCTGGGAACAAAGAACATTTCAGGAACATTGTCACAACATTTGCAGAACTATCCAGTATTATTGCAGGATATTTTCTTATGCTAGTTAAAGTATTTTTAAATTCTGAAAGGTGTTCTCAAGTTTCGTTCACTGAATTTGTCTGTTTTTATTTGTGCATTTACCTGTCTGTTTTTATATGTTAAAAGTTAATTCTGTTAATGGAAAAGAGATGTTTTAGAATGATGCAGGGTCACCAGGAAAGAGTGTTTGGCCAACATGAGCAAACTGGGCATATTTCACAAGCTGTATTCAACAATAATATTATTAATCCTAAAAGAAAAATGCACTTTAGATTTCAAGGGCAAGAATTTCTGTTTCAAAATCAAAAATCTTTCCACCACCAGGTCTCTGTTAATGCTTTTGGTTCCACTTAGTTCATTCACATCACAAATAGAGCAAGCAGACTGAGCAAAGTTGTCTTTATTTTGAAACCACTTTGTAAGGAGTGCAGTCATATTTCAAATGAAACTAAAGGCACTTCTAGGGAATCAAGAAACTCTAGTAGACTTGATCACAATGGGCAATTTTGGGAGTTAGGGTACCCTTTAGTTCTCTTCTGGCATTGAACAGAGTTTCAGCGAAGTTTAGATTAATTGGTAGACTCTCTATTCGATTGCAAAAGTAAACAACCAAATTCTTAACTATTCTCAAAAGCACCACGGGACTTGGGTAGTAAGTCTGGTACTACTGCCTTTCCAGTATGACACTTTGACTCTGCCGCTTTCCTCGATATATCAAACTCGCAGAAAATTAAAGTCTCTGCTTGAAACCGAGTGTGCGTGCGCATAAAAGACGAAAAATAGCTATGCTGACGAAATTCGAAGCTGCGTGGTGTCGAAATCTTGAAATTTTCCCTTTTTCCCAGCATGCCTTTCTTCCCATGAAAAGGCCTATTGGGAGCCACAAAGAAAGTTTCTGAGCCAATAAATGTCAACCTTGGTGTAGAAAATTCTGCAAAACAGCCATGTGTAGAACCAACAAGGAAAAATGATAAAATTTTGGCAGCTATTGAAGCTCTCCAGGCTGACATGAATCTTTTGAAAGAAAGTCAAAAGAAAGCAAAACCTCAGACCAACCAACCATCAAACCAACCAAATTAGGGAAGAAAATCAGCCTGCCAACCATGTATTTCTGAGGGCAAAGAAAAACAATGCCAACATTGCTTTATTTGTGGTTCAGAAGAGCATTTTGCTAAAGGCTGTAAGAAAGAAAAGCGCCAGGGAAACCGCCAACAGCTAGGCAAGGGCGGAGCAGCTTAGCTGAAAATCAATCCCCAAAGCAACATTGTAACTTTTGCACTAAGCTTTAGGAGCCAGAAATTTCTTTTGAATTTAGCAGTTGTCAAACAGTCTATCATTGTGGTAATATATGTCAAATAAGTCATTGGAAAGATCATAAAGTTTTGTGTGGACCAATCAAATCTCTTGCTGTGAGTGTTGAAGATACAAAAACAGTTAAAACTGCTTTTTTTTAGCCACATTACTCCACAAAAACATTCTAAAATCATTAAACTTGTTAGTGAAAATGTTTGGTTGAATGTTTGCTGAATGAAAGCAAAGTACATGTGTTATAGGACAGTGGCTCACAAATTTGAATCTTGTCTCAACAGTATCTCACAGATAATTTCCACAACTAGAAGTAAAAAATCTGAAAGAACTTCTAGGTGAAGAAATTGAACTTGACTTGCGTGCAGCTAATAACTCTTCAATTCCCTACTCTGGATATGTTGAAATCGAGTTTAAAGTATGCAACAAAAAGAGCCCAGGACTTTTAGAACCATTTCTTGTGACAAAATCCATGCTTAACAGACCAATTTTGGGATACAATGTGATTGAGGAAATTGTGAGGAGAAAGTCCAAGATTGATTTTGTCAAGCAAAAAAAAAACAGTAGACAATGATCTGATTTCAAGTAATCTTTTGGAGGTAATATTTTCAATTTTTCCAGACAATGAGCCTGAAGACATTGAAAATTTGATTGAGTGTTTGACTATTCAAAATGAATTTCTTAGTACAGTGAAGTCAACCAAAAGAACAGTGCCAATACCAGCTAAGCAAAAATCTGTGATTAATTGTCACACTAATTCGTATACCATGAAGGCAAAAACATCTGTCCTTTTCGAGCCAGAGGAGGGTGATGCTTTGCCCCCAGGTTTAGAACTGTCACGAATGATTTTACAAATCTCCAGGGGTACATCAAATAGAATTAAATTGGAAATAGAGAGCACTACATCTTCAAGGAAGAACTCTCTTAACCCTATTCAGCCCGGGGGGGGGGCATTATGGTTCCCCCTATGAAACGTTGTTAGATAGCATCTCTGCCATGAAAAATGTAACTTTGAAGCTTCTTGAATTTTAATGAAATTTAATAGGCTACATAATTATCCATACTTCATTGTTAATTGTTGTGTCACGTGACCTCCAGATGCCTTTTGTTGGGGACTAGTCACAAAGAAAATCATAAATCCTCTGTTATTTTCTTTCCAGTAGCATTAAATGTAAAGATATATATACCATTGGCTTTGCCTTGAAGAGAGCTTTCATTTCATATATAGTTTATTATTATTTGCTTACATCAGCAAATTTTAATTTCAATGACGTCATACAACTTTATGACGTCATATATTGAAGGAATCAGTGAATCATTCATGAAAATTTGATCGAAATGGCGTGATAATAAACTGAGGTGTCTAATTTCGTTGATTAAAGGTCAAAATATATAATAAATAACTGTAACAATAGTTTTCATTGTTTGAAGTGTCCGTTAATTGGACTTAATCTGCAATAATAAACAAAGACAATTTTCAAAATTCAAATAATCAATAAAAGTATCTTTGGAGACTCCTAACCATAACTTTTGCAGCATAGTTAGCTACTCATCTTAAACAAATCAGTAAATATCTGGCATTTAAGAATAGTCACTACTTTTTGCTTGATTTTACTATTGTTTTTGGTTGCCTAGCAACGAATCACGTGACAAATTACTAATTACTGCTAGTTTTGGATTCTTTCCAGGTCCCTAATTGAATGTGCGAAGTTTCACCTACGAACAGTTTCTCGTTTCTGAAATAAAGAGGGGGGGCCAAAATAGCCCCCCGCCGGACCAAAATAGTAAAAATTTTACCCGGGCTGAATAGGGTTAAAACGTTTAGAGTTAACCACCTCCATAGCACCCTTAGCAGAAAGAATAAAAAAGTGACACTGGAAATGCCAACAACATTGGTTGTACAGAACTTCAGAAGCAAAGTGAAAATGTCAAAACAAGTGCTATTGATGCCAACTCAGCAGATCAATCTTCATTTTTGAATCAATTTGACCTAAGTAACCTTACTGTAGACCAAAAAAAAAAATGCTGAAGAACTTCTATTTCAGGAGCAAGATACATTGTCTTCAGGAGACGATGACGTAGGCTGTGCAAAAGAGTTGCAAATGACAATTGATCTTAGTGATCCCACCTCTGTCCATAAGACATATGCATCTCTACCCAAGCCTCTATATCCAGAAGTAAAACAACATATCGAAGATCTCCTTTACAATGGATTTATAACACGCTCCAACTCCAACTACTCAAGCCCTGTTGTTTGTGTTCGGAAATAAGATGGCACCCTACGTCTCTGTGTGGACTACCATCAGTTAAATCAACGGACCATCCAAGACCGACACCCATTGAAGGTCAAGGACACCCTGGAAAACCTGGGTGGTAATGGGTGGTTTTCTATTACTAGAACAAGGAAAAGCCTACCATCATGGCTTTGTGAAAGAAGAGAGTAGACGCTTTAAGGCCTTCATGACACCCTGGGGGCTATGGGGGCTATATGAGTGGGTGCGTATTCCCTTTGGATTGACCAATCCACCAGGATGCTAGGTGGTAGTTTGTGGCGAAGCCTTACTAGGTTAACACAATTAAGAAAGTTCTAATCTAGTTTCCAGTTTGATCCCAATCAACTTTAAACGCAGTGGAATAATGAAACTTATCCTAGGTCGAAATCATAAGAACAAGATTCTCACAGGACAAAGCACGCGGCCTTGCGCGCCATGATAGGGATCTGGGGCGAATGTATCGTTTTCATGTCTAGCCTTGAAATGCCTCGAGCTAAGCCCCCCCGGGAAACTTCGAAACTACTAGAATAGATTTAAAAAACGTTATTTGCTGAAAGTCTTAAAGTGCCTCCCATTGCTTTCTGCACGTGATGACATCAACATCAACACTCGCTCCAGTCTCTTCGTCGGGCAAGATGGCGGCGGTCAAGAAGCAAGACTTGGAGGTAAAGAACGGCGAAATAACGGCATAAGATCGCAGGAAAAAGTTAGTTTTGCTTTCACAACACTGTTTTAACGCAAAAAGAAGCAAAATTGGAATTCAGTACTAAACATCTTCATTATTTGTTGTTTGTGAGAAATAAAAAGCATTACGGACATCAGTCCAATCTTAGTATCATGTATGTCTGAATAGAATTTGCCCTATGAAGAAAAATAAATATTGTGATGACGTCATCGCAAAGGAATGCAAAGAATGTGCAAAATGAGTAATGCAAAAACCCTCAAACCATATGTTTAAATGAAAAACTAACTACCGCAGTTGATTTGATAGAACATCAAAATTGGCATAAATTCCTCTTCTGTCATCATTTATTTTGTTTTATTTCATTTTATTCTTTCGTCCGTTGATTTAACTGACGGTAGTCCACACAGAGACGTAGGGCTTCAGATTTCTCTAGGAATTATTCAAGGGTTGACACAGACATCTCTCAAAAAATAGATCGCGTTTTCCCACTGGAATGAATTGAATTTTTACAAAATCGTAAAGCTTCAGCATTGCAAGTGTGCTTGGTAAAATCTACGAACGAAAAACACTTGGGAGGGCTGATTCATTTTCATTTTCATTTTCAATTTTTTAGGCATGGTAGCCCCTCAGTTAGAGCAAACTGATTTACAGGGGGCCATGCAATAAAATACACTAAAACTAAATTAAATATTTTACGCAAAATTAAACTAATCAATAACCTAATTACGATAGTTGAAAGAAATCTTAAAAGAAAATATTAAAAACGAAAAGGGAGGTTTTGTTGATTCTTCGAGGACAGAAGATCATTTTATGGCTTTAATAAAATTTTTTACAGTTCACGTGTTTTTAGTCTTTTTAGATAAACAATTCCAAAGTTTCGCACCCTGATAAGAGAAGCATCTCTGTCCTGTGGTTGTTCTTAGAAAAGGGACTCTTAGGTCATAATCCGAATTTCTGAGAGACCGTGTTCTAGAGACGTTGACTTTAGTAAACATGTCACTTATATAGGACGGTGCATCACCATTCAGGTATTTGTAAACCATCCTTGCAGATTCAAGATTAATTATTTCCCTTACTGTGGACCATTCAAGTGCACGAATGACTGGGAGTGGCGAAGCATCGAATGGGCTGTTAGTGATCAATTTTTCCGCTCGATTTTGCAGTTTTTGCAATTTTCCTATAATTGATACATCAGCACTACCCCAAACCGGGCAGCAGTATCTGAAATAGGGCTCTACCAAACTTCTATACATTGTTTCAATCGTAGCGGGTGGAAGATATTGCTTTGCATAACGAAGAATGCCAATACCCCTGGAGATCTATTTCGTGACAGTGGTTAAATGATTCGTCCATTTTATTTCTTGATCCACTTGAACTCCGAGGTATTTTACATCACGTACACGCTTGACATCTTCAGGACCTATTCTAAACTGCGGCTGAGGGGCGTCAGGAATATCTATCTTGCGTAGCTTTTTATTTGTTGCCTTCTAGCCAACCCTTCAAAGCTATCAAATCAGCTTTAATGGCTTGATTCATTGCGTCAACGGAATCAAAAGAATAGTATAAACAGGTGTCATCTATGGCAAGCGAAAGTCACCAAAATCAGATAAACCCGGTTTTTCTCAGAAAAACCGAGTTTTTCTGCCAGAAAAACCGGGTTTTTCTGAAAAACTCAGTTTTTCTGTTGAAAAACTCGGTTTTCCAGAAAAACTAAGTTTATCAGGCAGAAAAACCAAGTTTCTCAGAAAAACCAAGTTTTTCTCCAGAAAAACCGAGTTTTTCAGAAAAACTCGGTTTTTCTAATTCTGGTGACTTTCGCGTCAGAAAAATTGGCCGCTCTAAGTTACACTCGGTTATTCCGATGAACGAGAATGAGTTTCGTTTTTCGGAAATATCTTATCATCTCAAAAAATCGAGTTTTTAAAAGGGGCATTCCGAACTCTCGGGATGCTCCTTCGAGAATACAAAGTTTTGCCGATTTCGGTGAAGACATGGATTTGAAGAGACCAGCTTCGAATGCCAATGGCGAATACAATAGACTGCGAATGAAATGAACTGTGTTCACCTACTGACCGTACAGCGAGCTGTACAGACATAGTTTATTGTACGAAACCCGTTTTATAAATATCAGAAGCCCCTACGTTCATATTTTAGGCTCATTCTATGAAAACATTATGAAATAGTACAACCTAAAGCCATGAAAATACTAAGAAACTTTTATGTACTACTTCAATTCATGCAGTGCAGCATTGCAGCTAAAAAACTTTCTATCAACCGGGTATAAGTTTTTCTCTCATAAGAAACTCGTGGTTCCATGAGAAGTGGGGCAAATTTCTGGCAAAATATCACTGGGCAGTAAATGAGGAACAAATCAGGAACAGGAACCTCTCCATCATGGATACATGTGGCACTCATTGTTTGCGAGGATTTGACTTTGTCACATTTTATATCCCATCATTCAGTTTATTCAGTCAATGGCTGAACGATCTCAATCAACGCTGATTCAAGGTCCCCTTTGTACTTTGATTATCTGAGCAAAATCATGTGTTCCTGAAAAACTCGGTTTTTCTGAAAAACTTGGTTTTTCTGAAAACTCGGTTTTTCTGAAAAGTTCGGTTTTTCTGAGAAAGTCATCGGTTAAGTTCGGTCTGGTCGGTCGGTTCATCGGAAAGGATCGGAGAAAAACTCGGTTTCTCCGAAATAGTGATATTTTAGCAGAAAAACTTGGTTTTTCTGAAAAACCCGGTTTTTCTGCAGAAAAACTTGGTTTTTCAGAAAAACCAAGTTTATCTGGCAGAGAAACTCAGTTTTTCTAAACTCGGTTTTTCTGCAGATAAACCCGGTTTTTCTGAGAAAAACTGGGTTTATCTGATTTTGGTGACTTTCGCTTGCCATAGTCATCAGCGTACATTGACACATTTGATTTTTCGAGACAATTTGGGAGATCGTTGATGTACACTAAGAAGAGAAGTGACCCCAGGCATGACCCTTGTGGTACACCACAATTTACGACCTCTGTTTTGGAAACCTTACCATTGACTTTGCGATATTGACGCCTATTTTCGAGATAAGACTTAAACCAATTAAGTTCCTTCCCATCTAGACCGTAAAAATTTAGTTTTGCCAACAAAATTTCGTAATCTACGGTGTCAAAAGCTTTTTTGAGGTCAATAAAAAGGGCAGCCGTATATTTACCCCTATCGATGTTCATGTACCAATCATTTGTGCATCTAAGAAGAGATGTTAAGACCGAGTGATTCAGCCCCTCCCCCGTCCCTGTGCCCTATGATTGATCGGGTTAAGTCACGTTTCAATGGCAGCACTTTTCGGTTCCTCACAGATGTAAAAAAAAGTTAAATAAACGGAAAATACCTACACCCTAGACTACATTACATAAACCCCTCTAACTTACGCTCGTTGTTGTTGTTGTTATTGCTTCAGTTTAGGGACTTATGTCCTTACGCTTCAATACAGTGACTAACTGAGCCAAGTCCGCCGCGTTCACGGCGCAACCAATCAGATCGCTACTTTTCTTAATATGGTCAACCCACGTGCCTATTTGTAGCTCTTGATTGGTTATTAGTTCAAAGTTCGACTTCTCGAAGCGAAGCGACGCTCGAAGTGACGTTCGAAGGGACGTTCGATTTTCTTTCGACGTTCATAGGATGGAAGATGTTCTAAGTTTCTTCTGATTTTTCGTAAGATCTTAGTCCCTGTTTAGAATCCGTTGGTCGTGAATCCTTTGCATGAGTGAAATTAAAATATCAGATTGTAAATGTTGAACGAATACGAGGAATCACGTCGTCAGTCTACCTACACCCAGGAAGTTAAGTCCACAATTTGGTAAAACTGACATTCTACTATCCCATCACCAATCTCTCAACAATGCACTTCTTCAAGTTTTTGTATTCTCGTTTGATTCCTTGCCGAATATCAGACATACCAAAACCATATACAAATGGGTCAAGAAACGTATTTAGCATTGCCAAGATCGTAAGACCCTGTTTTATCCCGAGAAGGTCTTTCATTGGGTTTAAGAACAAGTAAACATTTAGGCAGGCAATTGGACACATGCACACAACATACATAGTGATGACAACGCTTGCCGCAAAACCAAGTTTTATCTGTCTCCTCAACAAATCATCCTTTTCTCTCTGAGTACCAAACTTCATGACAGGTTCAACCTTCATTTTTGTGCGAGACAGCCTGTACAAGCGTGCCTGGATGATGATCAGGAAAAACGAAGATACCACAACGGTAGCTGTATACAGCAATAATATACGTGCATTGTTGCTCACTGCCATTCCTGTGTAGTTTGGCTCATTTGGATGCAATGTTGATAAGCCACACAAAATGCTGATTAACCATATAGAAGTTACTGCAAAGTTTGCTCTTGAATGAGTAACAATCGAATGCAATCGTAAGCTATGGATACATGCAATGTAGCGTTCAATAGCTAATAGGAGTATGAAGCCAGTTGAAGCAATATGGGTTTGCATCGAGACAACTTCTAGGACTTGACGCAACATTTGACATGACTGAGAAGTTATAGATGGTTGTAAGCGCAGACCAATGAAAGAAATAAGCCCTGTTCCTAGGGTTTGTAAGTTATCAGATACTGAGAGGCAAAGGAGAATCTTGTGCCTTGGTAACTCCGTTCTGAAGCGAACGATGAGCATTCTGATGATCAGGAAATGCAAGGGTGCTGCAAATAGGTATAAGAAAATTAACAAATATACTGGTTGTGCAGTAAAGCACAAAACGGTAGTTGTATTTGACATCATTAATTAGCTTCGTGAAAGTTAGTAGACACAGATGATGACTCACTTGTTTCCCTGATGAGGGTTTTTCTTTGTTGCACATTAGTATCTTCTATTGTATGGTTGGCTATGTCTACTTCGGCCTTGATTCTTTTTAAGTGTGTGTCCTTCTGATATGGGCTGTCCTTTGTTGCACGTTGATATCACTATTGGCTATGTAATTTGTGCGTACGTTGTGGTTACTCGTATGTAATTTGATCAGGCACTTTCTTGTTTACGCATGTTCATGCTATACCCTTGTATCTCAAATCAGATCATTTCTCTTTGCTGCAAATTAATATTATCTCCTTCCTTTTTGGAAAAGAAAGCTCGTGATAGTGATATTTTTGCTCCAATTCTTGTTTCATTTTCTGTTTTCTGTCAATGTTATGTTCTCATAGCATTTATTCACCATTTCCTTGGTTTTTCTCTGGTATTTCCTATGCTTAACGTCGATCCTGCATATTCATTTTTTTACTTTAAGTTATTTTTACGTTCTCGTGTCTCTGTTTGGCTTAAGTTCTTGCTGTACGCATGGATCCCAAATGTTAGCAACATATCTTAAACAAGCTTTATTTAAACCAGTTTAAACTTCAACCAATCAAATGACTGGATTTGTTGGATTGACCAATCAGAAGGCCCTATTCGAAAACCTGGCTCAATTTAGATACAAAGTGTTTGTTTGTACGTGCGGCTATAATAACCAGTAAATACATCCATTTCGTTAAATAAAAAATCTTGGTCAACAGCTCAAACATATTTTTTCTTTAATAACTGGTAGCTTTGCACGACAGACTGCTAATTCTATTCGGCTCCCTCTCTCTCCATTAATTGAAATCTGACATCTGATACGCTTCGTGCGATCAAGCTGCTACTACGAAAGTAAAGAACACAAGGCTGTGTGTGCGCTATTTATAAGTGCTCATCATTTTGGAAGAAGCAGCTGAAAGTCTTCAACTTTTAAATTTGACCCTAAGCTATCCTGCTCATTCCTGTTGAATGCTTTGCACGTCTTTATAAATGATTCAATCCATTCAAGCAACTACTTGTAATTAGCAAAGATGTTTGTGCCCACTCAACGCATTTGAAAAGAGAGCCGATATTAAAAAGATTCAAATTGCAAAATACGCATACGTTGCTGGACCTATTCAGTGACAACCTCCGGGGGGGGGGGGGTGGGGAGTACTCATACATTTTTCTGTACGGGAACGTGCCGCCGAACAGGGTATCATTTTCAGGATTCCGACTCCGGGACAGGGTCCATATTTGTCATTTTTTACTCTGAAAGGTCGTTTAGGCTATTTGCATTCTGTGAATGTGATTCAAATTGCTTGGACGGCAATATTTCCACATTTTTAGATAGATTTCGTACACATTTCTTTGTAGAGCACAATGTTGTCTGAAGAAACTAAATGACAGGGCATTGTTTAAGAAAATTTGACTCCGGGACAGGGTATCATTTTCGGGAATTTGACTCCGGGACACGGTAGCTTTTCAGATTTCCAGCGGCACCTCCACCTATGTTCGAAGACCAAGTACCCCCCGGGGGTGACAACTCTCGGTGTTTTCTCCCTTCATTGTCACAGATGAGACATAACAAACAAACTTTACACCTGTCCCTATCCAGACTAGAGCCCCATCGCCCCTTTCCGATCACCGGCTGCTGTGAGCACTTTTTGTGTACAATCGCACGACGTTTGTTTACAAGAGGACTGGGGCTTCTAATTAAAAAAGTGCGCGAAAAATACTTTGCTGACACCATGAGTTTCATATTCATACGTGGTTTACTTTTTTCTGGTGTGTGAATCCAAAGATATGAGAAGTTGAAAAAGGCCTACCTGTGACGGAATCGTAAGTAGTCGCCATTTTTCCCTTCGTGTTTCCTTGTCGCAATTATGTTTTCCCTTGTTCCTCTACTGCTGTTCATCAGAACCGCAGTCAAAACATTTCAACCTTTACTCCAACTCTCTAAACGGATATTTACAAAAAAATTTCGAACATAATATCTCCGGCTTCCCAGCCGGGGGTAAATTTCTAACTGCAGTCAGATAGGCTACATATCGCCCTTTTCCGATCATGAGGTTTGGCTTCGAATCATAAGCGTACGAGGCAGGGGGGGGGGGGCGGTAGTCCCCCCAACCTTGGAAAGACTTTCAAAAGTCAGCCCCACTCGAGCAAAACTTATCCCCTAGTCGGGCAAAATTATTAGTAAACGATGAGCTTTGTGTCGGGCAGCCCCCTAGATCTTTTCTTCCCGTACGCTTATGCTTCGAATCCTGTGAATGGTTGCTAGTGAATGGATTCTCTCTCAATGAAGAGATGGGGTGGAAGGTGAAATAAACAAAGAAGCCTCATCGGGGGGTTCCGTTGATTTTGGATGTGCGTGAGGTAGGGTCTGAATTAATTCCAGGGGCCGTTGAAGAATAGGAGGGGGCCAAAGAGAATTGACGTTTTCATGGGCAAAAGAGAGAAGCCGAAAAATAATTTGCTGCTTTTCAAATCCAGCTTAGATATTCAAAGACCCCAAATGTACATTTGATAGAAATTTCAGATCCAACGTATGAAATATCTCCGCACTTCCTAGAACAATAAAAAATTTTGCGGTGCTGCTATGCTAGAGTTTTGCCAGTTATCTTGTAAAAGCCTGTAATTTCCAATAGTAGATCCGACTATGGTGCTATTGAACGAATAAAGCGGCAAAATGTCACTTACCAAATGATAACATGAACTAAACATCTCCTGCTATCTGTATGGCACCCATTTCATCTGGAAACTGCGCTTTCTTGAGCCCTCTGCGGTGGTGCTGCTCGAAATTCATGCGTAAACTTGCGTGATCGGAAAAGGGCGATGAAATGAATATATCGCGATTTTACCGCTGTGTCTTTCGACGACGATTTTACGGAAGAGGAAGGCTGAGGTTATAATGAATGGTTTTCACATTTTAAACTATTGAATTAGGAATAATTCAACAGCAAGAACTTTTCCCCTAAAATTTTTCTAAGCCAATTAATACAAGGTTTCTTTTTCAGTGATCGGAAAAGGGCGATGGGGCTCTAGGCCTGGTGAGTTTTTCCAGGCAACTCTTTGAATATCTCTTAGAATATTCTGCCTATTAGTGACTTTTAGTTTCCATCTGAAAGACATCTTTCGTGTCCATTTCAATAATTTTGACCATGATGTAAGGAGATAATGCATAACTGTAAACTGAATGCTTCGCAAAATAAATACCTTTTCAATGACTACTTTTGAACCACTGGCTCTATCGTGTGTCCCAAAAAAAGTTCCGACGTTTGCTGGAGCACAGCGAAACATTTTAGAGCCAAACACTTTCTATTTACGCTAGCTACATCCAAGACATTTCAACTTGAAGTTTGGCATATCGTAAGAAGAAATCAGTAATCTGAAAATGGAATTATGAGCTCTAACATTTTATTTTCATGCTCAAGACAAAACCAGAGAGATTTGAAAGGCGTCCTGCCTCATGGTAGTAAAAGGGGACTCCATCAAATACCAACACAAACACTGGATTGACGATCAAAGTGGCGATCGCCATCCGGGCCCTCTGATATTTAGTGTAAAAAAGAAATTACGCGCCCTTTTGCGAAAGTTGGAGGAGATAATTTGCATAAATTGAAGTATTACAGTCATAACCAGGGCTCTACAGTTATCTGCAATTGTTGAATCAAAGAACACCTTTGATTGAATTAGTCTCTTTCATAAGCGAATTCAAATCTAGCACAAAGATGTGGCGAATGCGCACAGTGCTTGGCCCCATACGATTTTCAGGAAAGTACGTATTACGTGTTGATTTGTATTGAATACTTTAGGGCCCATCTAAATTGGTCCCTAAATGTTTAGTGAGTTGACCACAGTTTAGAATAAATCTAGCGCAGGAACTAAACTTTGAGAAAGATTCTTAGCCACCTCCTAGACATCTTTAGGAAGTTGCTTGACAGGCGAAATCTATTTCTGTAAGCACACTTTAAAAAATTTCCTGTTGAAGGCTTTCTTCGATCACAAGCTCCTTTCCTCCAATCAATGGTAATAGTTTTACGAGAGATGGATTTTCCGATAATCCAAAGAGTGTGTTGCAAGAGCATTTTCCTGAGGAGGTGCCTTAGATCCCATTGGCTGGCTACCCCACAGTGATCCAGAATGCGAAAATAAAGGAAAAAAAATACAAAATATTGGAAAAATGAAATTTGGTCAAAACACTTATAGTGATATATGGTCTGAAAGAGGATACATTAAGGTTTAAAATAAAGCAAAAATTAGACTTTTGTGACTTTTGAGTCCGGAGATATTTGCTTGCAAAGTTGGATGAAATTGACATTGTTTACTTTCATGTGATTTTTTGTAAATTTCAACAGAATGTTCATTTCAACAACAAATTCATTTGCTAATATCTCTGCCCAGGGTTATCCGATTTTAGTTCTGTTTGTTTTAATTGATAGAACTACATGTCAGCTTAGAAAATGGTTGGTCATTGCCTCTTCTGGTACGCATTTTGTTATTTTCTTGTTATTTTTCTTAAATACGCTTATTTTCCTGAAATTGACACCTAAAATGCGTAATTTGAAATTAAAAGTACCAAATAAAAAATTTAAGGAAAAATGTGTCTGCCAAGCCTACATTTTATTGAGGTAGCACATTTCAGCAGGTAGTCTGCCAAAGCAATCATTCAGGATCGTACAGGGAACAAAATTATGTTATTTTGAATTTGTCCACTACCACTTTTTTGCTACTTGGGACCCCTGTGATTTTGATGTTCACCTTCAAACAAACGCAAATCCTTCAACCCAGACATAAGACATACAATCCTGAATGGTTTTATTCTCTTTAACAAGTGTTCTGACATAAGTGAGGGAAAATTCAAATTCACTACCTCCTCTGCAGAGGCCTTTTGTAGTTTTTTAATTGAACATTGTTAAGCATTGAGACTCCTATCTGTATAAAATTGAATAAAACATTGTAAAATTGATGTATTTATTATTTTTTCAACTCTTATTAATAGAAATGATCCATCCAAAGTTGTAGATGTTATCTGGACTGACGACGTGATTCCTTGTATTCGTTCAACATTTATAATCTGATGTTTTAATTTCACTCATACGAAGGACTCACGACCAAACGGATCCTAAGCAGGGACTAAAATCTTACGAACAATCAAACGCCTCCTTTCCAAACTGCGCCTCGTAAACAAGTTAAAGTTTTAAAGACGGGGTGCAACATCGACTCTGATTTGTTATGTTGGCAGGGCGTCTCCTGGGAGTGGGCAACATGATGCAATCACGAAGGCAGAACAGGGGATTGATACGCGACTGTTCTCTCTTTTTCTGTCACACACTGTTTTGCCAACCTCTTTCTTTTCTTTCACACTAGGAAGTAAAAGCGCTCGCTTCGCTCGCGCTTTAACATTCCTAGCTCCTGCGGAGTGCTTTTTATGGTTACCGTACTCCATCAGAGACCACCATTTAAATTCAGCATGAAATCAGGGCTGGTAGTTCTCCGGACCGCCCCGAAACCAAACCAGGGGTCGGAAAAAGGTCAGATAAAGCCAAAACATTCAAAACAATGACCTATTGTTGTGCCACCTATTGTTCTATTGTTATTTCAAGCAATGGAGACTTGCATTCCATTGTTTTCGCATACTATATTGTGTAGCTCCGATGAAAACCCTATATCTTTGATGTTGCCTTGCAAAGAAAAATGTATGTATGTACATTTTCGCCAAAATAACAAAAACTATCAAATATTAATACAATAAATCTATTTAAAAAGCAAAGAAAAATCTAATAACAGGCGTGTAATATTAAAATATATACAGCTATCTAAATTAAAAACACCCTTAGGTAAAATGGCAGGGATAGCATTAAAAGGTCAGTGCGACCTTGATTCCATAATGGTCCCTCGATTCCTAATGTCCTAGATTGTGATCGTCTGTACTCCAGTTTGTAGAGAATTGAATGAAAATTGACAAAAAATCTCAAAAGAAGCCAAAATTAAGCCAAACAGCCAAACTTAATTTTGAAGCCAACAATAAGAGAAACGAGCCAAATTTCCAAAATGGCTGAAAAAGCCATGTTAGGTACCAACCTTGCATGAAATCAGAGCAGTTATGGTCATTCATAAGAATTCAAATATAACTAAGTAAGAGTGGTATGCTATACGTCAGAAAATGAGAAAATCAGACATGCCCCTTTCTATAACATCCCTTTACTCCCAAATAAGTCTCAACAAAATTGTTACGTTTTCAGCACATGAATCCAGTGGCAGATGCTTCTGAGTTCCCTCGCGTCTCTTGGCTTCAGAATGATTCATGAGACAACTTCGCCCTTCACCCCTGGCCACTGTTTGAAATTCATCAATTTATTTCGGAGTTCCTTAGGAGCCATTGTCACCTGAAGTTTTTTGTATACAGGCTGCATCTTCAGAAAGTCTGTAAATCAAATTTGGCCTAGTAAAAGATATGAGTCTCCACGGTAATAATTGAACTGATGGTGAAAATTTGACTTTAGATGACTTTTCCATCAGTTCATCTGCTGCAAAATGAATACATATTTCCGCTTACTTAGCCCAAATTTGAATTTCAAATAATCTGACATTGCAAGATGCCTGCAAAGGACCCTGGATGACAATGGGTCTTTAATTCCTGCCGACCATTGATGCTCTAAATCTACTATAGATAGATGATACATCTGTTTCTGAGCCAGCGACGTACCCAGGAATTCGAAAGGGGAATCGGATGGTTGTTTCCCTTCATACAGTTTAGGTCAAACCTGGAGCCTATGGACAAAGACATGTCATGCATAGATTCGTTTCAAATATCTAAAAGAATTTGGCTTCCAGGGTATTTGGCTTCCAGGAATTTGGCTTCAAGATTTTGAGAAGAAAACCTCTCCCTTTCCCTTCCACGGTCCAACGTCGCTTGGAAATGTTGCTAACTTACCCGACCACTTTGTTCTAAAATTAAAAGAAATGAAAGTGTAAATAAAAGCTGAAAAATATGCTGTGAGCATATCCTTTTTATTTGCTTTTTGCAAATCAGAGCTCTTCTTTTTCTCCACGGTGACTCGTCTTTTCATTGCAGTTTCGATCTTACCTAAGGATTTCTGACTTTTCTATAACGTTCCCCAATCTTTTCGAATTTGACAAGTGGCATTTCACTCATTCGAAAAAGCGTGCGAGATTTTCTCAGAACAGAAGAATTTTTACGGATTTTGGTGGAACATTCGTGAAAACAAAGAGACTTTTGCGGAAGATGTGCAAGAAGTTTGAAATGCCCCTCGGAATTTTGGGGCAATGTCCCCACTCCCCACAATTTCTGCCACTGTTACAGAAGTCTACCAATATTTAAAATTGCCCTAGTGCCTTTGCAGTAATACAGGAAACTGCGAAGGCAGCAGTAATACTTATTTCCTGTATAGTATGATACAGGAAATAGGTGAAAATAAGTCAAACTATGCCAAGGCTTTTCTTGAATGAAATGAATAGCTGCTAAGTTATATTTTCTTGCACTGGAGATTCTTAATTTTTTGATGGTCTAGGAATGGAGTTTCTTGTAAGCAGTTTTTTTATGAAAGAAACATTTGTGTACATCTCTACACTTATAAAATAGATGTGTGCATTGATATGTAAGGAATTGGAAATAAGGGTGCTCTGTGAGAAAATACTATGGTATGTTAGAATTCAGCTTTTCATATGAATAAACTGCGATTTTATTGAAGTGTGGACCATACGATCATACGACCATTCAACCATACGACCCCGGTCCAAAGTTTGATATATATAGCTTACAAAATTTTTTCACCACCGATGGTTTAGTGAACACGCAAGATATTAGTACGTGTCAAAGTTTTCTTGGTCACGTAGAATTCTGTGTATTCATACTGAGCTAGCCAGTTGTTGTAAACAAAACCGGCCCCTCTGAATACAATTAGAATGGATGAGTTGAATATCCACAAATATGCACTTCGTTGCTTGATTCAAAGCAGAGAAAGCAAATTTTCCATGTTTCAGTTGCAAGGCAATGAAAGTAACAGACTCAGAATGGAGGGCTATAAGGCTTTTCGACCGTTAGGGTTACTCCAGTCTTTCTAGTCTTTCTAATTTTTTTTTAGAACAATAACGAAGAAGTAAGAAAGTTATATCTTAAATGCAAACATTTCTTTATTTTCATCCAGATCCCCAGTCACTCATGAGCACCTCTGTTGACATTGAAAATAATGGAAGTATCAATACATCATAACAAAGTGATGCATACATACATAAAACTTTGGCCTTAGGTCGTATTGTCGTATGATCTAGGGCTGTAAGTCCCGGGTCGCAGAGTCCTCGGGTCCTGTCAAAAGAACGTCTCAGTTTTTATGCGAATAATGAACACATTCCGTGATAGGGCAGATTTTCAGTATTGCGAGTTGGCAAGCCAACGGCTGCATGCATGATAGAAGTAAAAAGACTTCAGAAATGATCTTATAGCAGAAAATCTGTCCATTGTTGGACCTTTTGTACTGAATTCTCTTTCAGAGTTCGTAAACAAGAAGTACAAAAGATGATACTGATAGAAGGACAATATTGATGAAGTCATTTACTAACTCGTTGAAAAGTAGACTTAGGACCTTTCATCATTATTTACGGACATCTACATAATTTTGAAATCATGGAAAAGCGATGAATCAGGGGAGTGGCAAAGGCAGTTACTGGACTCAAAGTAAGCTTTGCTTAATTCATTACCAAACTTGCATTATTTTCATTCAACAGCAGAACCCAAGAAATAGCTATTTCGTCATCAAATAAGAAAATTGTTTTGCCAAATTCAGACTCTGCATACCTTAGTTATGTTACTTAGCTTAGCCCCAGCGATGACGGAATTGCTGAACTGTTATTGAGGTTATTTCCAAGTCACCCCTTTTGTAATAACCAAGAACTCTCCGTCGCTGTGAAATATTAATCATACTCTACTTTGGTAAAAAAGCTTGGTTAACGAACAGTTTGCAATCAAACATTTTTTATACGGATAAACAGGATTTTTTTTGGATTTGGCCTTGAGCCAGTCATCCCGTCAAAATTTGGAAATGACGACTCTGTGTTCAGGTTCGCTAGGTTCACAGGTCTGACTTGTACTGTATGCCATTTTGGCGGAAGCAGAGAAACTCAGGCTATGTGTATGGCCTTTAATAAAAGCGTCAAAAATCAGTTTCAAGAGTAATCACTTTGTAACTTGGGCCAAATCTTCATTAAGAATTGAGTAAAGGTTCTATGCGTTGTAATCAGTAAATTTATGAGCAGAAGACCTAAAAAACTACAAGGGCAGACTCTTAACTTGTAGCACTGCGACAAAACCAAGAGGAGGGCCTCTGCAAAATAGGGCAATAACTTCGTTGTCTCTAACGTGAGCATCGAAATACTTTACCACAAGCCAAATAGATACTGCAGCTAACATAATATCAACAGGGATGGCGCCACCGGGGGTGCTTGGGGGGGGCAGGAGCCCCCCCAAAAATTCACTGAGCCCCCCCCGTCGGCACTTGAATTTTTGAAAATTTTTGTGCACTGTCGGCACTCTCGTAACTTGCTTGTTATGCTTATAGAGAGTGTAGTCGCATTTTAAGCCAATCTGAAAGGTGTGGCCCGTAAAAATTTTGCTCGCTTCGCTCGCCGTCGGCACTCTGAGAGCTTTTGCCCCCCCAGCATTTCTTCCCTGGCGCCATCTCTGAATATCAACTATTTGCAAGCTTTTACTCCCTTGGTGTTTGGAAAAAGCAGCTGCAAAACTTGTTTTTAGCTCAGATTGAACGCTGCCATCACATTTCCATGGCTGCCATCAGCATCCACAAAGAAAGGTCGAAGGTTAAGGCCTATTGTTGAATTGAATTGCTAAAATTTGGGTACAAAACCCCTCCTCACATTACCCCGAGATACTGTACGAAGAAAAGTATTGAACCACAGGCAAGCCTTTATCGTCAGCTATTTTACATCTTTTTTCTGAAATTTTTGGAGGTAAGCAGTAGGCGTGAGGAGCTGCGTGCGGGAAAGTGTCACAAACAGGAATGTGCGTAACAAAACTCTTCATCGCTTATATATATAGATTGGGACTCAAAGAAGATATTCCATAGCTCGTGCAAGCACGAAAGATTTGTATGAAAAAAGATTGATTTGTAATGTCAGTGTCGAAAGACTGCCGACTTGTTTTCACACAAGGTGCTTGCAAGCTCTTCATTGAATCTTTCCAATCGCATCGACTGACCAACTTTTTTTGCGTTTGTTGTCGAGTACACGTTTTTTTTTGTAAGAAACTGGTTTATAAGAAACTAGTACTAAAATTTCAAGACACTCTAGTACTATGTCTTATAAGTACTAAGAAACTTTTCAAAGTTAAAAGCATGGATATTATAGCAAATAGATCGCCGAACCTTTATTCGTGAGCAATATTATCTAAACATTTGTGTTTTCAACATAAAAGAACACTGTTTATTCCTTTATGATGTTTTGAATGTCAAGAAACATATTTACCGCAGTGTTAGCGACTACATTGATAATTCATGCATTCAAAAATAAGAAACCAGTTAAGAAACTTTCAGTACTAAAGTGGACAAAATTTAATGTGAAATAAAGAAACTTTTAGTACTATGGCCTGATCCAAGTTTCTTATTAAAAACGTGTGGGCTACCAAACTTTAGAATTTTATTGCGGAAAAACTGGCCAAGCTTTTGACTTAACATTTGGCATGTGTGTCCGTGAGCATTTTGCGTGTTTGGTGAAAACACGGGGGGGGGGGGGTTCTTCCATAGCAAAGGTACCTGGGGATGTGCCGCCCGCGAGGGTATACTTTTTCGGACTTCTAGTCTAGCCAAGGGTGTACTTTTTGGCAATTTTAGTCGAGTTAAGTCTAGGCAAGGGTATGCTTTTTGGGAATTTTGGTCAAAGATATGTCAAAATTTGGAATTTTTTGTAAAAAACCCAATTTTTTAATAATTTTGGTCCAGTAAATGCGAAAATTTGGCAAGTTTTGCTTAGAAAATGCTAAGTCAGAGCACTTCTAAAGGAAAAATTAGTCTAGCCAAGGGTATCATTTTCACAAAAATTGTCTAGCCAACGGTTACATTTTGAAACTGTGGGCGGCACCCCCTACCAGAAAATTAGCTGAGAACCCCCCCCCCCCCCCGTGGGTGAAAAGTTTGATTCTGAAGCTAGTAAAATATTTTGAAATGAGCCCTCTCAAAAACCATGAAGGCAAACCATTTTGTTAACCCTAATCCTACCGGGGGGGGGGTGTTTTCCACCCCCCCTCATGGTTTTTTAATCGCTATTTCTTTGTTTTATGAAAAATTATCCCCAAACTCACTGATTTTTAGTTTTTATATGTTGGCCACATATTTTTGGAAAAAAAAATTCAAAATGGTAGCCAAATGTCACGTGACAATACCATATTTGGAGAGTGGTCGATGGAAGTTAGGTTTACTTAGTCATTTCTATCAGTAAAACTAACGAAAATGGGTTAATTCTTTGTGAGCTAATAGAATTTATTAATTAAATCCAAAATTTGTAGTTATTTTTATAATTTGATGACGTCAATATCCTCTATTTTGTGTGACGTCATTGATGACGTCATTACTGATGATGTCATCAGAAATTTTCAAAAATATTTTTTTGAATTCTCCATTCAAAACTTGATCGTTTTCTGACATTTTTGTATCTTTAACAAGCTTTAAACATGCTTTTCTGCGTTTCTGAAGTTCTTGGTTTGCCTAAAAGTTAGCATTGGTTTTGATTTTTGAAGAATTCTAACAATTTTTTGATACTGTGTGTAATTATTGGCATGTTTATGTGATCGAAATTAATGGAGAATCATATTCAATGTATTTTGAGACCATTTGCATTAATACAACGCTTTGTGCTTGCTTCTGATGGATTTTTATCTAAAAAATGAGAAGAGTGTAATTTTTCTGGAGTGTGTCTTTGTTATGACGTCATTGTGACGTCACAATGGGCGTTGGAAACACCCAAATCACCATAATTGTTAACAAAGCATTGTTTAATGCCTCTGCCAAGTCTTGCAGCGATAGCTGTTCGGGAAGGTACTTTTCAACAGGGGGGGTGGAAAACACCCCCCCCCCCCCCCCGGCTGTGTTAGATCAAAAAAAGCCCGGTAGGATTACCGGTAGGTAGTAGGTACCATTTGCATTAATACAACGCTTTGTGCTTGCTTCTGATGGATTTTTATCTAAAAAAATGAGAAGAGTGTAATTTTTCTGGAGTGTGTCTTTGTTATGACGTCATTGTGACGTCACAATGGGCGTTGGAAACACCCAAGTCACCATAATTGTTAACAAAGCATTGTTTAATGCCTCTGCCAAGTCTTGCAGCGATAGCTGTTCGGGAAGGTACTTTTCAACAGGGGGGGTGGAAAACACCCCCCCCCCCGGCTGTGTTAGATCAAAAAAAGCCCGGTAGGATTAGGGTTAAATATGTCTTTCGATTGCCAAGAGTATGAGCAATCCCATACTTTTTACAGAATTTCGATAGCCCCCGATTGGTTGCAGAGCAATTTAAAAAGTTTCTAGAGAGGATCATTTCTGAAAACCGACTTTCCGTGCTCATTAAAGCAGCATGTTGCAGAGTCATCTTAAGTCAAGCCTCCACGGCTTCGATGGCACGATCCTTCATTTTGCAAACAAAGCCCGCGAAAGCAGCGAGGATATTTACAAAAAATGCTGACTAAATCAATGTTATTTCTTTGCTGAACCCCCCGACACATCCAACTCAGGCCCAGTTTTCTTTCGCTCCAAACAGTAGCATTTTCCTAATCAGCCAATCAAACACTAAGAATTGGCACGTGGTCTTACCTAATTA
This sequence comes from Aurelia sp. 3 sensu Dawson et al. (2005), assembly GCA_964020215.1. Lineage (NCBI taxonomy): Eukaryota > Metazoa > Cnidaria > Scyphozoa > Semaeostomeae > Ulmaridae > Aurelia > Aurelia sp. 3 sensu Dawson et al. (2005). The sequence goes on from OZ026591.1 coordinate 9,485,365, forward strand.
AGAAAGTAGTGATCTGATTGGACGCGCCGTGAACACGGCGGACTTGGCCTAATTAGTCCCTGTATTGAAGCGTAAGGACATAAGTCCAAACAACTGATGCGATAACAACAACAACAACAACAACAACAAGGGTAAGTTAGAGGAACTTATGTAATGCAGTCTAGATGTTATCAGCAATAACATAGGGCTCATATCCTAATTGGATGAGAGCGCGAGGGCTCACGTGACCTTGCAATCGCTTCTCCACCAATCAGATGCCGTGATTTTGACTGACGGGTCATTTTTGATCAATTTGACCACCCTTCACGAAAAGCTAAACGTGTAAAGTTTGTGATTGAATTTTTCAAAAATTTTTGCAGCTTGCCATTTCTCGATGATAAAGGCACAGTTCCAGAAAGAGCAAACTTCGAATCTTGAAAAATGACGAAATTACAGCATCTTGAAAATGAAGGAATATGTTCCCAAAACTCCTTACTTCACTATGATAGATATTTAACATAAAACATCCCAAAGCACCATCTCAACTCTAAAAATGAATCTGCAAAGCTTACATCCGAAAAAAATGTATGTTTTAAAAGATATAAGAAAACGTACAAAAATCACGAGAAAAATCTGCCGCGGGCTAGGTAGGCCTTCTGCTGCTCTGCGGTCGCCTCCTCCCGAAAAACCAGAAACGTCCATCTCTGACTGCTAGCAAAACACGCCAGAATCAAAATCCATCGCCCAACTCTTTCCAAGAATGCTCCGATTTCTACAAGGATCCACAAAACATGTAGTTTCTATCATTTTCCCTCAACAGACTCCACTGAAACTTTAAAAAGTGGTATATGCGGATTGTGAGCTCGGCGCCTTACCACTACACCAAGGAGGTGCCGGGGCAAGTTGTAACAGAACAAACCAAATAATGAATAAAATCTTACCGCTAGAAGCTTCTTATATTTTGCATAGAATAAACAAAAAATCAACTAAGGTAAAACTAAAAACTCGATATTAGAAGAAATTACACTTTATTCATTATTTTTATTAATTTTGCACCAGATGTCTTGGCTGCTTTTGCTAGTCTGAAAATCGTGAAAATCACCTGCTGAATGTATCAGTGTCACTCGATCTCATTCTCAGGAAATTCTATCTCTGTACCAAGCATATTGAACAATTGTTCGCAAATGGTAGAGAAATTTTTGACAGAATAGCTTTTCAGGAAGAACTTACTTGACTTTTACTGGGATTTTTTGTTCTGTTACCACTTGCGTCAGGCCGACAAGGTTTGAAAATGCACTGTTCTGGAAAAGGTATTGAATATACCATTGAAGGTCGATTTCGGGGGGAAAGACTCATATTTTAATGCAATACTCCTTGGGAATTAGGAGTTCACACTAACTGCGCAACGCTGCTGAACGAAAAGTTATGAGATCCAAAAACACACTATTAGGCCCAAAAAATGGGGACAGTAGTGCTAATGAAATAGCCGCCTGCAAGAGCAATGAGAGCTACTGTTGAAATGGGTGGTACTAATAAGATGTAAATGCTGGTGAGGACAGCTTTAGTAGTGGCAGAGAAATACTCTTTGCTGTTTGCTTTTAGGCACAGTCTGTACAGCTGGTCATCAATAATATGCACTTTTGTAGTGACAGCTTTAGTAGTGGCAGAGAAATACCCTTTGTTGGTTGCTTTTAGGCACATTCTGTACAGCTGGTCATCAATAATATGCACTTTAGTAGTGGCAGCTTTAGTAGTGGCAGAGAAATACCCTTTGTTGTTTGCTTTTAGGCACAGTCTGTACAGCTGGTCATCAATAATATGTACTTCTGTTCCTCTACTACTAAACCTCTCTAGAAGCTTGCGTCATTTTTTGATGTGACCCATGCAGTTGCTTGTATTTGAAAGCGTACTAAGCAGACATTCATCACCAGAAAACGGGTGCATTTCAAAGCAACCTTGCAACGCATATTCATCTTTCAAACCTAGGTTTGGCGACATACATAGGGACCAATGATAACCCTTGCAAGCTCAACAAACAATGACTGGCTTCCCAATGTCAGCATTGACTTCATTGAAGAAACATAGCTTGAGGATGTTACAGATCCTTTTGGTAACCTTAGGTGACGACGAAGAGGCTTTTGATTTTGGCATAGATGATTCAGGCAAAAATGATACTTTCGACTTTCCATATAGTTTTTATAGTGTTATATGAGATCCTCCTTGACTATTTTACCCCCAGCCTCAACTCAAGATGTGAGGCATTGCTATGGAAAAAGACAATTCTTCGAAAAATTTCTCACAAAGGTACAACCTACTCTGTGAAGTTTCTTGTCTAAATTGACATTTCCTTTTCAACGGTCACCTCTATTCTATCTATTCCATATGTTGCAAGATAACTGGATACTCTATAAGCTATGCCTCCAATTTTGGAGAAAAGAACCCTAAGTCTACTCGACTGTCTCAGACATGAAAATTAATGAAAAATTTGGATTCTGCATCCCAAAATGGATTAGAAAATATATATTGTTAGTATCTACTGAAGGACCCCTTTAGGGACAACGTAACCGAAGACGGGGCAAGGTTGATGGCTATGGAAGTCATTTAAATACAGTGGTGCAGAGCAGGGGGCTCAGCCCCCCAGTTTCAATGATTTTGGGGGCTTGAGCTCCCCCTAGTTATTTCAGAAAAAATTTATTTTCTTCCCGTGTTTACTGTGACCAAAATGAACGAAAAAGTCAATGTTTTCGTATTGTCTAAAGACCATGCTCATATTTTCATAGACTACCAGTTCATACAACGAGACTTGGGGCAAGCACAGGCGTAGGAGATAGGGGGTTAGGGGCTGCAACCCCCTAACGCTAGAGAAATTTCAAAAATCAACCATTATTGCAATTGGGCAGAAATCTGCCTTAAGTCAGGCAAAATTTTCGTAAACAATGGAGCTTTTGTCGGGGAGCCTCCAAAATTATTCCTCTCTCTCTCTACACCGATGAGGGAAGCGCAACATTAGCTAAATTTCTGTCTGCACACCATTCTACAGCAACAAAAGCATCAGACATCATTCAGTTAATTAAACAAAGCTCAACAAAATTTTGCTGAAATATCACCATATAAAGTTATTTCAACAGGAAAATTGTTGAACTCCGTTTACAAATCATTGACTGATGTTTGTAAACGAATGCAATGCAATTCGTTCCAATGCACATGTACGTTCTGTTTATCTCGATATTTCTAAAGCATTCGATAGGGTATGGCATGACGGTCTGATCTATAACCTAAAACGTTGTGGCGTCTCAGGAGACCTTCTTTCACTTATCCAAAGTTTTCTCAAGGATCGAAAGCAGCGAACAGTTCTAAATGGACAGAATTCTAACTGGGGAGATATTTCGGCAGGAGTACCCCAGGGTTCTATTCTAGGGCCCTTATTTTTCCTTGTATATATCAATGACCTAGCTGCTGAGGTTAAGTGTTACGTTAAACTCTTTGCTGATGATACATCGTTGTTCACCGTAGTAGAAGGCATAGACTCTGCTGCCAGTGATATGAACCACGACCTAGAGTTGATAAGGCGGTGGGCTCATGATTGGAAAATGTCATTTAATCCAGATCCACAAAAGCAAGCTGTTGAATTGATATTATCCACGAAAAGGATAGAAATAAATCATCCAGAAATTCGTTTTAATAACATACCAGTGATGAAGGTAGATGAACATAAACATTTAGGGATTATCCTGGATTCAAAGCTATCATTTTCGGCTCACATTAAGGCAGCTATCTCTAAGATAAGAAAGGGAGTTGGTTTGCTGAAATATCTCTCCGAGTATCTACCCAGGCACACCCTAAACGAATTATTTAAGCTTTATGTACGACCCCACCTGGAATACGGCGACGTCATCTATCACATTCCGGCTAAAGTGTGTGAGTTTAGCGGTAATACCATATTGTCAAACTTGATGGAAAAGTTGGAGTCCGTTCAATATTCTGCTGCCCTTGCCGTGACGGGAACATGGAGGGGAACATCACGAGAGAAGCTGTACCCTGAGCTTGGTTGGGAATCACTGAGCTCCCGAAGATGGAGTAAACGCCTTACGCTGTTTTACAAAATGATGAATAACCTGATGCCTAAATATACAATGGATCCGATCCCACAACTTCAGCAATCACAGTACTCACTTCGCAATCAGGATGTCATTGGGCGAATAAGGGCAAGGACAGAAAAATTCAAATCTAGCTTTTATCCAAATTGCCTGTCTGAATGGAACAAATTATGTCCGGAAATTAGAACTGCACCATCAGTTGCTATCTTCAAAAAAAAGTTGCTCTCGAAAATTTGCCCCCTGCTAAGTCTGTCTTTGGAATTCATGACCCAATAGGCTTATCCTATCTCACTCAACTTAGAGTGGGCCTTAGCAAATTAAACCTTCACAAATTTAAGCACAATTTTCGGGATACCATAAATCCAATGTGCCCTTCTAACGATGGTATTGAGAGTACGAAGCACTTTTTGTTGCTTTGCCCTTCGTTTGAGGTTCAACGTCGAAACCTTCTCGCTGGAGTTTTTGCATTACTTCGACCATTTGGATATATTGATCTTTCAAATGAAGTTTTGACGCAACTTTTATTATTTGGTGATAAAGGCCTCCCAAACGACGTCAACAGAAATATACTCAAGTTGACTCTACTATACATTCACACAACCGGCCGACTAAATTAAGCCAAATGTAACTAAGCCACCACACCATGCTCATTTTTGTAACGTTCCCCTATCATAGAGTCTCGTTTCTCTGTTCCATTGTTCGTAATAGTTTCTCGCAATTGTATATTTAGTTGTAGTTTTAGATTAATATTCTTCATGTGGATGTACCTGGGGTAGTCATGATCTTTTGCTCCCCTTGGTATCGTTTTGTGGTATTGTATGGTAGATCGTTCGTAGTCGTAGGTAATTCGTAAATTGTAAAGTTTTATATTGAATTTATATATAAAAAAAATGTTTGTATGGAGCTATGAAACTGTTGCATTGCTTATCTTAACAAGACTAGTAAGTAGTGTTTATTCCTACAATGAAGTGATATGAATCAAAAAAGTATTTCTAGGAGGGTTCTACCAATCTCAAATGCCCTTGATGGATTATGCTGCCACATCCTACTATTAGGCTCTTTTAGCAACAAGACTCAGACGTCTTTGAAAACGCAGCTACTTTTTCATGTTTTTAGAGCATTCTAATTTTCCAGCCTGTTCCCTCCTAGAAAGCTGCTCACAGACAGATTAATTCCCTAAGAACAGTTTGCATCCTCGTATTTCCATCATTTATGAATATGCTCACATTGCATTTTGCTTCCCTTCTCGACATCCTTTTTTGGCATTGCGGCCTTCAAAAGATTACTTTTGAGGTTGTCAGTTTCAGAATAGAATGTACAATAAGTCTCTCGAGAATCGCCAAGGTTTTGAACTTGATTTCACCTTGTAATTTACATCCTCGAACAAAAGAATTATGCTCGCTTCTTCTTGACTCGCGTCTTCTTGCTATTCTTCCAAAGCTGTGCGATGTTTCGGGCTTTTCGGAACGGGACGACCGTAGAGAAAGCAGAAGGGTTAATTATCCCATGGAAAGTTTTTCTCGTGATTCTTTCGCTTTTTCTTTCATTTTTTAAAAACATACATTCTTCTCCGAGTTAAGCTCTTGCAGATCTAACCTTAGGCCTCGTCCACACGTATCCTGATATTTTTGAAAACGCATCTTTTTTTATCCGTTTTCAAAAGGATTCGCGTCCACACGAGAAGCGTTTTCGAAAATGTCCCCGTCCACACGAAGACGCTGCTACATTCAAACTTCGCTGTTCGAACTTCGACAAAAGAAAACAGACGATCAAAATGCCCTTTTGTTGTCCCCAAAGATCCGTGCGCATGCCCTGATACGTCGTAAATCGATGCCTTGACGTCAGCGTTTTCAAAAAGCTCCGTTTTCACCCGTCCACACGACAACATGAAAACGGCGTTTTCAAAAAGATCCACTATGGAGAGCGTTTTCGAAAAGCTTCGTTTTCGATGACTGAAAACGCCGCCTCCGTGTGGACGGGAACCCAAAACGGATAAAAAAAGATGCGTTTTCAAAAATATCCGGATACGTGTGGACGGGGCCAAGAGTTGAGATGGTGCTTTGGAATGTTTTATGTTAACCATCTGTCATAGTGAAACAAGGAGTTTTGCGAACATATTCCTTCATCTTCAAGATGCTTTGATTTCGTCATTTTTCGAGATTCAAAGTTTGCTTTTTCTTGGATTGTGCCTTTATCATCGAGAAATAGCAAGCTGCAAAAATTTTTGAAAAATTCGATTACAAATTTTACACGTTTATCTTTTCGTGAGGGGTGGTCAAATTGATCAAAAATGACCTGTCAGTCTACCCTGGGTACCAGAGCCAAAAAATAATAAAAAGAAAAAAATAAGGAAGGAAAGAAAGTTGGCTCTGGTCAAATGGTGACATCCATTGTAGGAATTGACCAATGAGAAGCCTATATACCCGATCGGGTATATAGATTCTGTGAGAATTGATTGGATAGCGTGAGTCACATGACAAGACTACGATTGTGGTCAGAAAAATTGATTCAGACGGTTGTGATCAAGCTTGTCTTCACAACAATAGCGAATGTTTTGAGGGGAGCGGAGCTGTGGAGGACTGGAAAGCTTTTCAGCAAAGATAGGAGCCTAACTCCACAACAGTTTGAAACAATAACTTCATGATCACTGAAGAGTCGTTGCTGTTTGCAGTTGAGCTTTCATTCGCCCAGTGAACTTGGTTGAAGGTTTAGGCCCAGTTGAGGCTAAGGACGTGGAGAGCAGTTTCGAGAATTTAGCCGTGATATTGCTATCACTGAAAATCATAGACACACTGGCAAAAGAGTAATCTTTGCTGATGAGGACTGCATTCCAAACTGGTAGGAACGTTATTATCTTTCTTATTGTATGTGATATGATTTGTGTTTACTTGAAATATCGAGGATAATAATTGGATTTCAGATTGATTCCTTTCGAAATATGAAATTATCAGTCTTCAACCAGTTTCTTGTGATAAACTTTTCCTACTGGTACCCAAAAAATACTTCCTGTATCGATCATTTTGCAGCGAAACTGATTTTTGTTGTGGCAAGGCCTTTAGTTGTTCAAAAGTTTGTTTGAGCAAAGACATTTGTCAATCATTTGATTTAGAAATACCAACGCAACACTACATTTGGATTTGACCTTGGTTTCCCCGTATCTGGTACCCAGGGTATCCAATAAGTGACTTGACCTTGGTTTTCCCATAAGTGTTTTAACAACCGCAGACGGTACAATGCAATATTTTATGATAAATACTTATTTCGAAAAACGTTAAATCACTCGTACTGTAGTTCTGAATTTAGGATGTTTTGCCTGAATCGCGCGAGGAAGAGTTCAGTTCCATGTTGATAGTTACAAAAGGCTGGAAGCAGTTGAAATCAGTTATTGTGGTTAGACGAATTTAGCATTACGGGAAGTCTTCAGTAAAGATCCAGCTCCACAACAATGAAACTTTTCTCGCCATTCGAATCACAATCAGATCATCAATCGTTTAGGAAAATAATAAAGCTCAGATAACAACAAAATATGTATTTGATTAATAGTATGAATGAAGGTGTTTATTGATTAAAATCACTGCGCAAAAGGTGATCGAATTGATTCATAATCACGCTGATCAGCACCAAAACGAGGTTGTGTTATCATTTGACCAGAGCCTCCTTTCTTCCTTCTCTCTTTTCCTCTTACCAATTTCCTTTCATTTAAATTTTGAGGCTCTGGTACCCAGGGTACCGTCAGTCAAAAATCACGGCATCTGATTGGTGGAAAAGCAAGTGCAAGGTCACGTGAGCCCTCGCGCTCTCATCCAATTAGGATATGAGCCCTATGTTTTGCCCGTAGGAGTCATCGGATGGCGTGCAGGAATTGCGTCTGGAAACAGTAGGCTCACTGTAAAAGTTTCCCCTCGTATCCCTGTTACTTTGCTACTTTGTTCAGCCTTTCGAACATATGCCTATATGTACCTATTCATATGGATATCGGTATTTGCACTCCCTATGTCTCTTTTGATTTCTTCCCTTTCGGCATGTCTTCATTCATTTGTTCCTTTCTCCTCCCCTGATGTGCAAAACCTTGCGAGTATTTTTATGAAACTTTTCTCATATTTTCTTGTAACTGTTTGCTTCATTTGCTCGTTGTTGATGATGCTTATGAAATCGGCTTTGCCCTTTTTAAAGTCCTCCGATTGCCAAAAGAAACTTATGGTTTACTTGCAACTTTCGTTGTACTATTTGTTGACGGTAGAATTCCTAGATTATACTTTTAGCAACTAAAGTTTCAACCCTCGTATGCTTCTTTTGCTGTGTGGAGACATAGAAACTAATCCGGGACCTCAACGCAATTGCTGTCTAAAGTTTTTTCATTGGAATCTGAATAGCATTTGTGCGAGGGGCAGTATTAAAATTCCTCTAATCGAGTCATATAACTCGATTCATCATTTTGATCGCTTTGCAGTATCAGAATCTATGCAGGGTAGTGAAATGAATAACGAGAATATCTCCATAGAACGTTTCAGCAAAGATGTTTTTAAAAGTGATCATCCGAGTAATTCCAGAATCGGGGGAGTCTGTGTTTACTTTTGTGAAGATTTACCAATTAAAAGAAGGCAAGACCTCGAATTATTACAGGAAATGGTAGTTGCAGAGATAAATTTTTCTCGCAAAAAGGTTTTTTTTGTAGCCATGTACAGAAGCCCTAGCCAAAGCAGTGAAGAATTCCAACGTTTTATTGATAGGCTGCAATTGGTGCTAAACTGCATAAATAAAGAGAGACCACATTCTGTCATTGTTACTGGTGATCTCAATTGAAGTTCATCGCAGTGGTGGACAGAAGACACTGAAAATCTTGAAGGAACTGCCTTGGACGAGCTAATTGAGACCAACAATATGCACCAGTTAATTGATGAGCCTACGAATGTAAGGGGAGAAGGAATGTCTTGTATTGATCTAATCATAACAGACCAACCTAATATCTTTGTAGAATCAGGCGTGCATCCCTCTTTAGACGAACATTGCCAACACCAGATTGTCTATGGCAAACTTAACATAGGTTTACCACCGCCACCACCCTACCATCGAATTATTTGGGAATATTCTAGGTCAAATGATAGAGCAATAATAGATACTATTGCATCCATTGATTGGTTATCTAAATTTAGTGAAACTGGACCTGAATAAATGACTATGGCATTCACAAATGAGATATATTCTATCGTGTCTGCGTATATCCCAAATAAAGTAATCAAGTTTAATGACAATGACCCACCTTAGATTACAAATGCCGTGAAAACTGCAATAAAACATAAGAAGAGGTTATACAAGAACTTTATACGAAGGGGTAGAAGTCAAGGGGACTGGGAACTGTTTAAAAGGTTGCGGAACGACTCATCTAAATTGGTAACTGATGCAAAAGAGACTTATTATTCAAATTTAGGCCGTAAACTTTCTGATCCAGCACAAGGGGTAAAAGCATACTGGGCTGTACTAAATAGACTAGCCAATAAAAAGAAAGTTATGAATATTCCTCCTCTGTTCGAAAATGGATTATTTGTCACCAATATCGAACAGAAAGCCACTATTCTAAACGACTACTTTGTTCAACAATGCTCTGAATTAGCTACTGGGAGCACTCTCCCTACTTTTCAACCCAGGTGCAGAGTTCTTCTTGAAAAGGTTGACATAGACAGAGTAAAAGTTTTGAAGTTGATTCGATCATTGGATTCAAAGAAAGCGTACGGCTGTGATGATATTTCGATTGCTATGATTAAGATCTGCGATGCTTCAATAGTAGAGCCACTTTGTCTGATTTTTGAAAAATGTTTGGAAACAGGAAATTATTCATTGTATGGAAAAAAGCTAATAATGTTCCAATCCAAAAGAAAGAGAGTAGGCAAAACAAAAAGAATTATCGTTCAATCTCTTTGCTGCCAATTTTTGGAAAACTTTTTGAGAAACTCTTATTTGATACACTCTACTGTCATCTATGTGATAACAACCTCTTAACCAAAAACCAACCAGGCTTTCGTCCAGGAGACTCGACAATAAATCAGCTACTGGCCCATAACACACACGATCTATTTAAGCTTTGAAGCATCTGCAAGCAGGGAAACGCGCGCTGTTTTCTTGGACCTTTCAAAGGCTTTCGAAAGGGTCTATTGTACAAACTGGAAAGCAATGGTATTTCTGGAAACGTTATGATCTTGATTCGAAACTTCTTAAGAGACCGAAAACAGCGTGTTCTTTAAACGGTAAAAGCTCACAATGGGCATCTATATCTGCAGGGGTACCCCAAGGATCAGTACTCGGCCCTTTGTTTTTCCTAGTGTACATCAATCACCTTGTTGAAAATGTTGATAGCGATGTAAAAATATTTGCTGACGACACTTCACTCCTCTGCGTTGTTTGTGATGAGGCAACAACTGCGCAAAAACTCCGCAACAACTAAGTAGGGATTTGGAAATGGAACGTTTATTGGCATGGCAATGGAAAATGGAATTCAATGCCACCAAAACTCAAGAAGTAATTTTTTTCCGCCAAAAAGATAAAGCCCCATCATCCTAATCTCTTCCTTGGCGACACTGAAGTTGAAAGGAAGTCAGAACACAAACACTTGGGGCTGATATTGGACTCTAAGCTGAATTTCCAAAGCCATATTCGTGAAGCAATTATGAAGGCAAGAAGGGGTATTGGCATCATAAGGTACCTTTCAAGATATGTATCAAGGGACGTTCTTGACCAAGTTTACAAATTGTATGTAAGACCTCATCTGGACTATGGGGACATAATCTATCTAAGATTTGATCCAAATATGGCTTTAGACCTGACGAGAAAACTTGAACAAACACAATACTCTGCGGCACTTGCAGTGACTGGTGCTTGGAGACTCACCAATAGGCAAAGACTTTATGAGGAACTGGGATGGGAAAACCTTTATGAGAGACGGTGGTATAGACGTTTATGTCATTTTTACAACCTAAAAATGTCATCGACTCCGCAGTATCTATTTGAAGAAATTGCCCCTGAGCGCGATATTTCTTACAATCTCAGACATGCGCGGGCCTATGATCCAATCATTCCAAGAACTGTTCGCTTTTCAAATAGCTACTTCCAAAACGTCCTTTACGAATGGAATTTGCTAGATAATGAGATAAAAATTCGGCTTCTCTTGGTGAATTAAAAAAAGGAAAGTTTTGGCCATAATTAGAACATCAAGGAATCCTATATTCAATGTCGATGATATCACTGGTATTACACGATTGACAAAACTTCGTGTCAAATTTAGTGCTCTAAATGAGCATAAATTTCGGCACAATTTTGATTGTTTAAGCCCAATTTGCGACTGCGGTAAAGCAAATGAGGACAATGAACATTTTCTCCTGCACTGCCTTTTGTATGACATTATTTGCCACTGTGGTCACTATTATCATTTCCTAAAGAAACTGTATTTTAGAACCTTTCACAATGATATTTTATTTTATTGGAATCTAGTTTAAAGGGCAAGCATTGCTCTTCAGTTTATCTATCAATCAGTCAATAAGTACTATCGAGGAATGAGCACGTTTGAAGTGATTTCTCTATTATTGGGTGTGGTTCAAAATTATCTGCCACATTCTGAACTGGGCCCTTTTGGCTTGCTAGCCACCCTACAATTATAATGCCAGACCGCCCCTGCTGAGCATATTCAAAGTAAAGGCCATTAACCAGTCAGTTAAATTCTCCAAGGGTGCAGAAATTCTTCAGTTTACAAGACAAAACGTCGCTATATAATTGTGTGGAATTTAGCATTTCTATGCTGTTAGCTAAAAGTGAAAACCGCTGATTCAGCCCCCCCCCAGGCTTGATAGGGTTAACCCTACAGTGGTTGGGCTATTTGATAGTACTATTTTGGTTGCGGGGGCAAAAAAGCCCCCCTTACCTAAATCTTGACTGGTAATAGGTAGAACGACCAAATTTGGTGTGCTAAAAGCCTCATGCATGTACTTTCTGTAAGTATGACAATTAACCTAAAAATCGCCACCATTTTTGCTTACGTCAGCATTTTCCTTTGTGTGGTCAAGAAAAGCGGCAAAATTGGCCAAAATCAGGGAAATCGAGATAAAATTAAATTTGGAGGATATTTTCCATCCAAACATGATAATAATGATATATTGTATCAAATAACACAACATTACAAAAGAAATTTGCAAAATATTCCACTTCTGCTCCTCCTTTCGCGATAATTGAGATTTGAGAATTCGCGATTTTTCCCTGGGTCAGTCCCAGAAAATTGTCTCCCACCCCCTCATTTTTCAAAATATTTCAATGAAACTTTACGAGAAGTTGCACAATAAGTTGTTGCAAAACGTCAAGAAGTTTCATGGCTATAAAAGTCTTGCTCGCAGAGTTATTCAAAAAAATCTACTAGGGGGGGGCAGATTTGCCCCCCCAAACCAAAATAGGGTTAACAAAAATTGTTTTCAATTCCATATCATGCAACTGTGCATTTTCCGGCTTCATGAAGCTCGAATTGAGTGGTAAAAAGTACAAACTTAGTATGTTCCGTCGAGACCCGTTCGGTTCGATTTTCAAGATATTGTCTTAAATGTGCTCAATGAGCAGTACTCTTGCTCGTCTTCAAGGGAAAGCCTGGTTCACACGAGTTCCTTTGAGTCGTTAGAGTCGTGCAGAAAGACCGAAAGTAGCCGTCATACCCACCTTTATGATGAATTTTGGCGGAAAACTACCCAATTTTTGCAATTTTTTGCCAATTTTTGGAAGGACCAACCCATGTTTGAGGAAAATCTGCCGGAAAAGGGACCCTTGTTTAGAGAATTTCAGACCCGAAAACCCACCCATATGGGCGGCACATACCCGTACCCTCAAATGTTATGTTACCCCCCCCCCCCCGGGTCAACGACCCAAACCACCTAATCTGAATCCGGCTTAATGATCGAAAGTGTGAACCCAGTCTTGTTCTCTCCCTTGAAGGCATACAATTTTTCTGGTTTTGCCTTGAACATGAACGTGAAATGTTAGAGCTCATATCTCCATTTTTAGATTACTAATGTCTTCATACTATATGCCAAATTGCAAGAGGAAATTTCAAGCATGAACTAGAATGATTTTTTTTTATTTTTTTTTTTAATTTAATTTTATTTCATTCTCAATCAAATAGGTTACATATTAAAATAGCATATGAAATCGGTACGCATGCGTTGGTTACTCCTCTTGCACAAGAGAAAGGGATTTTAGTGGCTGAGTGGAGTAAACAAACTTTTCAGATCTATTTAATCAAACCGACCTGTATTGTGGATGAACTAGAATGATTGGAAATTGCCAGATTCAAAAGTTTTTTCTCTGCGTTTGATCAAACACCGGAACTTTTGTTGGGACACCCGGTATGACAATGAAACAAACAATACTGAGCATGGATAAAAACAGGCTTTCATTTGATATATGAATTATTCATTTCTGATGATCTCATCACTGATTTCTTGGTACGCATGCGTACCGACTAAAAACCAAGGGAGGATTCACTCTTCAAAAAATGACAAACATATTGTGATTAAGCAGATCTTTTACTGTGCATTCACGATTTCTCGTTATATTTTGAACAAATTTACAACAAATTCGAGAAACAAATTTCCTTTTGACGGACCAGGCGCTTTGAACTGTTTAATTTGGGAAGCAAAGTGGAAAGAAGCTCCCATTTCTAGATTCCCAATTAGAGGTTTATACTTATCTCCTTATCTCACCTAGGGCCTGTTTACATGAAGTGGGCCAGCCCACCTAAGTGGGCCAGCTCATTCCATTTCATTTCATTTCATTTATTTAAGGAGGGTTGCCCTTCAGCAAAAGCCGTTTTTCAAGGGGCCCTCCAATAAAAACATAATTGTTATTACAAAAATACCAAAGAAAGCTACCCTAATCTAATTACAATGAAAAAACAATACTATTAAAAACCTATCTACAAGAGATGATCATATACATACATACTAAAAATGAAATAAAAGAGAGTAACACGAAACGAATCCGGATTCACTAGCAGAGGCAGACCCCGCAGCGCCAGCACAAGCCGCCCCCAGGCGACAAGACATCCCAGAGCGAACAGCGATCAAAACCATGACCGCTATACGTCCCGAGCCGCCCGCCCGGTCGGGCAGGTCGGGTCCCGGTGCTTTCCAGTTAGGCATTCTTTTCAACACTTTTCTTACTTTATCTATCGAGACCTTCACCGGTTCTTGCTTTTCTACAGATATCTCCTCTTTTAAATTGTTCAGCCACTCAGCGTTTCTATTGTGTTGCGATGGTTTACTCCAGATCTCGCTCCAACATTTTTTCGTCTGTTCACCGTCAGGTTTCAAGTCGGACCTCTCTTTCCCGTTGAGTTCTTCAAAGAGTCGGCTCTGATCTGTGTGAAAAAGCCTGTTTTGGTGAAATTGTTTGATCCTGGACTGATATCTTTTCATTTTACTTGTCTTTGATATCAACCGTTGTTTTATTTCCTCTGCAACTCTCTTAGATCCTTTTTGCTTTAGCCAGTATTTTCTCTGTAATGTCTCTTTATGCTTTGCTTTCAGTTTTTTCCCCTCAAGCAGATGTTATACACGTGCCAGATCTTTACGCAACTGCTTAATTTGGCCATCCATTCTTCTTTTCCACATTGGTTCCTTCCAACTCTTCTGTCTATCAAGCTTTACACCTAACCTCTCAGTGACAACTATCGCAGCAGCATATATCAATTTATTGGTGTATGATATATTCTGAGACTGAATTTTGTTTAAGAGATTATCCATCTTCTTTACTTCTGCCATTAATTTTTGTCTCTGTACCCTCTTCAGACTCAGTATCCTCTTTCTTTCAACTTCATTTATCACATCTTTTATTTATATTGATATTCAATATTACAAATAACAATATTAATTTCTACCATACAAAATTTCTAATTACTATACTACACTACAGGGACGATACCATGGGTAGCGAAAAGATAATGACTACCCCATGACCAATAAGAAAACACGCAACATTAAACTGAGAAACAGCTACACTACGATTTAAGACCTAATGGATAATGTGCTAGTTTCTGTTTGACATTAGATGTCTGGTCAGGGCTTCAGATAAATAACATGTAGTCACGAGAACAAGTCGTTCCGTGAAGTTGAAAGATGGTAAGACTGCCTGGCATCTAATGTGAAACAGAATTACAAAGAAAAAGAACATTTACTTTAAAGGACTTGGTGGCTGCTTGGTACGGACGTTGCAAATGATTTTAATCAAAGCGACCAGTATCGTGGATGAAGCGCAAAGTCAATTCGAGTATATTTCTGTTCAATTCAGTAGAAAGGTCTTGATCACCATATAATAAAAGCTGTGTCAAAGAATCATTTGAAAGATCGGTAATTTGCCTAAATGGTCGTATTAATTCAACAATTCCAGCGAAAAGATCCCGACGTTGAGCATCAAAAGTTGGGCAGAGCAACAGAAAGTGCTCCGTATCCTCAATGCCATCGCTGGTTGGGCACATTGGGTTTATTGTATCCCTAAAATTATGCTTGAATTTGTGGAAATTCAGTTTGCTTAGACCAATCCTGAGTTGGGTAAGATAGGATAATCCTTTTGGGTCGTCTTTGGTTCGTTTTATCACATCTTATAGTCTTGTAGCTATTTCTAGCCCTTCATCAGTAAACTCGAGGTCTTCAATGGGAATTCTATCTTCATTCAATTGATTTGATTCCAGATTGCTCTCCACCTCAGTATCGTTTTGATTTTCATTAATCTCCTCAGGATTCTCCCTTTCCCCATTTTGAACTCTTCTTTTAATCGACTCGATTTCAATATCTGTCATCCATCCTTTTTTCAAAATTTGTCACACTTGGTCGGCCAATCTTTGCTTATTATTATTATTATTATTATTATTATCATTATTATTATTATTATTATTATTATTATTATGAAAATTCAACGCTCGTCCATTGACGGATTTAATGTTCTGAACATCTAGTGACAACAAGTCTCCTTAGATTTCCAGGACCTTTCGTAGTATTCTTGCAGTGTTCAGTAATACGGTGGTCTGCATTTGGTTGATGGCAATACTTGATTCAATCTGTTCCAATTGTTTCTGCAGTGTTTTAGGAATCGTCCCAAGAGCACCAATAACGATGGGTATAATCTTGGCTTTCATGTTCCAAAGCTTTTGCACTTCTCGTTTAAGATCTTGGTACTTCTCGATCTTCTCTCTTTCCTTTATTTCAATGCGATGATCAGAAGGTACAGCGAAGTCAACAATTAAACATAATTTTTTCTCCTTGTCGATAATCATCATATCTGGTCTCCTTGCCTCAACGATATGATCAGTTTGTACAGTGAAGTCCCAAAGGATCTTGAACTTCTCGTTTTCAGTAACTGGCTGGGGTTCATGCTCGTACCACTTATCAGTGGTTGCAAAACCTTTCTTTCGACAAAGATCCCAATGGATCGCCTTACCCATCCAGTCATGCCTTCTTTTATATTCCTTTTGGGCTAGTTTAGGGCATTCGCTTATGATGTGGGTGATTGTTTCATCTTTTGCGTTGCACATACGGCACATGCTGTCATCTCGAGTCTTGTCGATTTTGGCCTTGATAGCATTCGTTCGGATGGCTTGATCCTGCGCTGCTATAATAAGAGATTCGGTTTCCCTCTTTAGATGACCATTTTTCATCCAGTTCCATGTTTTTTCATCGGCAACTTCCTCTATATCTCTAAGAAACTGACCATGTAGTTTTTTCTCCTTTAATTCCGCCTTTCTGTTTCTTTTAATTCGCTGTTTAACATTGTTAACACTTTCAGTTGTTTCTTTGTCTTCCCCTCGTGCTGCGATTATGAGTCTTTCTGTGCTATTTTGAATGTAGTTTTCTAATCCTACTGTTGCAATTTCAACGCAATTCTCTATGCTAATAAGGCCACGCCCACCCTCTTTCCGACTTATGTATAAACGGTGAACGCTGTCTTTTGGATGATGAGCCTTGTGCATAGTAAGTAGCTTCCTTGTCCGTAGGTCCAACTTCATTATTTCCTCCTTCCTCCAGTCAATAATTGCTGCTGTATATCTAAACAGAGACACTGCCCAGGTGTTAATGGCTTTTATCAAATTCCCACTGTTTAGTTTTGACTCTAGCACTTTTCGCACTCGCCTAAGATACTCTTTTGACACTTTATCTTTCATTTCTTGATGTTTTATTCTGTCATCTTCTAGTACTCCTAAATACTTATAGGATTCTCCTTCATCTAATGACTTTATCTTTACTGCATCTGGTAATACAATGCCATCACTCTTTACCTTCGTTCCTCTTTTCATAATTAGGACTGCACATTTTTCTATTCCGAATTCCATTTTAATATCTGCACTAAAGATCCTCACGGTGTTAATCAGTGAGTCTAGCCCTCGTTCACTTTTTGAAAACAATTTTAAATCATCCATATAGAGCAAGTGATTCAATTTCTCTTTGTTCTTATAAAATTCATATGCCTCTTTACAATCACGCAGAACTAATGTCAGTGGGATTAATGCAATAACAAATATTAGCGGTGATAATGTGTCTCCTTGAAAGATCCCTCTTTTGATATTAACTTCTCCTAGTAATTTTCCATTTGATGTTAATTCAACACACCATTTTTCCATTGTCTCTGTTAGCAGATTCCTGACATTCTTTGCTACTTTGAACAAGTCCAGACATTCTATGATCCATGAATGTGGAACCATATCGTATGCTTTACGATAATCGATCCAACACATTGCCAGATTCTTTCTCCTTCTTTTCACCTCCCTTAGTACCATTTTATCAATGTAAATAAGGTCATGTGTACCCCTTGTTCCACGTTTACAGCCCTTCTGCTCTGCAGTCAACACTCCTCTGCTATCCAGAGATTCGTAGACACAAACAGCAATAATTCCCGTTAGTATTTTCCACATTATTGGCAGGCACGTAATTGGCCTGTAATTACTGGGAACATTTCCTTTACTAAGATCTTTTTGGATCAGTACAGTTCTTCCTTTGGTCATCCATGACGGAACCCAACCTTCTCCTAGGCATTTATTAAGAAGCCTCTCCATATCTCCGTGTAATGACTTGAAGGCTTTTATCCAATATCCTTGTAAACCGTCACTGCCTGGTGCTTTCCAGTTAGGTAATTTCTTTACAGCTTTTTGTAGACTTTCTTTAGTAATAGTGATGTCTTCTTGTTGTTGTAATTCGTTCATTTTTGATTTGACATTACTTAGCCATTCCGCATTTTTATTGTGTTCTTTCTTCACACTCCAAATATTCTGCCAGAATTTCTTTGCTTCTTCGGCATCCGGAGGTTCATTCTCGGTTTGTTTGCCAGCACCATTAAGCTTACAATAGAAGTTTCCTTCATTGTTCTGGAACATTCGGTTTTGCTGGTATTGACTAATCCTGTTGTTATTATTATTATTATTATTATTATTGTTATTATCATCATCATCATTATTATTATTATTATTATTATCATTATTATTATCATATAGGATCTTTGAATTCTTGTCACAAAACGGATATGCGGAAAACAACATTCAAAAAGGTTTTACCCCAAAAGTAGCGGGTACGATTGAACATACAGCTCACATGGGACACCTCATAAGACATGCTAAGAAACACCAAAGGGCACTTGTAATCACCTTGATTGATCTGAAAAATGCTTTTGGAGAAGTTCATCACAACTTGTTAAATTGTATCCTTGAATACCATCACATCCCAGTAGAGATGAAAAGCCTAATTTCAGATCTCTATACTGGTTTCCAAACCTCCGTGACAACATCTTCGTATTCAACGCCGTTCATTCCAATAGAAAAAGGTGTATTACAGGGAGACTGCCTCAGCCCATGGTTGTTCAATATGATATTTAATACCTTCATTAATTCCATCAAATCAAAAGAATTCGCGCAACTGGGATATCGATATTCTCAGCATCTCAGCCCCAAAACACTGGTACCAATTTGCTGACGATGCAGCCATCATAACCGGACAGCAGTACGAAAACCAGATTTTACTAAATGCCTTTACAAGATGGACGAAATGGGCTAACATGATCATCCGAGTAGATAAGTGCAAGACCTTTGGGATACAAAAAGTAAACACTGCAACAGTTCAATACTCCCCTAAATTAGTCACCAATGATGCAGTAATACCACCTGTGGGTATGAATGAGGGGTTCACGTATCTAGGAAGAGTCTTTGATTTCAATATGGATGACGATGCTCATAAAACATCACTAGTCAAAAAGTGCAAGAGGATACTGGAAGATATAGACAGGTTACCCCTCCACCCAAAACATAAGATAGAACTATACTCGAAGTTTCTGATGTCAAAAATAAGCTGGGATCTTACGATATCTGATATAAACATCACTTGGGTAAAGCAAACTCTGGATTCGGTCAGCTCATCATTTGTGAGAAAGTGGCTAGAAATTCCAATAAATGGCACACTTGACATAATGACACTCTCTAAGGAAAAATTTGGTCTAAACATCATCAAGATTTCAACAAAGTATCTGCAGTGTCAAACAACCAAGCGTAACTGTCTAAAGAAATCTCCGAATCCCGATATAAATTATTTACATCAAGCTACCGCACAAGAAAGCATCCAGGTTGATCAATATAAAAATACAAGTGACGTGACAAAATCTGTGAGAACCAAACAAATCGAAAAGATTTCAAATGATCTACAGTATCAAGGGTACATCGTGAAACAGATGTGGACTCTCAGTAATGAGCAACTCAAAAAGCTAATGTATAGATGTACGAGACATTCTCCCATCGAATATCTACAATTTTACGAATAGATACATGAATAATACCTTAGCTACATTAAAGAATATGGTCATGTGGGGAAAAGCAACCATGGACACATGCCTTGCATGCAAGGATAATAGTCAATCCCTATTGCACGTTGTTTCGGGTTGTAAAGTTCACCTTCAACAAGGCAGATACACGTGGCGGCACAACTCCATCCTTGCGACTCTTTTGAGCAAAATTGAGGGCCTGAGGGACTTGAAAGTATTTGCTGATATCCCAGGCTACCCATGCCCCACAGTTGTCACCGGAACACTAAAGCGACCAGATATCATCATGGTCTATCAAGAGAAGACAGTTATCGTTCTAGAGTTAACCTGTGGTTTTGTTACCAACGTGAAAGAAAATTGTGCAAGGAAGGTTGGAAAATACAACTCTACCATCGTTGATCTCAAGAAAAAGTACGAGAAAGTAACATTTGTGAATCTCAGTATGAGCGCCCTAGGATTGATGTGCAAGGATGATGATGGAAATGGCATACTGCAAGCATTAAAGAGCATTGGACTTTCGGAACTTCTATCAAAAAACATTATTAGAAACATGATAAACGTCTGTATAAGGACAACGTACTATATATTTTGTAGAAAAGACAAAGAATGGACCAATCCAGAACTTTTAACATTGTAAAGAAGTAAAATTGTTGAAGGCAGTAAGGCTTGACTAACATGCCCTTTTATGGAGAGTGGTAGTCACGAATAAATTCTTTATACTGTAAGTTTTACATTTTAAATATTTATCTTATTGTAAGTTTATTTATGAGAATGAAAGTTTCCATTATTATTATTATTTTTATTATTATTATTACGTCAAGTAAGATTGATTATTCTTGTTTAAAGTAGATGATACACAGAGAAAACAAGACTTGTTTGTTTGAAAATTTTCGATCTAACGTAGATCTTCATCAGTCAAATAATGTTCGAAGAAATGCTCTACAATCTAACGCTATCAAATACGAATGTAAACTTCCATTAATGAAAGAGTCTAAAGTTCCTATAATGAAAAAGAGAATGGAGTACGATTAATGTGACGAAAGTGGATCAAACTGCTAAATATGTTTATATAATTTGTAATATGTCTTACCGAGCTCATTAAGACCAGAGTTTAGGCCGTTTGGCTCTTTGCAGTCTAACCGCGATATCCATAAGTTTTCAAAGTGTTCAAGTTTGTCCCTATCTCCCTCTAATCTTTGTAAAATGTGCACTTTCAAATCTTTTTCGAAGCTGCATGAATCACTCTCGTGAAAATGTTTGCCCAGTTCTGTGGCGTCCGGATCATTTTTCGCGTCACTTCGGTGCTTGTTAAATCTCTGACTCAATGTTGTAGAGGTGTATCCGACGTAGATCAGTTTATGTTTGGTACATTCAGCGGCATATATTACGTTTTTGCTGTTGCAAGATCCACCGTCAATATGACATGTTTTACCAGTCCTTGCATTCGTTATTTCATTTTTTTGTCCCATGTGGGTGCATAGTTTGCACGGACGCCCTCTTTTCTTTGTTTTTTCTAATGTACAGCGAACGGAAAAACCGGCCTTTGCGTTCTCTTTAGGCTTTGTTCGAACGAGATGGTTATGTAAGTTCGGATTTCTACGATATGAAACTATTGGAGGTTCTGGAAACACCTTTTGGAGATCTGGATGTTCAATGACCATGAAATTGTAGTGTCTATGTAAAATCTTGGAGAGTCCCTTAAACTTTTGGTGCCAGGTGATTACTAGAGGAACTCTGTTGTCCTTATTTTGTTCAACAACTCTCGGCTTTAAAAGACAGTTGCGATCACGTGTTTCTACTTCGGTTGCAATCTTTGTAAGTGTGTTCATTGAATAACCTCTGTTTGCATAAAAGTTAACGAACTGCGTTGCATGTTTACGATAGTCAGTCAAAAGATGACAGATACGTCTGATCCTTATAAACTGAGACAATGGATTTGAGCGAAGTGTATGCGTTGGATGATCCGATAGTTTGTGGAGGTAGGTATGTGTAGCTGTTGGCTTACAATGTAAACTCCACAAACTATCGGATCATCCAACGGTTTGAAGACATCATCTTTGATGCTCTGTTCCATCATAACCTTGTTTCAAAATAGTATTTCTACCAGAATATAATATAATGGAAACTTTTCACTGAATATATCCTAGTACATATGTTTCTAAAATGCTATAAAAAAGTAAAAAGACTCTATTTATGCCTATTCAATACAACCACTCTCTAAATAAGTAGGCATGGCTGAATTGCATACACAGTATGAAATCAAGAGTTAATGCGCGTAAAAATGAAAGTTTGATTCAAAATTCCATAAGTTCAGGTGATGACCAGTCCTTATCTCTCATACAAAATATGTAGTACGATGTTCTGATGCAGATACATGTAACTTTAACTGCTGTGTATTTGATCAAAGAACTGTCAATTTTGAGAGTGTTCAGCATTGTGAAAAATGATCTTGTATCTTTAGAGAAGACGCCTCCGGTTGTCATTACCAGGTCAATGAACTCAATGCTCTTATATGTCCTACATAATGCTTCATCATGAAGTAATTGACTGTATTTCTCTGCTTTACGCTTTGCGTTAGATTCAGCGTTCGATTCGTGACCAACAGTTAGTTCTATGATGTACATCCTATTACTTTTATCAATTACAATCATGTCAGGTCTTAGACTAGGTCCAGTGATGATGTCTGGAGTTGAGAATTTTCCAGGTAAGTCAACGAAAGTCTTCTTGACGAATGGTTGTAACACGTTTGCAAGGTTTAAGAGAACTGAATTGTGACGCCATGTGTATCTGTCTAAGCAAGACGAGCAGCCAGAGAGAACGTGCTTCGTTGTTTGAACGTGTCTACATTGACTGCAACTGGCTGTAAGACTCTTACCCCATCTGAATAAATTGGAGAGCGAGGGCAGAGTGTCATTCATATAGCGAACTGTATAATTGTAGATGTTACGTGGCAGAGAAACACGCAGAAAAACCGGCACGTGATAAGGCGGTGGGCTCATGATTGGAAAATGTCATTTAATCCAGATCCACAAAAGCAAGCTGTTGAATTGATATTATCCACGAAAAGGATAGAAATGAATCATCCAGAAATTCGTTTTAATAACATACCAGTGATGAAGGTAGATGAACATAAACATTTAGGGATTATCCTGGATTCAAAGCTATCATTTTCGGCTCACATTAAGGCAGCTATCTCTAAGATAAGAAAGGGAGTTGGTTTGCTGAAATATCTCTCCTTTCATTATTATCCTATTGCATCCATTGATTGGTTATCTAAATTTAGTGAAACTGGACCTGAATAAATGACTATGGCATTCACAAATGAGATATATTCTATCGTGTCTGCGTATATCCCAAATAAAGTAATCAAGTTTAATGACAATGACCCACCTTAGATTACAAATGCCGTGAAAACTGCAATAAAACGTAAGAAGAGGTTATACAAGAACTTTATACGAAGGGGTAGAAGTCAAGGGGACTGGGAACTGTTTAAAAGGTTGCGGAACGACTCATCTAAATTGGTAACTGATGCAAAAGAGACTTATTATTCAAATTTAGGCCGTAAACTTTCTGATCCAGCACAAGGGGTAAAAGCATACTGGGCTGTACTAAATAGACTAGCCAATAAATACACTTCCAACGCATACACTTCGCTCAAATCCATTGTCTCAGTTTATAAGGATCAGACGTATCTGTCATCTTTTGACTGACTATCGTAAACATGCAACGCAGTTCGTTAACTTTTATGCAAACAGAGGTTATTCAATGAACACACTTACAAAGATTGCAACCGAAGTAGAAACACGTGATCGCAACTGTCTTTTAAAGCCGAGAGTTGTTGAACAAAATAAGGACAACAGAGTTCCTCTAGTAATCACCTGGCACCAAAAGTTTAAGGGACTCTCCAAGATTTTACATAGACACTACAATTTCATGGTCATTGAACATCCAGATCTCCAAAAGGTGTTTCCAGAACCTCCAATAGTTTCATATCGTAGAAATCCGAACTTACATAACCATCTCGTTCGAACAAAGCCTAAAGAGAACGCAAAGGCCGGTTTTTCCGTTCGCTGTACATTAGAAAAAACAAAGAAAAGAGGGCGTCCGTGCAAACTATGCACCCACATGGGACAAAAAAATGAAATAACGAATGCAAGGACTGGTAAAACATGTCATATTGACGGTGGATCTTGCAACAGCAAAAACGTAATACATGCCGCTGAATGTACCAAACATAAACTGATCTACGTCGGATACACCTCTACAACATTGAGTCAGAGATTTAACAAGCACCGAAGTGACGCGAAAAATGATCCGGATGCCACAGAACTGGGCAAACATTTTCACGAGAGTGATTCATGCAGCTTCGAAAAAGATTTGAAAGTGCACATTTTACAAAGATTAGAGGGAGATAGGGACAAACTTGAACACTTTGAAAACTTATGGATATCGCGGTTAGACTGCAAAGAGCCAAACGGCCTAAACTCTGGTCTTAATGAGCTCGGTAAGACATATTACAAATTATATAAACATATTTAGCAGTTTGATCCACTTTCGTCACATTAATCGTACTCCATTCTCTTTTTCATTATAGGAACTTTAGACTCTTTCATTAATGGAAGTTTACATTCGTATTTGATAGCGTTAGATTGTAGAGCATTTCTTCGAACATTATTTGACTGATGAAGATCTACGTTAGATCGAAAATTTTCAAACAAACAAGTCTTGTTTTCTCTGTGTATTATTATTGTTATTATTATTATTATTATTATTGTTATTATTATTATTATTATTATTATTATTATTATCATTATTGTTATTATTATTATTATTATTATTATTATTATCATTATTATTATTATTATTATTATTATTATTATTATTATTATTATTATTATTATTATATCACGTCACGTACCAGACTCCTTTACTTCAATCGTCAAGAATTTATATGACGGTTTTCACACCAGTATAACAACAAAAGATTACGCAACCCTCTTCCTACGAATTGAGAAAGGAGTCTTACAAGGTGACTGCTTGAGCCCCTTATTGTTCAACTTATGCATGAATTCCTTTATACAGTCCATCAAAACGAAGGAGTTCGAACAGTTAAGCTACGGATCAAGCAAACTTCTAATGCCAAGGCATTGGTTACAGTTTGCAGACGATGCAGTTGCAGTCTCTGCCACAGAATTTGAAAACCAAACTCTAGTCAATGCGTTCTGTAGATGGTGTAATTGGGCTAAAATGACAATACGACCAGACAAGTGTCATTCTTTTGCCATGAAAAAGTTCAAAACACTTGTGAAGCAATATAAACCTAAAATATATGTGAACAATAAACCTATCAACGCAGTAGAAGAAAACGAAAGCTTTAAGTACTTAGGTCGATGGTTTAGCTTTTCCATGGATAACAGTGAACACAAAAAGGAACTCCGTGAGACACTTGAAAATAAGTTGGAAATAATCCACAAACTACCGTTGCACCCCAAGAATAAGCTTTGGCTGTATAGTAATTATCTGATTCCAAAGTTATGCTGGAACCTAACGATTGCCGATATAGATATTACTTGGATCAAACAAAACATCGATCTATTATGTCACAACTATTTCCGCAGATGGTTAAACATCCCCGCTGCCGGAACAGTTGAAATATTACAACTCTCGAAAACAAAATTTGGGATGGAACTTCTAGATATCAGCTCTAAATTCACCCTTTGCCAAATAAGAATTAGACAGTGTCTGAAAAAGTCACCGAATCCAGACATACATAATCTCTTCAAGGGTACATCAGAGAAAAATATCCAATACGATACATTTTCGACAGCTAAAGAGGCACTAAAAACATAAGATCTCAAAAAGAAAACACTGTAAAAAACTTTCAAGTGCAAGGCTCAGAAGTTAAAGAGCTATGGAACTGCGCATTGCCTTCTGCTCGGCAGTAATGGTTCAAGGCCCAGCATATGCTGCCACGTAACATCTACAATTATACAGTTCGCTATATGAATGACACTCTGCCCTCGCTCTCCAATTTATTCAGATGGGGTAAGAGTCTTACAGCCAGTTGCAGTCAATGTAGACACGTTCAAACAACGAAGCACGTTCTCTCTGGCTGCTCGTCTTGCTTAGACAGATACACATGGCGTCACAATTCAGTTCTCTTAAACCTTGCAAACGTGTTACAACCATTCGTCAAGAAGACTTTCGTTGACTTACCTGGAAGATTCTCAACTCCAGACATCATCACTGGACCTAGTCTAAGACCTGACATGATTGTAATTGATAAAAGTAATAGGATGTACATCATAGAACTAACTGTTGGTCACGAATCGAACGCTGAATCTAACGCAAAGCGTAAAGCAGAGAAATACAGTCAATTACTTCATGATGAAGCATTATGTAGGACATATAAGAGCATTGAGTTCATTGACCTGGTAATGACAACCGGAGGCGTCTTCTCTAAAGATACAAGATCATTTTTCACAATGCTGAACACTCTCAAAATTGACAGTTCTTTGATCAAATACACAGCAGTTAAAGTTACATGTATCTGCATCAGAACATCGTACTACATATTTTGTATGAGAGATAAGGACTGGTCATCACCTGAACTTATGGAATTTTGAATCAAACTTTCATTTTTACGCGCATTAACTCTAGATTTCATACTGTGTATGCAATTCAGCCATGCCTACTTATTTAGAGAGTGGTTGTATTGAATAGGCATAAATAGAGTCTTTTTACTTTTTTATAGCATTTTAGAAACATATGTACTAGGATATATTCAATGAAAAGTTTCCATTATTATTATTATATATTATGTTTGAAGCTGTTGAAATTATTAGAAGATTTTAGGCCCGATTGCAGACCATCTGGACAGTATGTTCCTTTAGAAAAATTGAAAACATTTTAAACCTTTTTTGTCCTTGTTGCGCTTTATGAACGTGGATAAAGTTAAGAAGAATCTTTAAGGCTTACTTGATCGCCATCTGATATGTTATTTTGTTATTGACAAAGCAATTTATATCACACAGCTAATTAAAAGAATTTGAATATTCCTGAAAAATGTTGGAGTTGTGCAGTTGTCAATAGTTGGGAATTTGTCTATAGTGACGTGATGAAATTTCTTAATCAAATGAACCATTTCATTAGAACATTGAAATAAATCAGCCTGTTTTTGTTCTTATCTTTGGGTGTCTTTTCCCACAAATCCGTCCGCAGGTTCTTATTTTGACATATTCTTGTTTGCGGGGTTTTACTGTATCAGTCCTTACATTGTTGGGACATCGTTATCTTATCTTGGATTTTGTTTATCATTTCGCTATCTTTAAGCATTTTGCGTTAATGCAAACTTCACATGGCATCCAATGTGAGACAGCTGAAGCGAAATTTCAATATTCAAAAGTGCCAATCTTGTCAGTTGCTCACAACTTAATATTCATTACACGTACTCTTTGAAGGCATTAGCAAAAATTAGCTTTCGTATTTGACGAGAACAATATGGTTGATAACAGTAATTTATTTACTGAACAAATTAACAAGTATAAATATGAAAGATTATTATTATTATCATTGTTATACCTGGGTGCTTTTAAAAACAAATTAATTTTTTTTATATGTTCCAATAAAAAATTACAGTGACATTTCATTTAATACTCTACTAACTACTCTACTTACAAAATTACTCTACTATACTATAAGAACGAAACCGCAAGGAGCAAAAGCATTTAGTCTACCCTGCAGCCGAAACATAAAAGTAAGAACTACTGATGTTAGAACGAGACGAAGGAAAGAATATATCAAACAATACTCGTGACTACAACAACGAAAATTTGCTAAAGAGGCTATGGTGGTTGAGAAGCTTATGATGGAGTTTGATATATTCTAATCAAGTCGACCAGTTTGGTGGATAAAATTTAAAGTTAGAAGAAGTATGCTTTTATTGAGGTCATTAGGAAGGTTCTTATCACCATACAGTAAGACTTGCATGAGGGCCTCGTTAGAATTGTTGACATACCCATATGGTCGTAACAGAGCTAAAACTCCAGTGAGATCTCTTCGCGGTATTGCAAAGGAAGGGCAGAGCAACAAGAAAATGTTACGTCAGAGGCGCAAAAACACTGCAAACCTACAAACCTTGTTTGGAGGAAGGTTTTGGCCAAAAATTGAGGAAGGTTTCATCATCAATAAATACATAGAAGCATTAAAAATTGTGTCAACAGTATGCAGATGGTGAGGGTATATTTCAAAACTATATCAAAGGAGAAAAATCAGATTTGACCAGACAATGTGATGAAAGAGAGAAAGCAAGGACCGAGATACTATTCTTTACGAGGGCATTTCACTCAAAAAATCTTCGTACACCCTGTGCAAAATCCAAGAAAATCTGGCAAAATCTGGCAAAGAATCCAAAAATCCGGTCAACAATTTCCAAACCCAAAAATCCAAAAATCCACTGAAAATGTGAAATAAATGGAATTAAGTCTCTTTCACTTCCTTCTATAATTCCTGAATTCCCAAAGCCTTCATGAAAATCCTTTCCAGAATTAGCAATTGTTTATCAGATCTTGCGTGGACGACGGTCATAGACGTTAGATTAAGAGCAGGGAGAAATACAGCTCTATTTTTCCTTGATTAAGAGCACTGTGATTACTGCCTTGTTTTGAGGAGTGTCACTATGGCAACCTTCATAGCATTGTTAGCCTGTCATCAAATAGACGATTGCGCTAAAGACAGCGGACTGGAATTTTTTACCTTAATGCTTTGCATCACATTGAATTTCGATTGATTTGATTGGCTGATTTCTTCAATATCGCAAAGGATCTTGGTTAAAAATTCCTTGCTCACGAAGCACATTTACAAGGCTTTGATTGGCAATCAGAACATGAAAATGTCAGTGCCTATTGTTTAATCATGTGGCCACTAGGGGTGCCCATATTTGGAGAGTGATCACAAGAAAATCGTTGCAACGACTCTGCTTTCTTTCGCTGTTCTGCAATCTCAGCAACACCTACCTACAAACCATTTGATTCATCTCAATGAGTGCTTTCATCTGATATTCATTGTTTTTCTGTTTGCTTACATTCACAATTTGTACATTCAATGAAGTCATGAATCTTTATGACGTCATGTGCTTAATTAAATAGTAATTTTAGCGTGAAAGATCATGGAATGATTTCAAATATCGAGAGCTAAAAGCTTTCCACTGAATTTATTGCCCTTAATCAAATGGTTGGTAAATAAGGAAACAAAAGTATTCGTATGAAAGTAAAGAAACTGTAAAGCTGGCTATCAAGAAGACATCTAGATAGTTGTTTTGCCGACTTTATGAAGTTATTTAGTAAAAATTGCTCTCTTTCCAAATTGCTCGATTTCGTCAGAATTTAGATTTTCTTGGTTCCCTAGCAATCAGTCATGTGACTAAAAATCAGTTGATGCTATTTTTGGATTTTCTTTGTTCAATTACGACACAGTGCACAGTTCATACTTGCGGAAAAAGTTGGGAGGGGAAGAAAACGCACCCCTCTGTAGAACAATGAGAATATTTGCCTTAAGACTTTAAAGAGAACTTTTTGACAAGCCTTGTCTTCCATGTTTTGATGAAAATGGGAAAAATCCAAAAAATCCGCAAATCCGAAGAATTTTTGGCAAAAAATCCGAAAATCCGAGGCAAAATCAGGCGGAGTTTAAATCCGAAAAAATCTCGTACGCTTTTTTGAAGAGTGAAATGCCCCTCGATTCTTTACTTGAGGGGGCCATGGGCAAACCGGGTGACGAGCAAAGCGAGCCAAAACTTTGAAACTTGGTCTGGGGGTATTCCCGTGGAAAAATTTGAGGCCATGCTTTTCAGATTAGCTTAAAATAGCGCTAATGTTTGTTTTTCGATTTAGATTGACATTAGGTAAATCTACGATGCGAAGTAGCTCCTTAGCTCGTAAATACCTCCAAAGGGCTTGGTGGACTTATGAAAGATGTTCTGAAATACTAAAATAATAAAGAAATAAACATTTACTGCAATAACTACTGAAAATTTTTGAGGGGGCCATGGCCCCCCTGGACCCCCCTGTATCTCGGTTCTTGAGAGAAAGTCTACGAGGATATATGCACATGTCTAGAAAACATGATTTTCGAAAAGCGTCCCAGAAAAGTACTTCTGTTTGCAAAATCACCAAAATTTTATTGCAAGGGAGATCTTTAAAAATTTCTTTTTCTTACCAGTAGATGAAAAAAATTATTTTGCAGGCAAAGCTGATCGTTTGATTTATTGTTCGATAAATTGAATCAAGCCCTTTGTAGTGCTGCTTGGTTTTGAAGCCTTCTGCAAGATAGCACTTATTTGAGTAATTTCTTTTGTTATGTTGTGTTTCTTGTTTGGTCATGAATATCAGAATGAAACGTGAAATGTTATCGTGGACTTGAAGAATACTGCAAAATTTTCAATGTAAACGGTTATTAGAGGCAAGATTAACGATGTTGCTTCAAGAATGTTGCTTAGAATGAGGTTTTCGATGCATTATTTCATACCCGTTAAGTAAAGAGAACAAATTTTTCACCGTCATTAAATATATTTGAATTGCTGATAGAAGAGATGAAAAAATTCAATGATAACTTTGGTAATCAAATTTTGGCGAATTTGCAAACAGGAGTATATTTTTGGACACCCAGTAGCTTTTAGATGTTCTCAGCTTGAACTCTTTGTTCCCCCTTCGTTGCTCCAATACCTTTCAAGTTGTCGACATTTGAACAGTTGTCGACGAAATTGTCCAATACCATCTGCATGTTGTCAACAATTGTAAATAAGGCAATTAAAAATTTGGTTCGTAAATTAAGTAAAAAAAGTGTCCTGTTTGGGAACAGGTCAAGGTCAGGCCTTTCATATCTATCCCAAATAAGGGTCGGTCTCAGCAGACTAAATTTCCACAAATTCAAGCACAATTTTAGGGCACAGTCAACCCCATGTGTCCAACGAATGACGGTATTGAGGACACGGAGCACTTTTTGCTGCTTTGCCCTTCATTTGACGTTCAACGATGACATCTTCTAACTGGATGTTCGGTACTATTACGACAATTTGTTGAAATAAACAGTCTCCCCAACGACGTTCTTGTTCAGATTCTATTGTATGGTGACAAAAACCTTTCGAATGAAATCAACAAAAGTATACTCGAACTGACACTAGTTTTCATCCACAATACAGGTCGATTTGATTAAATACAGGGTGTCTCAAAAAAATTGTTCGATGTTTGACTAAATACTAAAAAATAACGATACGCTGAATGGACCTTTGGTCAAGTCACCCTTCTTATGTGATTTTAAATTAATTTTTGACACAAGAATCTTGCAAATCCGATAAAAATTCATGGGGTTACAAGCTTTTGAAGTTCAAGTTTTTGCGAAAGCTGAAACCAGAGGTCTCGAAATGGTATTTTTGGCAAAAGTCCCCTTGGCCGTCGTTTCTGTTATTTCTCAATTGTTTCAGGGCGAACCAAGTGGGATTCAAACAGGTATTCGATAACCTAACTGTCCAGCATATGAATGCTTTGAGGAAACAGATTCAGTCTCTCGCCGATTTCGTTTTGAACCACTGTTTTTGGACTTATGCAATGTTAAGGAATTTTGAGAATGATCGCAAGAAATGATTTACTTTAGAAGTCGTATTTGGTTTGCTCTGATATCAACGAGAGGTATGACATTGGATAAGGTTCTTTTACCTCCGTCCTCGAGCTTTTTGCGATACAAGTAATCTGGGGGGTCTCTGTGGTTTCAGCTATCGCATATTTTTGATCTTCGAGAGCTCGTAGCTCAGTGAATTTTCAACCGATTTGCACGATTTTAGCCTCTAAAATTCTTTCATAATCTTAGGAGCACGGCTATCTTTCCATAAGCCTGTTCACGTCGTCTTTATTTTTCAATATTGAATCAAACGTCGAGCAATTTTTTTGAGACACCCTGTAGATCTGAAAAGTTTGTTTACTCCACTCAGCCACTAAATCCCTTTCTCTTGTTTTTTATTTTTCACTTGTTTATCCCTGTTTCACATTGGATGTTGGGAATTCAGTGTTATGAAATTCTGACGCAAACCTAACTCATTTTAATTTCAAATTTTCAGTAAAATTTAGCGTCCATCCCACGTAATCACTTTGTGGATACATCCAAAACACAGGAATTGCCCGACATCTAATGTGAACCTGACTTTAGTATTTATCAATCGAAATTGCTTGTACGTAGTTCTTGTATCTATATTTGATTGTATATTTAGACTTAGCTTTAATTACCTGTCTCTATGTTATGGCCATGGGGTAGTCATGGTCTTCTGCTCCTCGTGGCATCGTTCTTGTAGTGTAGTACAGTAGTTTGTAAGTGCTGTCTAGGTAATATCGTTATTGTAAATTTTTATTTTGGATAGAAAAAAAAAAGGTTTGGGGAAGGTCAACAAGTTTTTGCAGCTCCGTGTTCCGTGTTCCGTGGAAAAGGATCCTTCATATAAAATGAGGTAAGATCATTCAGAATCTTATAGAACAAAGTTACTACTAAAATCACATGCTTTTGCCGGAATATGGTAAATAACATCCCCATAGTCTAGGTGGGGTCTTACATAGAGTTTGTATAATTGATTTAGAGTGTGCATGAATTTGCTGATTCGGAAAATCTTGCAATCACTAATTGACCTCTCAATCGACACAGTTTAAGCGAAATTTCAACATTCAAATGTACTAATCCTTTCAGCTGTTCAGAACTTCATGTTTTTTAAAAAGTACTCTTTGAAGATATTAGCAAAGCGCTTATTCGAGAATAACATGCCTGAATGCTTTCTACATTGCTGAATGTTGCTGATAAGGACTATTTTGCAAGCTCTAATTGAATATTTTTTATCCTCAATAATCATTTACATAACATATTACTAGCTGCACTACTTACAAAATTACTGAACCATTACACTACTTATGAAATTATTCTGCTACACTACCAAACGATACCACAAGGAGCACAAGGCTGTGTTCATCCTGCAGCCATTTAACATAAAGATAAAAACTAGAAGTAAGTATGAAGGGAAAGCAAAAAGAACATTACACTAAAAACACCTAAATCCCCAAGTTGCAGCAGTTAAGTTTCAGTAGTATCACTTCATTCAAAACGTTGTGTTACGGATATGTATCTTAAAGTTACTTTAAGGATTTCTGAATTATAATCAAAGGACAACATTTTCTTCACCATACAATATTGTTTTAGGCAAAAGAGCATTTGTAGGATTTGGGAAGCTGTACGGTTCAATCGTTGAATTTACACAGTCGAGATCTCTCCTGTATGCATCGCAAGAATGGCAGTGCAGGAAAAAGTTTTTCGTGTCCTCAACACCGTCGTTTGAGGGGCACAGTGGATTCTATGTTGATAATTCAGCAAAGTTGTTGGGGAGATGAAGTGCTGACCCTATTGTTTTGACTTATTGTGATTCTGCTTTGTTGAGAGCGAATCAACGGTGGGGCTCACACTGCCATGCACAACTTTGCTATTGTTTCCTTCTCTTGTTCTCAACCGTCAAGTTAGTTTGAATATTGCGTCATTGACATAAACCGTTACTCCGCATGCGATCTGGAGCCCTTTCGGGGGGATTCTTCGAGGCTTACAACTAAGCCTATTCATATCCCAACAAAACGGGAATTCCAGCAATAGTGTCCATCAATCTTTAGTCATGTGATTGGTTGCTAGCAATGTAGATTTTGATAAGAAACAACCATTAGGCAAAATATGTCTTATTTACTAAATTACTGGCTAAAATCTCTCAGTAAATCACGTAAAAGCATTGGCCTGCTGAAATACTGTATCTCTCGAAATATCTCCCCATACATACGCTGAATGAGTTATGTAAGCTCTATGTTCGACCTCACCTGGAATTACGGGGACGTCATTTACCATATCCCTGCTAAAGTATGTGAATTTAGTGGAAACATGACCTTGCCATATTTTATGGAGACATTAAAGTCCGTTCAGTGGTCTGTTGCCCTAGCCGTAAGGAACATGGAAGGGTACGTCGAGAGAGAAGCTGTATGCTGAGCTTGGCTGAGAATCGTTAAACCGGAGCAGACGTCTTATCTTATTGTATGAGTTAATAACTTCTCTGGCCCCCAGATATACTATGGATCGAAGCACCACTGCAGCAGTCACGATACTCTCTTCGCAAGCAGGATGCCATCGGGCGATTAAGGACAAGGAAAGAAAAATTTCAATGCACCTTCTATCCTCACTGCTTATCAGAATGGAACAAGCTTGACAGAGTCCGCGAGTCCGGTCAAAAGAACGTCTCAGTTTTTTGTGCGAATGATGAGCACATTACGTGATGGGGCATATTTTCAGTATTGCGAGTTGGCAAGCTAACGGCTGCATGCAGTGGCGTAACGGAGCAACTAGGGGCCCTTAGTAATTTAGCTACGCAAGGGCCCCCTGAGGCGGCAGATAGATCAACAAAAGTTTGCCAAATTTCCAACATCAATACGGTGTTTTTATGGGCAAAATCAACTTGAGCCCCGCACATCAAAACCTTCATAGCCGGAGTCTATGGAAGCATTTTAATGAAGGCACGTTTGCACAAGAAACATGTTGGGGACAGTGACTGAAACTGAATGATTGCAAAGCGAGCTAAACTTGGGGTAGCCCATCAGGAAAATTTTTTGAACCATGCTCTCTAGAATATCAGAAAACGCATCTTTCGTTGAGTTTTCATCATCGAATTTCGAAAAAAGGATAGTAGTCGACGACATGCTTCCCAAGGCAACATTCAAATGTCAAGTTCAGGTATGAAACGAATTTTGGTAAATTCATCCTCTAAAACGTTCATATTTGCTAGTAGCAAGGCATTTTTGAAAAATTTGCAATTTGCACCACTTACACCAAATTAAACTTGCATTTAATTCAATCAAACTTGATTTCGTATCTAATTCAAATAATGTTTATTTTTCCTCATCTTGCCACATTTCAGGCGGTGTTAGTTATCTCGACTATGCCGAAAGTCTTCCTCGTCGCCATTTTTCTCCTCGTATTGCGAATTTGGGCTAGCCTACCCCATTAGAAATCATTCCCCTACAACTGCATTTAAATTTTGTACCCTATGCAAAGCTGTCCACCAAACTTGCTTCTTTACTCCAGAAGTTTCTTCATTTCCGTTCACTTTGCCGCATTTGGAATCAAGCTCAAAGATTTGATTTTGTCAGCTATTATCGATTCGATGAGAACTGAAAACTGTTTTGACGCCAACGTTGCTTCCGCATGCGTATGTCTGTCATTTATATCCCACCTCAGTGAGCCAGCCCACCTGATCGCATTTACATGCACAATTCTCATCCCACCTGACGCAGATCCCACCAGCCATTCTCACGGATCTCACCTAGGTGGGATGGCCCACCTCTCATGTAAACGTAGCAGGAGATTAACAAAGGACTGTATAGAACATGCAGATCTCAGTCAGATGACCTTCCTCTGGCCGTCCAGGGTTCGACTGTGTCCATGTATGCTGACGACACCAGTTTGTGTCACCAGGCATTAAAAATGACTCAGCTGAATGGGGCTATAAACAATCATCTAAGCAATTGGACGCTTGGCTCCAAGGCAATAAACTTTCTTTGAATGTTGCAAAAACACACTGCATGCTTATTACTACCAAGCAAAAACGTAACATTTTCAAAAGTACAGATCAGAATCTGGAATTGAGCATACGTGGCAAAGAGCTTGACATTGTCCAAAAAATAAAATACCTTAGTGTTCAAATTAACTGCTCTTTAGATTGGAAAGAGCAAACAAAGGCTGTCTCTGCCAAGGTCTCAAGGGTCATTGGCTTTTTAAAGCATGCAAAGAAGTTCCTACCAAGGGTAACTCTTGAGAATCTTTACACAGGTATTGTTGAGCCACACTTTCGATACTGTCGTTGTTCTATTTGGGGTTGTTGTGGTTCTCGTGAAATCAACCAGCTACAAAAGCTTCAAAACCGAGCTGCCAGGATCGTTACCAATAGCAGTTTTCACACCCCAAGCAGGCCACTCATCGAAAGGTTGGGCTGGAGAACCATTGAACAACTCATCAGTAATGAGTTAAAACAGTGGTCTTCAAGTCACTCAATGAGTTTGCTCCGCAATACCTGAGTAGCCTTTTCAAAAGAAATTCACAAAGCTCCACCCGCTGCCTTCGAAATACCGAGACTGACCTGAGGGTACCAAAGAAAACTTCTCCAAATGGGCAGAAATGCTTCTCTTTTAGGGGAGCAAAATTGTGGAATAGCCTTTCGGCTGAGTCAAAGCAGGCATCGTCCCTAAACAGTTTCAAAAAGTCTGTTCAGCGACAACTGCAGGGGTTGGGCATGCGGTGGTGGCGCTGGTTGCCCTGGGGTGGCGTTTGTTTGTTTGTTTGTTTTCAATTTGTTTTGAGTGGGCTTGTCAGGATTTCTAGCTACTGAAAGCTAATTTAGGCCCACTGTGCATGCCGCATCCAGGCATGGGACCCCTAGTTTAACGTCCCTTCCGAAGGACGACGAGGTGGGTTGTGAGGTCAGGTCTCCGTGGTCACCCATCCAGAGTCTGACCTCACCCGACCAAGCTTAACTTCAGTCACCTGACGAAGACTGTTTAAGCCACTCGGCCACTCACACCCGCATTTTTGACATCAGAAACTTCGAGTATAGTTCTATCTTATGTTTTGGGTGGAGGGGTAACCTGTCTATATCTTCCAGTATCCTCTTGCACTTTTCGACTAGTGATGTTTTATGAGCATCGTCATCCATATTGAAATCAAAGACTCTTCCTAGATACGTGAACCCCTCATTCATACCCACAGGTGGTATTACTGCATCATTGGTGACTAATTTAGGGGAGTATTGAACTGTTGCAGTGTTTACTTTTTGTATCCCAAAGGTCTTGCACTTATCTACTCGGATGATCATGTTAGCCCATTTCGTCCATCTTGTAAAGGCATTTAGTAAAATCTGGTTTTCGTACTGCTGTCCGGTTATGATGGCTGCATCGTCAGCAAATTGGTACCAGTGTCTCGGGCTGAGATGCTGAGAATATCGATATCCCAGTTGCTCGAATTCTTTTGATTTGATGGAATTAATGAAGGTATTAAATATCATATTGAACAACAATGGGCTGAGGCAGTCTCCCTGTAATTCACCTTTTTCTATTGGAATGAACGGCGTTGAATACGAAGATGTTGTCACGGAGGTTTGGAAACCAGTATAGAGATCTGAAATTAGGCTTTTCATCTCTGCTGGGATGTGATGGTATTCAAGGATACAATTTAACAAGTTGTGATGAACTTCTCCAAAAGCATTTTTCAGATGAATCAAGGTGATTACAAGTGCCCTTTGGTGTTTCTTAGCATGTCTTATGAGGTGTCCCATGTGAGCTGTATGTTCAATCGTACCCGCTACTTTTGGGGTAAAACCTTTTTGAATGTTGTTTTCCGCATATCCGTTTTGTGACAAGAATTCAAAGATCCTATATAATAATAATAATGATAATAATAATAATAATAATAATAATAATAATAATGTGTGTGTAATGAAGTGCTATTATATGAGTGACCCAGACAAGAGAGGGTACAGAAAACGAATGTACGGTATATGGAGAACTGAAGGATCTTTTGAAGCTACCGAACAGAGGATTGTGGATCAGGTAAAGAACATCCAGAAGAAAGGCTGGCTGTCAAAATTACAACTTGAAGTCATTAAAAGAGATCTAACGAAACTGAATAATGACACAAACAGAAACTGTTCAGGGGATGTAGTAAATGAAGCAAACTCAGTAGTAAATGAAGCAAATTTATAAATATCAGAGGAAGAACATATGCTAGGACAGCAAAGGGAAGTCAATCAAGAGACAGAAAGGGCTGATACCGTTTCCTATCCGGATGAGTTAGAGGAAGACCAAAGGGAAGTATTGGGGAGAATAAAGAAATTAATGAATGAAGAGAACCTTGAGACACCAATGAATTTAAGAAAATTTGACAGAATGAAAGTGAACGAGAAAACCTTGATTATTGATAAAGTATTGCAGCAAGTTGAAACAGGTAACATCACAGATACGAATAAGCTAATCAAAGTTGGTGCGTTAGTAACGCAAGAGCTGCTAGGAGTAAAACGTTCACCTGCAAACGAAAAGAAACATGAACCCTATTGGAAAAGAAGAATCGAAAACTCGATCAATAGCCTTAGGAAAGACTTAAGTCAAATACAGAGAAGAGACCAAGGTAAACTTAGAAGAGAAGGGGAAATGAAAAGATTAGAAAGAAAATATAGCATCAAAAAGAAAGGCAGTCATGTGGTAAAAGAGGAGATTAGGCAGCGAATTGTTGCAAAAGCTGCAAAGGTGAAAAGATACAGTGACAGAATAAAACAGTTTCGGTAAAACATACTTTATCAGGTTAATCAGAAAGAGTTATTTAGAGAGATCAATGGTAATAACAACGTACATAATATTGCTCCAGATGCACCAATGACAAAAGAGTTCTGGAGTAATATTTGGGAAAATGAAATAAGATATAATGATGAGGCTGAATGGATCAAGAACGTAGAAGAAGAGCTGAAACGAGAACAACATACCAATGTGACGATTTCTGTAGATGCTCTAAAGAAACGCATAGCTATGATGGCTAACTGGAAAGCACCAGGTCCAGATGGTGTACAGGGCTACTGGATAAAAACATTTAGAAGTTTACATGAACGACTAGCTACACAAATGATGACATGCTTGGAAAAAGGAGAAGTACCGGTCTGGATGACACGAGGTAGGACAGTGTTGATTATGAAGGACCCTCAAAGAGGAAGCGAAGTCAGCAATTACAGACCCATAACGTGCCTACCATTGTTATGGAAACTTTTTACAGGACTTTTGTCAGATGAGATCTATAGGTATCTCGAATTACGACAGTTGTTACCAATCGAACAAAAAGGATGCAGAAGGAATAGCAGAGGGACAAAAGATCAAATGCTTATTGACAAAATGGTCATGAAAAATTGTAAGAGACGGAAAACTTCATTGAGCATGATTTGGCTAGATTATAAGAAAGCTTACGACATGATCCCTCATTCATGGATCGTCAAATGTTTGGAAATATATAACATTGCTAACAACGTAATAGCGGTTATCAAAAACAGCATGAAACAATGGCATACAGAGCTCACATCTGGAAACGAAAAATTATGCAAAATTGATATCAAGAGAGGAATCTTTCAAGAGGACAGTTTGTCACCATTGCTGTTTGTTATGTGTATGATGCCACTGTCTATACTGCTGAAAAAAGAGAAAGCTGGATATGATCTTGGTAAGAACAGAGGTAAAATAAATCATCTGTTGTATATGGATGATTTGAAGCTGTATGCCAGGAACAAGAAAGAGACAGATGCACTTATTAGTACCACCCAAATCTATAGCAAAGACATTTGTATGGAATTTGGTATCAGCAAGTGTGCACATATAATGCTACAGAGAGGCAAGGTAGTGAGCGAGGGAGGGCTAGAGATATTGGATGGACAATGCATTGATGAAGTAGATGGAGAAACAGGATATAAATATCTAGGAATTCTTGAAGCAAATGACATCAAACATGAGCAGATGAAAGACAAAATCACGAAAGAATACGTCAAGAGAGTAAAGAAAATTGCGTCTTCAAAACTGAACAGTGGAAATACCATAGACGCCATCAACTCCCGAGCAGTGTCTCTGGTAAGGTATGGTGCTGGAATCATAGACTGGACCAAGGAGGAACTGAAGAAAATTGACAGAAAAACCAGAAAAATACTCACAATGAATAAAATGTTACATCCACAAAGTGATGTTGATCGGCTCTATATTCCAAGGAAAGAAGGAGGAAGGGGCCTGCTAGGTGTAGAAGATTGTGTGCAGATTGAAGTAGAAAGTTTGGCAAAATATGTCAGTGCATCAGATGAGCTGCTTCTCCAGGCTGTAAGCAAAGAGCATGTGATCACAAGGCAAACATGCGATCAGGATACGAAGAAGACAAGGAGAGAGTAGAGGCACAAAAGATGGAGAGAAAAGAGTTTACATGGAAAATTGATCAGAGAAATAGATGATATAAAGGATGAGTCGTCTTGGGACTGGATAAGGAATGGATCATTGAAAAAAGAAACAGAAGGAATGATATTTGCTGCCCAAGAACGAGCTCTGCGCACAAATTGGATTAAGAAGCATATTGATAAACAGGACATAGGTGACAAGTGCAGAATGTGTGGCGAAAGGGAAGAATCAGTTAGTCATCTAATCGCAGAATGCAAAAAACTGGCGCAACGAGATTACAAGAGCAGACACGACAATATTGCAAAAATCATCCACCTCGAACTTTGTGAGAGATATGACCTGGCTCAGGGAGTAAAATGGTACAATCACCAACCAGAGAGCGTCATTGAGAATGAAAGCGTGCGAATTCTGTGGGATTTTAATATACAGACAGATCATTACATTGAACATCGCCGTCCTGACATTCTGGTTTTTGAAAAGGATTCTAGAAGGTGTTTCATCATTGATATAGCATCTCCTGGTGACAAGCGAGTTGTAGAGAAAGAACAAGAGAAAATTGAGCATTATTCAGACCTGAAGAGAGAATTGAAGAAAATATGGAAATGCTCACATATTGAAATTGTCCCAATCATTGTTGGAGCTTTAGGAATTGTGTCAAAGAACTTGGAAGGCTGGATGAAGAAGATTAGTTTGAAAAGTAGCACAGCGCAGTTGCAGAAAGCCACTCTTTGTGAGATTCAACTTAATAGAAGGAAGTATTTTTTCGTCGTAGTTTATAGGAGTCCTAGTCAGGACCAGGGTCAATTTGACAATTTTATGATAAAGTTTGAATTGATGCTATCCAAAATGCACGCCGAAAACCCTTACTGCGTCATTATTACTGGGAATTTTAACTGTAGATCAACCCAGTGGTGGGAAAGCGATATTGAGAATAATGAAGGAAAACTATTTGAGCCAGTAACGGCTGATATTGGTCTACATCAGCTAATTTCAGAACCAACTCACCTCATGGGAAGTTCCAAATCTTGCATTGATTTGCTTTTTACTGATCAGCCCAACCTCATTACCGATTCTGGTGTTCATCCCTCATTGCATGAGCAGTGTCATCATCAGATAGTTTATGGGAAACTTACTGTATCGAACATAACACTACCACCGTACACCCGCAAGATTTGGTTTTATGATAAAGCAGATTTATGAAAATCGTAAAAAGCATTGAAATGTTTCGTTGGCAAGAGCATCTGCAGAAAATTGCATGTCCCAATGAGCAGGTCAAATTGCTCAATGAAGTACTTTTAAACATCTATTCTAACTTCATTCCTAACCAAGTCAAAACCATTAAGCCTCGTCAAGCTCCGTGGATTACGGAAACTGTTAAAAATTTTTTGAAGAAAAAGAGTCGAGCTATAAAAGCTTTGTGAAAAACGGTCGGCCTGACGACAAGCTCGAGGGAATACAAAACATGACATCTGAAGCCACAAGACTGATTGAGGATGCCAAACGCAATTACTTTTGTAAGGCTGGGAAAACCTTAGCTAATCCTGGAACTTGTAGCAAAACTTATTGGACCTTAATAAATACTGTTCTAAATAAGGCGAAGATTCCAATAATACCACCTCTTTTAGACAATGGACTATTTGTAACTGATTTCACTGAAAAGGCACAGATATTCAACGACTATTTTATACTTCAGTGTACGACGATTGACACAGGTAGTGAAATTCCACATGATGCACCAGTACCCACTTCCCAGATAAGTGAATTTCTCATCTCCGACGACAAAATACTGAACATCATAAGATCGCTTAATCCTAATAAAGCACATGGATGGGACGATATATCTGTCAGAATGATAAAATTAAGTGATGCTGCTTTAGTTACCCCCCTAAAGATCATATTTACAAACTGTTTGAAGTGTGGTGTATTTCCTGAAGTATGGAAATGTGCAAATGTCGTGCCAGTTCACAAAAAAAACGAGAAAAATCTAAAGAAAAACTACCGTCCGATCTCTCTTTTGCCAATATTTGGAAAAATTCTCGAAAAACTCATATACGATTCTCTATATTCACACCTTGTTTCACATGAGCTACTTAACTCAAATCAATCAGGTTTCCGTCCCGGTGACTCAACAGTCAACCAATTAATCTCCATAACACACACAATATTTAAAGCGTTCGACTGCAATCCTCCTTTGGACGTTCGTTCTGTGTATCTCGATATCTCAAAAGCATTTGATAGAGTATGGCATGATGGTCTTGTCTACAAACTAAAACGATGTGGTGTTTCAGGACAGCTCCTTTCCCTTATCCAAAGTTTCCTAAAGGATCGTAAACAACGAACTGTTTTGAATGGGCAGAGCTCCAACTGGGGAGATATTTCAGCAGGAGTACCTCAGGGTTCCATACTGGGTCCCTTATTTTTCCTTGTGTATATAAATGATCTTTCTGCCGACTTAAGGTGCAATGTTAAGCTGTTTGCTGATGATACATCATTGTTCACTTTAGTAGAAGACCCAAACACAGCTGCCAACGACATGAACCACGACTTGATGTTAATAAGACAGTGGGCTTATGATTGGAAGATGTCCTTTAATCCAGATCCGCAAAAACAAGCAGTTGAGTTGATATTTTCAAGGAAAAGAATTGAAATTGATCATCGAGTGATAACTTTTAATGATATTCCTGTGAAAAAAGTAAGTGAACATAAACATTTAGGTATTATCCTGGACTCGAAACTTTCCTTCTCTGCTCATATCAACGCAGCTATTTCTAAAACAAGAAAGGGTATTGGCTTGCTGAAATATCTTTCTAAATATCTCCCCAGGCAGACTCTAAGCGAATTATACAAGCTGTATGTGCGACCCCATCTAGATTACGGAGATGTTATTTACCATATTCCGGCGAAAATATCTGAATTCAGTCAAGGTATGACCTTGTCAAATCTAATGGGAAAGTTAGAGTCTGTCCAGTATTCTGCTGCTCTGGCTGTAACAGGAGCTTTGAGGGGAACATCGCGGGAAAAACTTTATGCAGAGCTTGGCTGGGAATCACTAAATTTCCGAAGATGGAGCAGGCGTCTAACTTTGTTCTTTAAGATTGTAAATAATTTGACCCCTTTGTATTCAAAGGAACCAATTCCACTTCTCCACCGGTCCAACTATTCTCTTCGTAACCAGGATGTTATTGGGCGAATAGGGGCAAGAACAGAAAAATTCCAATCTAGCTTTTATCCGCACTGCTTAGCTGAATGGAATGAACTTGATCCGGAACTGAGACATGCACCATCTGTCGCCGTCTTTAAGAAGAAACTTCTCTCGATAATTCCTCCCCCTGCAAAATCTGTCTTTGGGATTTACGACCCAGTAGGTTTATCCTATCTTACTCAAATCAGAGTTGGTCTAAGCAAATTAAACCTCCACAAATTCTTGCATAATTTTAGGGATACTGTAAATCCAATGTGCCCAACGAATGACGGCATTGAGGATGTGGAGCACTTTTTGTTGCTCTGCCCTTCATTTGAAATGCAACGACGAGATTTTCTCGCTGGAGTTTCGGAATTATTACGATCATTTGTCCAAATCGACACCCTTCCAAACAACGTTCTAATAGAATGCTTGCTGTATGGTGATAAAAACCTTACTGATGACGTCAATAGAAGTATACTCGAGCTGACTCTCGAATTCATCCACCGAACAGGTCGGTTTGATTAAGATAAGTCAACTCCTAACTTTTGTGATGCGCCACAAAGCCATAGACAAAGCCATAGACAAAATCGGCTAGGGTTTGTTTACGAACATTTCGATTCATGTGATCAGTTTCTTGTTAAATCAATTTTTGATTTCTCCAACATATTCCGTGTCTTGAAAAGTTGTGCCATGAGTACAACAGTTGAATGATACTAAAAATTTTCCAAGAGTTTGGTCACATGACTCGGGATGGGTGAAGCAAACCTTGGCCGATTAGGTCAATTAATTCCCCTCTTAGTTAGACGTTCTTTCTTTTTTGTAGTAGTTACGTGTAGTTTATGTGCTATCTTTGTCTTTCAATGTCGTCACGTCTAGTGCTATGTTCGTGTTTTTAGTTTTATGTTGCCATTTGGTAGACGTAAATTTTCGCTCCAAATGGTATTGTTTTAGTAGTAGGGTAAAGTATTTTGTAGGTAGTGTTATTAGGTAATAT
The DNA here is from genome assembly GCA_964020215.1 of Aurelia sp. 3 sensu Dawson et al. (2005). Taxonomy (NCBI): domain Eukaryota; kingdom Metazoa; phylum Cnidaria; class Scyphozoa; order Semaeostomeae; family Ulmaridae; genus Aurelia; species Aurelia sp. 3 sensu Dawson et al. (2005). The sequence goes on from OZ026591.1 coordinate 9,529,453, forward strand.
GCATTGTAAGTTTTTAGCTTGATGTATAAAAAAAAAGCCACTCTTTTGGGCACTGCAAGAATACTGAGAAAGACTCTTGAGACCTAAAGCTGCTGGTTGCAGCCCGCTCCCAAGAAGAACGCCGGCATAACATCATCGCCGAGATATAAAGAATGATAATAATAATAATAATAATAATAATAATAATAATAATAATAATAATAATAATAATAATAATAATAATAATAATAATAATAATAATAATAATAATAATAATAATAATAATAATAATAATAATAATAATAATAATAATAATAATAATAAGCAAAGATTGGCCGACCAAGTGTGACAAATTTTGAAAAAAGGATGGATGACAGATATTGAAATCGAATCGATTAAAAGAAGAGTGCAAAATGGAGAAAGGGAGAATCCTGAGGAGATTAATGAGAATCAAAACGATACTGAGGTGGAGAGCAATCTGGAATCAAATCAATTGAATGAAGATAGAATTCCCATTGAAGACCTCGAGTTTACTGATGAAGAGCTAGAAATAGCTACAAGACTATAAGATGTGATAAAACGACCCAAAGACGACCCAAAAGGATTATCCTATCTTACCCAACTCAGGGTTGGTCTAAGCAAACTGAATTTCCACAAATTCAAGCATAATTTTAGGGATACAATAAACCCAATGTGCCCAACCAGCGATGGCATTGAGGATACGGAGCACTTTCTGTTGATCTGCCCAACTTTTGATGCTCAACGTCGGGATCTTTTCGCTGGAATTGTTGAATTAATACGACCATTTAGGCAAATTACCGATCTTTCAAATGATTCTTTGACACAGCCTTTATTATATGGTGATCAAGACCTTTCTACTGAATTGAACAGAAATATACTCGAATTGACTTTGCGCTTCATCCACGATACTGGTCCCTTTGATTAAAATCATTTGCAACGTCCGTACCAAGCAGCCACCAAGTCCTTTGAAGTAAATGTTCTTTTTCTTTGTAATTCTGTTTCACATTAGATGCCAGGCAGTCTTACCATCTTTCAACTTCACGGAACGACTTGTTCTCGTGACTACATGTTATTTATCTGAAGCCCTGACCAGACATCTAATGTCAAACAGAAACTAGCACATTATCCATTAGGTCTTAAATCGTAGTGTAGCTGTTTCTCAGTTTAATGTTGCGTGTTTTCTTATTGGTCATGGGGTAGTCATTATCTTTTCGCTACCCATGGTATCGTCCCTGTAGTGTAGTATAGTAATTAGAAATTTTGTATGGTAGAAAGTAATATTGTTATTTGTAATATTGAATATCAATATAAAAAAAAAAGATGTGATAAATGACGTTGAAAGAAAGAGGATACTGAGTCTGAAGAGGGTACAGAGACAAAAAATAATGGCAGAAGTAAAGAAGATGGATAATCTCTTAAACAAAATTCAGTCTCAGAATGTATCATACACCAATAAATTGATATATGCTGCGGCGATAGTTGTCACTGAGAGGTTAGGTGTAAAGCTTGATAGACAGAAGAGTTGGAAGGAACCAATGTGGAAAAGAAGAATGGATGGCCAAATTAAGCAGTTGCGTAAAGATCTGGCACGTGTATAACATCTGCTTGAGGGGAAAAAACTGAAAGCAAAGCATAAAGAGACATTACAGAGAAAATACTGGCTAAAGCAAAAAGGATCTAAGAGAGTTGCAGAGGAAATAAAACAACGGTTGATATCAAAGACAAGTAAAATGAAAAGATATCAGTCCAGGATCAAACAATTTCACCTAAACAGGCTTTTTCACACAGATCAGAGCCGACTCTTTGAAGAACTCAACGGGAAAGAGAGGTCCGACTTGAAACCTGACGGTGAACAGACGAAAAAATTTTGGAGCGAGATCTGGAGTAAACCATCGCAACACAATAGAAACGCTGAGTGGCTGAACAATTTAAAAGAGGAGATATCTGTAGAAAAGCAAGAACCGGTGAAGGTCTCGATAGATAAAGTAAGAAAAGTGTTGAAAAGAATGCCTGACTGGAAAGCACCGGGACCCGACCTGGTGCAAGGTTTCTGGTTAAAAAATCGAACAAGTATGCATGATAGACTGACAGAACAGTTGGAGGCGTGCCTTAGCAGTGGAAATGTGCCTACCTGGATGACAAAGGGGCGCACTGTGCTCATCATCAAGGATTAAAAAAGGGTAACAATGCGAACAATTACCGACCTGTTACTTGCTTGGCAATAATATGGAAGTTACTGACAGGGTTGATTGCAGAAGAAATGAATGGATTTCTAGAACATATGGGGTTGTTACCAGAAGAACAGAAGGGCTGTAGGAAGGGTGCGAGAGGAACAAACGATCTCCTATTCATAGATAAAATGGTCCTCAGAGAGGCAAAGAACCGAAAGAAACACCTAGCAATGGCCTGGATAGATTATAAAAAGGCCTTCGACATGGTACCACACTCCTGGATTTTATAATGTCTGGATTTGTTTGGAATAGCAGAGAACATCAAGGGGCTGCTGATGACAAGTATGAAGAGTTGGAAGACAGAGTTAACGTCATGTGGAGAGGTATTAGCAGAAGTTAGGATAAGAAGAGGCATTTTCCAAGGAGATTCGCTCTCCCCATTATTATTTGCAGGGGCGGACTGGCAGTAGAATTGGGGCCCGGGCGATTCGGCAACGAGGGGGCCCGCAACTACGCTAGCGAAAAGTTTGCAGGGCACTCCTTTGGGAAATCTTTTGTGAACACACCCCCTGAATTGGCCTCAAATGATACTGGACTAACTTCTAACAATTTGAATGGTTCTCTATACGAGTTGCATGCTGCTTTGAAACTAAGTGCGAGCGCAGCGAACAAAGCTGGGGGTCCGGGGGCTTACCCCCGGGAAAAATTCTCATTGACACACCCTTTAGATCGTTGGAAAACGCCCCATTTTGGAGAATTTACCATTAAAGAAGCAGAGCATCACGACTGATGGGGGTCCTTCCGGGAAATTTAAGAAAATGACTGCAATTTCACTAGTAGATACATTATTTTTGAACTGCACAATATACAAAGGAATAGTATGATAGATTCTGGCAACCTCCTGGAATAGAAATAACTTTAAATATTCATCTCTATGAGCTTGGCTTTCACAGCCTCTTTTACTTAAAAATGAACGAATTTCAGCAAAGTATTACGGGCTGAAGCGCCTCGGCCGACCGTTTCCAGCAGGCCTGTTGCAAGAATGCAATTTCTTATAGCATAAGTTGAATGCGAAACCAGAAATCTCAGGGCCACCGTGACCTTCAGGGCCACGCCCGCTTCGCTCTTCTTGGTGAAGGTCTGATTCATTGCCGAGAAATGCTTTCATTTATTCTTCCTCAAACTTCAAGATCCAACTACTTCCGAAAGGGAATCCGTTTGACGAAAGACCTCACTGGGAAAATTCTTGAAAGCAGAGCATCAAAATCGTCTACAAAAGGTCTTTTTGTCAAGTCAATTACTGCACATGTTTTTGTATCATTGTTCTCGTATAATTTTCATTTCATGCCTTAAAAGTATCATTAGATCACAGTTCAGAATCCTTAAATGTTGAATACTTCTATCCAGGGCGTACGCAGCACTGAAAGGTGGAGGGGGTCTGGGGCGTAGCCCCAGGAAAAGTCTTAGCAACCACGCCCTTTAGACGGTCGGAAAATGAAGGAAACGCCCTTTTTAGCTATGCTTTGCATCGTAAACATGGCGAAAATTATCACAGCAGGTCGCTTTGTCAGGTTTGCAATGAGAGTTCATACTCATCATAGAAAGTTACTCTAGGAAAGTCAAGAAGAATAATTATTCAATAACGTCCAGGCTAGTATATCAAAACACGCATTGCAAAGTTGCTCTACTGCAAAATGATTTGGAGCTGGTCCTTCGAGGTTGATAGGTGTCTCTTTTTGCTCCTTTATAATTGTTTAGTCGGCCGGTGGCATCTTTTATGCAAGAAGCTTTGGCAAATTTCAACAGTAGCAGCAAATTAGGATCCCTATAGCTAGTGGCATGGTGGACAGGCTGAGATAACTTGGGATATTGAAATGATTAAGTGGGTCTGGGGGCCAAGCCCCCAGGAAAATTTTTGAGGATACATATTCTACGATTCTACTTTGGCTGAGAATGCCTCTTCCAGCCGCGTTCAAGCATTCGTTAAAAACCCAAAACCTTTCTATGAAACTTTGACGAGCCCCAACACAAATTTTATTGCATTTTTGTGTTAATCTCGAGGACCATCTTTATTGAAAAGTGGGGGGTTCGGACCCCATTCCCACCTTGGGTACGCCACTGCTTCTATCTTTTTTCTAAAACCTTATTCATATTTTAAATACTCCTAACATGGTCTCCTAGGTCACTGTAACCGAGTGTAGATATAGGCAAAAATTGTTTGAAATTAACAGACTGGCAAGGGCATGAGGTAAAGTGAGAAGGGGCCCCTGCATAAAAGAGGCCTTCCTCGATCAGGTCTTTATTGGGCCCCTTTGGCAAAAGCTGCTCCAGTTTTGTCAAGTTCTACATTTGCAGATTCATCAGTTCACCTATCAGTCGAAAACGAGACTATGCCAATTGGAATTTTGCAAAACCCTTATCTTACGAACTGGGGCCCACTTGCAATCTTTTGACATTTTCAACTGTTTGACAAACAAAGATAACTGTTGAAAGAATTATTACAGGGCCCTTCAACCAATTTTTCGTTGATTGAAACTGGTTGTTTTGTCACTGTCAGAAAGTTCATCCAAAATTAACCATTTGAAGTATTTTTCTTCCAGCACAGAAGGGGCCCATTGGGACCTTTGCTGAGGGGGGCCCTTCGGGCCCCAGCCCAGTAGCCCGACTGGCCAGTCCGCCCCTGATTATTTGTAATGTCCCTCATACCTTTGACAATGGTGCTAAGAAAGGCAAATGCAGGTTATCAGTTCACTGGCGGAGAGAAGATCAATCATCTTTTATATATGGACGATCTGAAGCTATATGCTAAGAACGAACAACAACTAGATTCACTGGTACAAACAGTCAGAACATTTAGTGAAGACATTGGTATGCAATTTGGGATAGACAAGTGCGCATTAATAATACTCAAAAGAGGAAAGAGGACGGTTTGCGAAGGAATAAGCCTTCCAGATAATCTTGTTATCAAATCATTGGAAGAAGATGAGAGTTACAAATATCTAGGAATCTTGGAAGCAGATCAAATAATGCACAAAGAAATGAAAGATAGTGTACGCAAGGAGTACTACAGGCAAGTTCGAAAGGTATTCCAGTCAAAGTTGAACGGAGGAAATTCTATCAAGTCAGTGAATACTTGGGCTGTGTCTTTGTTGAGATATTCAGCAGCATTCATTGATTGGACTAGAAACGAACTGAAAGAGATGGACCGACAGACCCGTAAGATTATGAATATGAAAGGGGCACTACATCCTAGGGATAGCGTTGCAAGACTTTATATACCGAGGAAGAAAGGAGGTAGAGGCCTTATGTCAGTGGAAGATTGTGTAGATATTGCAGCACTTGGTCTAGAAAAATACATAAATGAAAGCACCGAGAGAATAATAAGTGCAACAAAAAGAAATGATGGAAAGGAAATAGAAAGTGTTACAAGCTACAAAGCAAGACGTAAGCAAGAGAGAACAACTGAACTGAAAGAAAAGCCACTACACGGTCAACACTTTAAAGAGACAAAAGGAACAAGAAACAAAGAATCATGGACATGGCTTGAGAAAGGTCAACTGAAAAAAGAAACAGAAGGATTAATCATAGCAGCTGAAACGCAATCTTTGAGAACAAATGTGATCAAAACAAAGATTGATGAGAGCCAAACTGATTCTGCATGTCGAATGTGTAAGCAGAAAGACGAAACAATTAGCCACATAGTGAGTGAATGTACCAAGTTGGCCATGAAAGAATATAAGCGAAGACATGACTGTGTGGCAAGAGCTTTGCACTGGGACCTGTTAAGACAAAATGGCTTTCATCATTCAGATAAATGGTATCAGCATGAACCAGAAGCAGTTGTTGAGGATGATCATCACAAGATTTTATGGGATTTTACCATACAAACAGATCGTGAAATTACAGCCAGAAGAGCCGACATAGTTGTGATTAACAAAGATACAAAGAGCTGTCACATAATTGATGTAGCAATACCAGGAGATGCAAGGATTGTAACAAAGCAAGAGGAGAAGATAGACAAATATCAGGATCTAGCCAGAGAAATCCGCTCATTATGGAAAGTTAAGGCCAAAGTTATACCAATCGTTATAGGAGCACTCGGAACCATACCAAAAGGCCTGAATGGATACCTAAAAGAGATTGGAGTTACAACAAGAGTAGAACTGTTGCAAAAATCAGCACTGTTGGGAACTGCCAGGACACTTAGAATGGTTCTTGAAACCTAAGGAACTTGTTGGACCCGGTTTCAAGGCATATTCCGGTTAGATTAATTTGAGACTATCACCAACCGTGGACATCAGCAATAATAATAATAATAATAATAATAATAATAATAATAATAATAATAATAATAATAATAATAATAATAATAATAATAATAATAATAATAATAATAATAATAATAATAATAATAATGATAATGATAATGATAATGATAATAATAATAATAATAATAATAATAATAATAATAATAATAATAAAAAACAACACTGTTAAAAGCTTCAACGTTTCGATAAAATCTTCATCAGGAATAACTTTTCATGCGAGCAACCGAGTATTTATAGATCCAAGCTACATGAAAATAAAGGCTTAAAACTGAATTTTGCAAGTGTCAACAGAAGATTACCATGCCCGGTGAGAGTAAAAAAGTAAGCTTACAGAAAAAGTGCATGTTTTGCTGCACCTCGAGAGAACAAAATTTATATTTTTTAGATTATTGTAAGCATGTTTGGTCAATGTCCCCGGAGAGGCTTGAAACTCTGAGAAGGCAAAAAACAACAAGACTCATTGGGAAACCGCGCGGACCTCTCCGATGGCCCTTCTACGATTCGCTCAAGGCTGAATCAAAAATAGCCCGCGTAACATAACACGAAATCAAAGGAGATGGCCGCACAGCCACGCCCACCACAATCTTCAGGAAATAAATGCAATAGCAAGATTCAGGCCATCCCGCACGCAAACATGTCCAGCTCAACATCCGCAGCCCGTTCATTAAGTCCCATATCATATCATATCATATCATATCATATCATATCATATCATATCATATCATATCATATCATATCATATCATATCATATCATCAGTTATTTAAGCATGGTAGCCCATTCAACTAAGTTGGTTTACAAGGGGCCATGCATCTAAAATACTACAAAAAACAAAAAATTTGAAAAAATATAATACAACAAATCTAGATAAAGAAAAAGAACATTTTATCATACTCTACTCCTCTACCCAACCATTACATTACTCTACCCTGCCTTACCCTACCTCGCCCTACTCTACCTCACCATACCATACTCTAATCTACCCTACCTACCCTACAATACCATACCCTACCCTGCCCTACAATACTCTACTCCTACCTTACCCTACCCTACCCTACCCTACCCTACCCTACCCTACCCTACCCTACCCTACCCTACCCTACCCTACCCTATCAGGTTAATTTGGATACCCTATTACATTACTTTGTCTTTTCTTTACCTTTATCTGTTTACATAAGTTTACAAGTCATATAAGATAAATTTGAAATCATAACGGAAAAGTTTAAATCAAAGATTTGAATCGATTTAAAGAGGTTGCCCGCTTAGCTTCGGTATCTAGGCTATTCCAAAGTTTAGCACCTCTAAACGAAAATGACTTCTGCCCATTACATGTCCTTTTCTTTGGCAGCTTTAAATCAGTGTTTGTATTGCGTAGCTGCCGTGTTGCATCTTGTGAATTTCTTGTGAACATATCATTCATATATGGGGGAGCTATATTGTTGATAGACTTATATACCATTGTCCTGCTTTCGTGTTTAATCATGTCATTCACTGTTTTCCAACCTAGATTCTGGATAAGTGGTTTGCTAGATGCATCAAAGCTGCTATTAGTAATGATCCTAGCTGCTCTGTTTTGAAGCTTCTGAAGTTTCGAGATTTCAGTAGTGCCACAGCATCCCCATACAGCGCAGCAGTAGCGGAAGTGGGGTTCAACGATGCTAGTGTATAGTGTTTTCCCCTTGGTAAAAATGTTCCCAATCGATATTGCCAAAAAAGTTCTTTTCGTCGCAATGAAAATACATTTTCTGCCCCATCAATTATTTTGATAGTAACATCAAATTTTCCTCGATGGTGTGATTCAAAAAAATGACTAAAAAAATTCGCTTGTGGAATCGGTTTCCCCCTGTCCAGCGTCCCTTCATTATGTTTGCGCGCGTACGACCTGAAATATGATTTATAAACGTTAAACCTCTGCCTAAATTTGGTTTTAGTGCTACCCACATATTTCTTGTTGCAGCACTGCAACAAATAAACAACATTTTCTGAGTTACAGTTGTACTTCCCCGAATAGATGGTAAAAGATCTGTTCTCGTAATTAATAATAATAATGATAATAAATAATAATAATAATAATAATGATAATAATAATAATGATGATGATAATAATAATAATAATAATAATAATAATGATGATGATAATAATAATAATAATAATAATAATAATAATAATAATAATAATAATAATAATAATAATAATAATAATAATAGTGATAATAATAATAATAATAATAATAATAATAATAATAATAATAATAATAATAATAATAATAATAATAATGATAATAATAATAACAACAACAATAATGGAAACCCCTTATTCCCTACAAATACTACTATACATGATGACACCCATCACTCTCAATTAGGCATGATGGGGAAATTTACAAGTTCTAATTAAAATGTTCCTTAAAATAAATTGAAAAGTATGCAGCTAATACGTTCGAAATATAATATTTGTCCACATCTTGAAAGAAAAGAATTTAAAACGTTAACAGTTCTGGACTTGTCCACTCACTGTCTCTCTTACAAAATATGTAGTACGTACAACGTACACAGATTGTTATTATTTTCTTTTCCAGGTAAAGTTGTTCTTGCTTACTAGTTGATAAATTATGCAACATATTCATAAACGCTTTGTGTCCGTTAATGCCGATTGTTCCTATTGCTCCCATCGATAGATTTATGTATTCCACACGCAAGTATGAGGATGAAAGGTCTTTCAGGAGATTTTCGTAGCGCTGCTTTTTATGAGCCTCGTTATTTCCAATGTTTGTTTCGAAGCCAACAGACAGTTCTAGAACATATAATACACCCTCATTGATCACAAGGAGATCTGGACGCTTGCTTTTTCCAGTGATAACAGCTGATGGTCTGAAGCCTGGAATGTCATCAGCATAGACTTTAACATTCCTTATTCCTGTTAAGAAGTTGCCAATCGTCAAGAGGACAGAGTTGTGACGCCAAGTATATCTTTTCCCTTCAAGCATGGATTTACAACCAGAGACGACGTGAAGAAGGGATTGTGGGAGTTGGCAGAAGTTACACAACTCGCTTTCGACTCTGCCCCAAAATTTCATATTTTTCTTTGTAGGCAAGCTATTATTCAAGTAACGTACAGAGAAGTTGAAGATGTTCTTCGGTAGAAGTTTCTGTGCCTCACTCCAAATGCTTGTTATTTTATTTGTAGTGTGCTCAAGAATAGCCTTCAGTATAAGGCCTTGTGATGACAATTCATGTGTGATCCTGTGGACTTTCTTCATTCTATTTTCTTTGATTACCTCCTTCCCATTAGCGTATGTGTCATATTGCTCATTTTTATCACGACTAGTTACTTTATGTAGTGATTGTATGTCTCCATTCGGGGACTTCTTTAAACATTTCCTAAGCGAAACTTGGCACTGGGAAAATTTTGTAGACGGGTCAATAATTCCTAGCCCGCATTTTTCTTTCGTAAGACTAATTATATCCAATGTTCCACTGATTGGTATTTCAAGCCATAATCTAATGTACCTGTGCGCTAGTGAGTCTAGATTTTGTTTGACCCACGTGATGTCTAAGTCGGCAATTGTCAAGTCCCAAGACACTTTAGACATGAAATACGTCGAATAGAGAAGAATCTTGTTCTTCGGATGAAGTGGTAGCTTACTTATTGCTTCCAGCAGCAGATTAGTTGTCTCCAGTAACTTTTTCTTATGCTCTTCGTTGTCCATTTTAAAGTTAAAACTTCTACCAAGGTAAGTGAATGAGTCAGTGGATAAAACAGGAGGGATTCGCTGGTTTGAGACAAACACCTTTGGGCTAACTTGACTACAATTTGTATTGACTTTCATCATGCCGAATGCTTTACATTTGTCTGGCCTCGCTTCCATATTTGCCCAAGAGCAGAAAGCTGTGAAGCAGTTCAGAAGGATCTGATTTTCATATCCTTGGCCGGTTACTACGCATGCGTCGTCTGCAAATTGGAGCCAATTTCTGGGCCTTAAGAATGCATCATGTTTATATCCTAATTGCGAGTAATCTTCTTTTCGTATAAGTTGAATGAAAATGTTAAATATCATGTTGAACGTAAGAGGGCTTAAACAATCACCCTGAAGAACACCTTTAGTCACTGGGATAAATGGTGTTGCATACCCTGTGGTAATGACTGACGTTTTAAAATCTGTGTACAAATCCTTTATTAGGTTTTGGATCACAATTGGAACATGATGGAATTTGAGTTTTTTTTGGATGAGATTGTGATGGACCTCTCCGAAAGCATTACGAAGATCGAGTAATGTGATAAACAGAGATCGTTGCTTTAATCTAGGTTGATTGATAAGAAAAGCCATTTGCGCTGTATGTTCATACGTTCCCGAAATTTTTGGTATGAAGCCTTTTTGAATGTTATGTTCAAGATATTTGTTTTTGAGAAGGAAGTCAAACATCCTGTTACGAATCAGGGATGTAAACACTTTCAGGGGCACAGACTCGAGTGTTATTGGTCTGAAGTTTGCAGGAACATTGGGATCACCCTTTTTGTGAATTAGCACCGTTACCGCCCTTTTCCATGTAGAAGGTACTGAGCCAGCCTTCCATGCTTCTACCAAAATACGTTGGACGTACGTTCTGAGACAGGGCATCCTCTGCAAACAAATTATGGATATTTGGTCCAGGGGGCAGGGGGAACCCGAGGTTTTCATTCTTCGAATAATTCTAGTTACTTCCTGGTAAGTTGGTTCCTTTAAGTCAAATTCGATAGACGGCTGATCGAATTTTGGTATATGATCAGGTACCCTAAAGAGTTTTCTGGGATTAATGACACTGAAGGTCTTTTTGAAGTATTCGATGCAATCAGTTTTTGGAAATGTTGGTAAGATCTCTGATGGTTTCTTGATAAATTTCTTCGCGTAGCTCCAAACATTTTTCTGTACGAGGATATTGTGATCTTCTGTTGTCGAGAAAGGAACTTGATTTTCCGCATTATCCTTAATTTTCTGTCGAAGTAGTTTCGCAACGTATTTAATCTCATTAGTATCGATATTTTCTGGAGGGGAATTTTTCAAAGTTTTCAGAATCCTTTTCAGATCATTTTTGGTTTTGTCTTTGTATCGTTCTGCAAGTTCAGAGGGGCATCGGTCGCTTTCCTTCCCAAATTTTCGGACAAAGTAATCATAGAGGGATCGATTCATTTGTTCTATATTTTCATTCAAGCAATTCGGCGATATCTCCCTTGATGGAAGTGCTTCTCTAAAATGGTCTTCTGCAGCTTTCCATTGTTGTGCAGATTTTGGTAATTTTATCCCCGCCTTCAAGATGGGCTCGTTATTTTCATCGTATATCTGCCCCTCCGTGTCCGACACAGTGGCAGGGTCTTCCTCGTTCTCTGCTTCGATAATTGCATCAGTTATTTCCTGTCCAAGTCCCAAAATCACCCGACAGCTTCGTTGGTGAATTTTCAAGCCTCGTACGCCCTTGCAAGGTTTCCCGCAACAACACTTTGTTATTTTTTGTTGGTTTTGTGATAGAATAGAGTTATTGTCTGAGATTGAATAGCTGGCTTCACGTATGACTGATTCATAACCGTTGCCATGGTTATCGCCTTGCCTGCTATTGTTTAGCTTACCACTGCATCTCCATCGATGTCGTCCTAAAACTTGGAAGTCTTTGCCGCAATAATCGCAAATAGTGAGCACAAGGACGAGTCCAAGAACTGTCAGCGATTTCATAATGTCTTTTCCAGTAACGTGTGAGTCGGCAGTAAAAATATAATTAAGGTTACGGTAAACGTTTTCTGGGTGAAAATATCCATTTTTCAATTTTTTCAGATTCTGTTAGCCGAACTTTTAAGGCACACAATGATACCTTGCTTGAAGCCAACAGAAGTTTTGAAAATGGAAGAAATTTCATGTAAACGAAGGCTTCCACAATTTCATAATCAAAGTTTTTTGTTTGTGGTCTTCAAAATCCATACCTAAATGCTTGACCTGTTAAGCCGATAATCCGTAAGTCCTTGTGGTTTGTGTGAATTAGCATTGCGCGTTCTTGTATGCTTGTGTTTATCGGGTAATTATTTGAGGACTCTAATTGATTTTTAAGCCCAAATGACTTGATCCGGATTAGTGTGGTTTATATGGTCCCGTTGTGTACTTTACGACTGCAGAACAGTAAAAACCATTTTTCTCAGGACTCACAAATCCATGAGGTACAGGTACGAAAAAGCTATTTTGTACCCTTTGACCCAATCGAATGGCTCGAAAATTTGCACATGACCAGGACAGACTTGGAGCTTGGAAAGTGTGTCCCAAATTTTTTGTATGTGTCCTGGTCCGTCTTTTATAGCCAAATACAACTGCGAGAGGGCAGAAAAATCATTTGCTAATTTTTGACAGCATGTAGTTTCAAAGGAAAAAGGAATTTGAAAAATCCCAGACACACTTTAAAAGCTTAGGATCTGCACTTCCTGTTGATGTAAGTCAGATTCTGTTACCTCAAACGCAAGGGTACAAAATAGCTTTTGAAGGTCGTACACTCTTTTAAGCAATAAATTTGCCTGAAAAATATCATTTTACAGCATTTACCAATAATTTTAATATGGTTAGAATCCCCACTTTCTTGTGCATCGAATGATGTATAATTTATCTAGATTCCGTCAATAGTTCGGCTTTTAGGGAGCGAAAACCAAATTTCGTGTCAAAAACGTTTACCGTAACCTTAAATAATTTAGGTAAATAGCCTTAATTTATAAAAGTTTAAACAGAGCTTAGTAGAAGCACGTCAGTCCTTCCTCATAAGCTAATAATCGAATAATAACAATAATAATAATAATGATAATGATAATAATAATAATAATAATAATAATAATAATAATAATAATAATAATAATAATAATAATAATAATAATAATAATAATAATAATAATAATAATAATAATAATAATATGAAGGCATATGATATGGTGCCCCATTCCTGGATCATACGATGTTTGCAAATGTTTAAGATATCTGAAAATGTCAAACAACTGTTAGCAAATTCTATGAAATCCTGGAAGGTAGAGTTGACATCAGGCACAGATGGATTAGGGATGGTGAATATCAGGAGAGGGATTTTTCAGGGAGACAGTTTATCTCCAATCTTGTTTGTTCTATGTTTGATACCGCTATCTGCATTGTTGAATGGAATGGGTGATGGATATAAGCTTGGAAAAGACCGTGGCAAGATAAACCACCTTCTTTTTATGGATGATCTGAAGCTATACGCAAAAAATGAAAAGGAGCTTGACACACTTGTACAGACGGTGAGAATCTTTAGTGAAGACATCGGAATGGAATTTGGCATCCAAAAGTGCGCAATGGTTAAATTGATAAGAGGCCAAATTGTGGAAAGTTCAGGCATAGCTTTACCAAATGGAGCAGAGATTAGATCTTTGGAGCAGAGTGAGGAATATAAATATCTCGGCATTCTTCAAAGTGATGATACCAAGAATAAGGAAATGAAGCAAACGACAAAAAAAGAATACTTCAGAAGGGTGAGAAAGGTCTTAAAGGCAAGTCTTAATGGAAAGAATACAATCGAGTCAATAAATTCATGGGCAGTTGCAACAGTGCGATATAGTGCAGGAATTGTCAGCTGGACAAAGGAAGACTTACGAGAAATGGACAGGAAAACACGAAAGCTGCTGACTGTGTATCGGTGCATGCATCCGCAAGCAGATGTCGATAGATTGTATTGGAAGAGGAAAGAAGGGGGTCGGGGCCTAATTAGTATAGAGGATTGTATCACTATTGAAGAAAATAGTCTTGGATATTATATAAACACGAAACAAGATCAACTACTGAAAGAAGTTTGCAAGGAAAATATCATCAAAGAGAGACAAAGCCCTAAGGAAAAGAAAAGAATGATCATTGAGAATAGAAAAGAAAGGTTTAGGGAAAAACCGTTGCATTCTGCTTACTTCAAAGAGACAAAAGACGTTAAAGATGAAAAAGAAAGTTGGGAGTGGCTGGCCAATGGATACCTAAAAAAGGAAACAGAAGGAATGCTCATGGCAGCCCAAGATCAAGCACTCAGAACAAACTGGGTATCGGTTATGATAGATAAAAGACAAGGATCTGCAATGTGTCGGCTGTGCGGGGAGAGGGATGAAACTATAAGCCACATTCTCTCGGAGTGTAAAAAGCTGGCACAAAATGAGTACAAGAAATGGCGTCATGATAAGGTGGCTGCCGTGATACATTGGCATCTGTGTCACAAGTTTGGATTTTCTTGCGGATCAAAGAACTATGAACACTTTGTAGATAACACAATTGCTGTACTAGAAAATGAAGCAGTTAAACTTCTATGGGATTTCTCCATGCAGACTGAGTCTAAAATCGAACATAACAGGCCAGATATAGTTGTCATTGAGAAAAAGTCAAAAACATGTTATATAATAGACGTGGCATGTCCCTTCGATACCAGAATTGAGAAAAAAGAAATGGAAAAGAAAGATGCTTACGGTGATCTGAAGTACGAGATATTCAAAGTATATAAAGGTGAAGTCAACAAAGTTTTTATCATTCCAATTATCATCGGAGCGTTAGGCTCAGTGACCAAAAGATTCAAAAGTTACCTAGAGCAGCTGAAGTGCGATGTTCACTTGGAAGTAGTGCAAAGAACCTGCCTTCTGGGATCAGCAAGAATACTGAGGAAAGTTTTGGACACAAAGTAGAAGAACAGGAGATAACATCAAGAAAAGATTAGTTGAACAGTACAAGCCTACCTGCTAAAGCTACGGGAAGTAGCCTGCTGGTAGGACGCAAACCAGTAAATTACAACAACACTGTGAATGAGTACAATAATAATAATAATAATAATAATAATAATAATAATAATATTGATACGATCCTAAATTATTCTGCACCCAAGCAAATGGCAAAGACCTACTGCTTAGTTCAAATACAGAATGTTTGTTGGTTTACAGTTACTGTTAATAAACGCTATAGCACATACGGTGAATGAATTTATCACTGAGTATCAAACATGAAAAGGATCACACTTGATGTAGCTTAAAAAAAAAAAAAAAAAAGCAGACCAAAACGGAAGATGAAATGGAAAGAAATCAGTGATTCAATTTTTTCACCCTGTGCTTCCAGACATAATTCGCTCCAATGATATTAGAAATCGAGCACCAAGCTAACAGTTCCTTAATTTTTGCTTTTCCAAATCCAATATTCCTCAATCGTTCATAGACGTCCTCTTTGATACACCCAAGCGCACCAAAACACAGAACATGAAGAGAAGGTTTCCAACCATTTTCACGAAGAACGTCACACAGTTCCTGGTAGCGATCACACTTCGCTGGAAACGAAAATCCAAAGTAGAGATCAAAACACACTGTAACTTCTGCTATGATAATATCTCGTGAAGTTTCATCCATTATCACAATGTCCGGTTTCCGATGTTGAAGCACGGTCAACTCTTCTTTATTCTCCGGCAACAAAGTTTCTAATAACTTGTTTGTATAAACCTTCTTCCTTGCACTTGATATCAACTTTATTTCATCGAAAAGTTTCCCAACAATCCGATCGTGACGGCGACTGTAGAAATTGTGAAATTCCTTGCATCCATTGAACAAATGAGCAACACTCTCAGTGTGACCAAAACAAAACGGGCAACACGGATCATTTGTTCTGTTCCAAATATGAGTTGTGAAATTTGTTGGGAGTAAGCTTAAACGCGCTTTGATAGCAAAACGGACCAAATCATCACTTATGTTCCAGTTGTAAAATATAGAATGCGACGCTTTTATCTGAATGTCATTTAGTCCAAGAAAAGGACCTTGGATACTAAGTTCTTTGCTCTTCTGGAGATCTCTATCTATGGTGATGCGAAAAAGTCTATTCTGAAGTTTAGGGGTTTCGTCCAGAGTTAAATCGTTGTGAGTTATTTCTGCTTTTCCGTTTCTGAAAATCACTTTGACACCCAACTTACGAGCATATCGTAGCATGTCTGGCCAGTCTGACTGGCACCCGAATCGCGTTCTTGCATTCAAAAAGCCATTAGCATTCAAGTCATAACCAAGAAAGTTATCGCTATTCTCTGACAGTGGCACTCCTCTTTTAACCATATCTAACCTCAAAGACTCACGAGCCATATTTCTGAACTGTAGCACGTCATGATTCAACATCTTGACTAAAAATGCCAGTCTTGTAGTCCGATAGACTTGCGGGGTGAGTGGCTGAGTGGCTTATACAGTCTTCGTCAGGTGACTGAAGTTAAGCTTGGTCGAGTGAGGTCAGATTTCGGATGGGTGACCTCTGAGGACTGACCTCGCAACTCACCTCGTCGTCCTTCGGAAGGGACGTTAAACTAGGGGTCCCATGCCTGGATGCGGCATGCACAGTGGGCCTAAATTAGCTTTCAGTAGCTAGAAATCCTGACAAGCTCACTCAAAACAAATTGAAAAAAAAAAAAATAGACATCGGACACTCTTTTCACTCCAATACCACCATACTCCCGAGGTAAATAAATCACAAGATTGGTTTTAGTAGTGTATAATGCATACATTTCTCTGACAGTCTTAGTAACTGACTTGTCAATATCCTCAAGTTGTTCTTCCGATAGTCGTGTATTATAAAAATGATGGAGGATTTTGGCTAGGGCCATGTTATTCAAAGCGCTTGCTTTAAGTGCCAAAGGTAAACTGGAATCCGAGATTTTCTTCACTAAATCGAGATACGTTTTAATAAATTCTTCAACTTGAGCACTGTCTTCACCTGACAACGACAGAGATTTTCCTAAATACTTGTACGAATAGTTGCGATCATACGTCTCAAGAACATTTCCCTGAACAGTAATTACCGGAGTGACGTCATTTTTTCCTTTGTACCAACTATTACCAGAGCGTCGTGCGTAGAGAACAGCACATTTCTCGGGTTTAACTTCAAGTCCTGACTGAATACTGACTTCTTCGGTGACATCGAACATCTTTTGAATAAGCTTAGCGTCATGATGGGTAGTGTTAATATCGTCTGCAAATGCCTGTACCGGTAATGGATTAATGATCTCATCGTTCAAAATGTTCATTTCATCTAAAGCTCTTCTATACATAGGCCGACATACAACATCAATCACCAGAATGAAAATGAGGGCACTAAGAGGGTCCCCAGTTTTGGTACCACGTATTATATAAAATAGTTCACTGAGCTCACATCCACAAATTACCGCGAAGGACGAATAACGGTAAATGTCCTCAATCAATGCACAATATATCAAGGGAATATCGAATGACTCAAGGGTTTCAAAGATGAACTCATGCTCTACACTGCCAAAAGCATCTGCAAAATCAATGAATACTGACACCATTTTTGAGCTCTTATGTCGAAAATCATCAAACGCTGTTTTTAAGGTGAAAATCAAATCTTGCCTGTCACGTTTACTGAGAAATGCACGTTGCCAAAAAGCTACTTTATCCGAAACAAAGGGAAGCAATCTGTTGCACAAAGCTTTAGAAAACACCTTGTATGACACTGGCAACAATGATATATCTCGGAGGGTCGAAAGGTCATCGGGGTTAAAATTTTTCTTGGGAATCGAATCGATGTAAGTCAGATTCTGTTACCTCAAACGCAAGGGTACAAAATAGCCTGTTGATGTAAGTCAGATTCTGTTACCTCAAACGCAAGGGTACAAAATAGCTTTTGAAGGTCGTACACTCTTTTAAGCAATAAATTTGCCTGGAAAATATCATTTTACAGCATTTACCAATAATTTTAATATGGTTAGAATCCCCACTTTCTTGTGCATCGAATGATGTATAATTTACCTAGATTCCGTCAATAGTTCGGCTTTTAGGGAGCGAAAACCAAATTTCGTGTCAAAAACGTTTACCGTAACCTTAAATAATTTAGGTAAATAGCCTTAATTTATAAAAGTTTAAACAGAGCTTAGTAGAAGCACGTCAGTCCTTCCTCATAAGCTAATAATCGAATAATAACAATAATAATAATAATGATAATAATAATAATAATAATAATAATAATAATAATAATAATAATAATAATGATAATAATAATAATAATAATAATAACAAACTTTACATCATAGATATTGCAATACCAGCAGATGCAAATATTGTAAAGAAAAGACTCGACAAAATCGACAAATACACCGACCTCTCTATTGAGTTGAAACATCTGTGGAATGCCAGCGAAGTCCTTGTCATACCAATAGTTATAGGTGCAACGGGAGTGATATCGAAGGGCTTCAAACAAGATTTAGAGAAAATACCTTGCAAAATATCGCAGTTAGAAATGCAAAAAGCAGCGTTACTCGGAACAATGAGAATTGTAAGAAGATTCACACAAATTGAAGGATGATGAAAAGAAGATATTGACGCAGGAAGTCAAGACTAAGGACGCAAAATATGATGACTTTATTTCTCAGGAAGAGAAACGGAAAATCAGTTGTTACGTGTGAAAAACAATAAACAACTTCATAATAATAATAATAATAATAATAATAATAATAATAATAATGATAATAATAATAATAATAATAATAATAATAATAATAATAATAATAATAATAATAATAATAATAATAATAATAATAATAATAATAATAATAATAATCAGGAAGAGATGAAAATAATGATGGAATTTATACAAACAGTGACAATATTCAACACATTAGAACAGCGGATAATGAGCAAGATGGAGAGAATGTCATGTCTGAAATCAATGTATTGACTGACATTGAGCAAGCAACAGAGGAAGAAAAGGTGATGGTGAGAAGGATAGTAGAGTTAATGAATAACATGGAAGGAGAAGCTGCTTGTGACTTTAAGAAAGTAGATAAATCAAGAGTAGACGAGGAGACGAAGAGAGTCAACAGCGTGTTGAAATATATCGAGACCAAAAGTATATCTGAGACAAACAAATTGTTGAAAGCTGTTAGCATCTGTGTAGCAGAAAGATTAGGGATAAAGAATAAAAGAGGGTCAAAAAGGAATAATGAACCATGGTGGAAGAGGAGAATTGAAAATGACATCGATATACTCCGGAAAGACATAGCAATATTAGAAAGGAAGAAAAGGGGAGAGCTGAGAAGAGAAGGAAAATTCAGCTTTCTGCAGAAGAAATATAATGTAAATAGAAAGGGACTAGCAGTTGTTATAGAAGAATTGAAGCAGAGAGTAACAGCAAAGAAAGCAAAACTAAATAGGTATGAGCAAAGGATAAAGCAATACAGACAAAATCGATTATTTTATATAGATCAGAAGCGATTCTACCAAGAAATAAATGGAGAGACAAGGAAAGAAAAGATCCTTCCTAATGCGGAAGAAAGTAGAAAGTTCTGGGGAGAAATTTGGGATAATGCGAAAGAGCATAATAAACAGGCAGAATGGTTACAACAAATCAAGGAAACTGAGACATATCCAGTACAAGAGAACATGCATATTTCTAAGGATAAAGTAGAAGAGCAATGCAGAAAGATGCCAAATTGGAAAGCCCCTGGACCTGACGGGGTTCAGGGATTCTGGGTGAAAAAGCTAACAGCGTGCCACCAAAGAATAGCAGAACAGATGGATAAAATCTTGAACGGCCAGGAAGAACTGCCTGAATGGATGACGAAAGGAAGAACAGTGCTATGCCAGAAAGATCCGACAAAGGGAAACGCTGTAGACAACTTTAGACCTATATCATGTTTACCGTTATTGTGGAAGCTAATGACAGGTATAATAGCAGAAAGCATGTATGGCTTCTTAGAGAGCAATAACATTTTGCCTAATGAGCAAAAAGGGTGCAAACGTGAGAGCAGGGGAACTAAAGATCAATTATTAATTGACAAAATGGTCCTGAAAGATTCTAAGAGAAGACACACTAATTTAGCGATGGCCTGGATCGATTATAGAAAGGCATACGATATGGTGCCGCACTCATGGATCATCGAATGCTTAGAAATATTTGGCATCGCTAGGAACGTAGAACGGTTTATTCATCGGAGTATGGCTCAATGGAAAACGGAATTAACATCATGTGGAGAGAGTTTAGGTAATGTTGACATTAGAAGAGGGATCTTCCAGGGTGATAGTTTGTCCCCTTTATTGTTTGTGCTTTGTCTCATACCATTAAGCCTGATATTGAGGAAAGTAAAAGCTGCTTATGAGTTTAAAGAGAGGGGAAGAAAGATCAACCACCTATTATTTATGGACGACTTGAAGCTTTATGGTAAAAGTGACACTCAAATCGATTCGTTAGTCAAAACAGTACACCTGTTCAGCAAAGATATTGGAATGGAATTTGGCGTTAAAAAATGTGGTGTTTTAATCCTGAAGAGGGGCAAAGTAGTAGATTATGAGGGAGTTTTGTTGCCAGGTGGTGAACTGATGAAAGTTGTTGAAAATGATGGGTACAAGTACTTAGGGATCTTGGAAATAGATGGAGTGATGGAAGATGAAATGAAGATGAAATTTAGAAAGGAATATCTAAGAAGATTGAGATTAGTATTAAAGTCAAAGCTCAATGGAAGAAACAAGTTCCAAGCAATAAACACTTGGGCTGTAGCCTCACTCAGATATGGAGCAGGTATCATTAAATGGAACAAAGAGGAATTACAAAACTTGGATAGAAAGTCAAGAAAATTATTGACGTTGTATGGTGCGTTCCATCCCAAAAGTGACGTAGACAGGCTTTACTTGCCGAGATCCAAAGGAGGAAGAGGCTTAATAAGCTGCGAAAGCTGTATAAGATCAGAAGAGAACAGTGTTGGGTTTTACATGAAGAATTCTATGGAGCCATTGTTAGAGCAAGTTAGAATGAGTGGTGTGATTCAAACCGAAGAATGTTTGCCTAAAGAACAGTACAAGAAAGAAAAGACAATAGAGAAAGAGCAGAATTGGAAAGAGAAGAAGATGTATGGCCAATACTGCAGGGAGGCAAGTGATGATATTGATAAGAACAAGATGTGGAGATGGTTACAGAAGAGTGATTTAAAAGTGGAGACAGAAGCTCTTATTTGTGCTGCCCAAGAACAGGCAATAAGAACAAATTACATCAAGTTCAATATAGATAAGACGGTGGAATCACCTTTGTGCCGAATGTGCGGAGAAAAGGGGGAAAGCATAGGCCACGTAGTTAGTGAATGTGAAAAACTTGCCCAAAGAGAATATAAAAGAAGGCACGATAATGTTGCAAGAATTGTTCATTGGACATTATGTGGGAAATATGACCTAGAACGAGAAACTAACTGGTATGAACATTCTCCACAAGGTGTTGTTGAGTCTGATAAGGTTAAGATGCTTTGGGACTTTATGATCCAGTGTGATCATTACATAGAATGTCGAAAACCAGATATAGTTGTTGTAGAAAAGGAAGAAAAGAAATGCATAATAATTGACATTGCCATCCCAGGAGACAACAGAGTCGGTGCAAAAGAAAAGGAAAAGATAGAGAAATATGATAACTTAAAGTGGGAAGTCAAGAAAATGTGGTCAATGAAAAAGGTAGAGATAGTACCAGTGGTTATTGGAGCACTTGGAGCTGTCAGTAAGAATTTTGAACTGTACATAGAAAAGCTAGGAATACAAATTAAGACAGAACATCTACAGAAGACCGCTTTACTGGGAACAGCAAGGATATTGAGAAGGACATTAGAGAACTGAATGGCAAAGGAGAAAGATCAGGATAGAACTCATTCAAATGATGCTACTGAGGACAGAAGGGAGTAGCTAGCAGAAAAGACAATGTCACCTTTGTTTACTGGCTGTGGACAGCTGACATTGCAAAATTCCAGCAGAACATCAAGCTGTGCGAACTGAAATAATAATAATAATAATAATAATAATAATAATAATAATAAGAGAAGTCAAGTGGCATGAAAAAGTAATGCATGGTCAGTTTTTCAGAGATACGGATGGGATAGTAGACAGGAAGAAATCATGGTTGTGGCTAAAAAATGGAGACTTGAAGAAAGGAACAGAAGCACTAATTATGGCAGCACAAGAACAAGCAATACGTACGAATTACGTTAAACATCATATCGACAAATCAAGAGATTCGCCGAGTTGCAGAATGTGTGGTGAGAAGGGGGAAACAGTGAGCCATATCATATGTGAATGTAGCAAATTAGCCCAGAAGGAATATAAGCGACGCCACGACAACGTAGCACGGATAGTTCACTGGGAGATTTGCAAGAAGTATGACCTACCCAGGGCTGAACAGTGGTACAATCATAAGCCAGAAGGCGTTACTGAAAATGAAAGCATTAAGGTACTGTGGGACTTTAACATAAACACAGATTACGAAATTGAGCATAGGCGACCAGACATTGTTGTCGTGCTGAAACCAGAAAAAGAGTGCTTAATCATTGACATAGCTGTACCAGGAGATACAAGGATAAAACAGAAGGAACAAGAGAAAATTGAAAGGTATCAAGATCTAAAAAGAGAAATTGCAAGATTATGGTGCCTTCGAAAAGTAACTGTCATTCCAGGTGTAGTTGGTGCATTGGGATGTGTCACAAAAGAAGCAGAGCAATACATTGAGAAGATAGGAATCAAGATCAGGACCGAAGTGATACAGAAAACGGCATTGTTAGGAACTGCAAGAACATTGAGAAAGGTTCTCGAAACCTGAGGCTAGTTGTTCTAGCTTGCTTTCGGGACGAACTTACCAGGAACTTTTTTCTGTGATAAAAAGAACATAATAATAATAATAATAATAATAATAATAATAATAATAATAATAATAATAATAATAATAATAATAATAATAATAATAATAATAATAATAATAATAATAATAATAATAATAATAATAATAATAATAATAATAATAATAATAATAATAATAATTAATACCGGTAAACTAATACCGGTGGTTGTGTCACCTTATCACCACTAACCTCATCATGAGTGTAATGTCAAATAATGGATTATCCAATAACGGCGTTAATGAGGGTGGAACAACATGTGAAGCTCTCTCGCCCGGCAGGTGTCCCACGGCTCAGCAGCGTGGGCCCGGTCGTCAACCAGCTACTGCTAGAAGGATCAGAAAGAAATGGTCTTATGAAGAAAACAGAATTGTCATGGAGTGTTTCTTTAGAAGTAATCCCAAAGTATTTGGGTATAGGAAAAGAATGCATGATCTATGGAAGGACTTGGGAATGTTCCAAATAACTGAACAACGCTTACTAGATCAGAAAGCCCAGATAATGAAAAAGAAATGGTTGATAGATCATGGTTGACAGATCTTGAACTGGAGGAAATTAAAAGGTTGATAGAGGATGCAGAATGTGGAATTCCAGGAATTGTGATCAATGAAGATAGAGATGAAGATACTCAACGAGAGGCGGAAATCAATATGGATGAAGAAGATCGAAATGTAAATGAAACAATGAGAACGAGAGATTTTGTTGTAGACAGAGATCAAAATGAATTAGATGTAAAGCAAAAAGGGATACTGCAACAGCTGAATGAAATTCAAGGGAAAGAACGCAAGAGACTGCCAGCATTAAGGGGAGTAGAAAGAAAGAGATTATCAGATGCAGTGAATAAAGTAGATGAAGTACTCAGTAAAGTGAAGGCAACTGATATTGCTGAAGTGAATGACCTAATATACTGTGGAGCCGCACTAGTAACAGAAATTTTGGGTATAAAAACTTGCAAAAATGATAAGAAGGAACCTTTTTGGAAAAGAAGGCTGGAAAACCAGCTAAAAGTGCTAAACAAGGATCTATCAAGAGTTAACATGCTTATAGAGAGGAGAAAAGTGAAGAAAAAGCACGAAGATCTACTACAGAAAAAATATAATATCAAACAAAGAGGGCTACAGACAACCAAAGAGATAATTTGCCAGAGAATTAAAGCTAAAGTGGCTAAAATAAAGAGATACAACCAGCGGATATCTCAATTTCAGCAGAACAGATTATTCTGTAACAATGAAGGAAGATTCTACCAGCAACTAAACAACGACCAAGGCTGGGAGGACAGTGAAGCACCAGATCCTGAAGAAGCTAGAACATTCTGGTCTGATATCTGGAGCAAAGAGGGAAAACACAAGAAAGATGCTGAGTGGCTGAAGGGATTTTATGAAGAAGTTAAAGAAGTTGGTGGCCAAGAGGAGATTCACATCACAGAAAATACGGTTAAGAAAATCCTGAAAAAATTTCCCAATTGGAAGGCACCAGGACCAGATGGTGTCCAAGGATTTTGGCTAAAGAAATTCAAAAGCTTGCACACGCAGCTTGCGTCAAGCCTAACAAAATGCTTAGAGGAAGGCAAAACACCACTGTGGATGACAAAGGGGAGGACAGTTTTAATCCAAAAAGATAAATCCAAAGGTACAGTTGCAAGCAATTACCGTCCCATAACATGTCTACCTCTTGCGTGGAAATTACTTACAGGCATATTCTCTGACGAAATATACAGATACCTAGAGGGACAAGAACTATTACCTGAAGAGCAGAAAGGATGCAGGAGAAAGTCAAAAGGAACGGGAGATCTACTATATATAGATAAAATGATTTTGAAAGAAGTAAAACATCGAAGAAAAAATTTGTCAATGGAATGGGTGGATTATCGGAAGGCGTATGACATGATCCCACACTCTTGGTTAATGGAATGTCTAACAGCCCTGAAAGTAAACCAAAATGTTCGAAATCTGCTAAGCGAGACAATGAAATCATGGAGGGTGGAAATGATGTGCAAAGATGAAATATTAGGAGAAGTAAGAATAAAGAGAGGGATATTTCAAGGGGATGCATTATCACCTTTGTTGTTTGTCATATCAATGATCCCACTTACGAGCATCTTGAGGAAGGCTGCACCTGGGTATGAGTTTTCATCAAGTAAAGTTAAGATCAATCATTTACTGTATATGGACGATCTCAAGTTGTACGGAAAGACACAAAAAGACCTAGAATCACTGATACAGACAGTCAGAATTTACAGCTCCGACATAGGAATGGAATTTGGCCTCGAAAAGTGTGCATCACTTGTCATGAAAAGAGGAAAGATTGCTGAGTCTGATGGCATCACCTTGCCAGACGACAGAACGATCAGGAATTTAAAAGAAGACGAAAGCTACAAGTACCTTGGTGTTCAAGAGTTAGATGATATAAAGACGTCTGAGATGAAAGAAAGAGTCAGTAAAGAGTATAAGCGAAGAGTGAGGAAAGTGTTAGAGACAAAGTTAAATGGAAACAACGTCATTAAAGCAATTAGTAAATGGGCTATTTCAGTGGTAAGATACTCTGCTCCATTTCTAGACTGGAGGAAAGAAGAGATTCAAGAATTAGATGGACGTACTAGGAAACTTATGACGATGCACAAAGCACTCCATCCAAAAAGCAATGTAGACCGGCTTTATATTTCACGAAACGAAGGTGGTAGAGGACTTCTCAGCGTTGAAGATACGATAGAAACATCAAAAATTGGACTAGAGAGATACGTACAGGAGAGCAAGGAACGGCTGTTGAGTGCAGCTAAAACATCGGACATGGAAGTGAAGGAAACAGTGAAACAATATAAAGATCGACGAGCAAAAGAGCGCAAGGAAAACTGGAAGGAGAAAGTCTTACATGGCCAATTCATTAGACAAACTGAGGAGATTGCTGGAGAGGAGAGGTGGAAATGGTTGAGAAATAGTGGCATTAAGAGGGAGACCGAGACTCTCATCCTAGCAGCTCAAGAGCAAGCCATTAGGACGAACCTCATCAAAGCCAAAATCGACAAAACACAGGAGGACAGTAGATGTAGAATGTGCGGTAAGGTTGATGAAACTATTAATCATCTCATCAGCGAATGCAGCAAAATGGCGCAAAAGGAGTATAAGAACAGACATGATTGGGTCGGGAGAAGAATCCACTGGGACATATGCAGGAAGTTTGGGGTAAATGTAAGCGAGAAGTGGTACAACCATGAGCCAGAAAGTGTGGTTGAAAATGATACTGGCAAGGTACTGTGGGACTTTACCATCCAGACCGATCATGTAATTGAAGCTAGGAGGCCAGACTTAATTTTGATCAAGAAGGAGGAAAACAACTGCATTATCGTTGACTTTGCCATCCCATATGATACCCGGATAGAGCAAAAGGAGAAAGAGAAAGTTGAGAAATACCAGGATTTAAAGAGAGAACTCCAGAAACTGTGGAATATGAAAGTAAAAGTAGTACCCATAGTCATTGGGGCATTAGGAACACCACCAAAAGACATCAAAAGGAGAGTAGAAGAACTGGGAATTGAGACCAGGATTGAAGAGATGCAGAAGACTGTAATCCTGCAATCTGCACGGATCCTAAGAAAAGTCCTTGAAAATTGAGGAGACTTGCTGTTACCAATATCAAGGAGCCGTTACCGCTGAATGAAATGACATTTTATCAGTGTGCCATAATTCAATAATAATGATAATAATAATAATAATAATAATAATAATAATAATGATAATGATGGTAATAATAATAATAATAATAATAATAATAATAATAATAATAATAATAATAATAATAATAATAATAAGATCTTGAAATCCCATCTTAATAGTAGAAATGTGGTAACTGCTATCAATTCCCGAGCAGTATCAGTCATAAGGTACAGTGCCGGAATCATTGGATGGACTGAGAAGGAACTGAAAGATCTGGACAGAAAAACAAGAAAGTTGATGACACTGCATTGTATGTTCCACAAGAAAGGTGATGTGGACAGACTGAATCTAAAAAGAGCAGAAGGTGGACGAGGACAGATCAGTGTAGAAGACTGTGTTTTGATTGAAAAAAACTGCTTGTATAATTATGTCTCAGAAAGCGAGGAAAAGATGCTCAAAGTGGTTAAGAACGAAGGAACTGTTGATATTGGAAAAACAAAAGAGGACATATTGGAAAGCAGAAGAGAGAACCTGAAACGCAAAAACCTACATAGCGTGTTTTTCAAAAATACTGAGTTTAGGGATGAGCAGACTTGGAATTGGTTGAAAAAAGGAGATTTGAAGAAAGCCACAGAGGGAACTATTATGGCAGCACAAGAGCAAGCGATCAGAACAAGGCCTATTAGACATTGCATCGACAAAGAGAGCATCTCCCCATTGTGCAGGCTCTGTGGAGAGAGAGATGAAACGGTAGCCCATTTGGTGTCTGAGTGCAAGACCCTTTGTCAGACACAGTACAAGAAGTGGCGCCATGATACAATTGCCCAGGTTATTCATTGGCAGCTATGCAAGGCTCATGAACTAGAACACGTGGAAAAGTGGTACGATTATCGTCCAGAAAAGGTAACAGAAAACGAAAAAGTCAAAATCCTTTGGGATATGAAGATACAAACTGATAAGATCCTGGAACACTCGAGACCGGACATTGTAGTCTTTGAGAAGGAGAAAAGAACATGCAAGATTGTGGACGTTGCGTGCCCTTTTGACACCCGAGTTGTTGAAAAAGAGAGGGAGAAAGTGGACAAGTACCAGGAACTGAAGTATGAATTGAAGAGGATCTGGAACTGTAGTGAAGTGACAGTGATACTTGCAGTTATTGGTGCTTTGGGTACCATCTCAAAGAACTTCCATCAATGGATTGATAAGATCGATCCTAACATCTACTTTGGAACCTTACAAAAGGCCTGTCTTCTTGGAACAGCGAGGACCCTAAGATACGCTCTGAATATCTGAGGTTGTGGGTAGCAACCTGATGTTCAGTAGAATAAACCAGCATCTTACATCTTTATAGCTGAGATACACAAGAAATAATAATAATAATAATAATAATAATAATAATAATAATAATTATTATTATTATTATTATTATTATAATAATATAAGAAACAAAACCATCATCAAAAATTAACAGAAAAAGAAAATAAAAAGAAACACAACTGTTAAAACTCTGTACGTTTCGATTAAAAATCTTCGTCAGCAATTATTATAATAATAATAATGATAATAACAATAATGATAATAATAATAATAATAATAATAATAATAATAATAATAATAATAATAATAATAATGATGGTGGTAATAATAATAATAATAATGGCGTCATGATACAAGAAATGGCGTCATGATAAGGTGGCTGCCGTGATACATTGGCATCTGTGTCACAAGTTTGGATTTTCTTGCGGATCAAAGAACTATGAACACTTTGTAGATAACACAATTGCTGTACTAGAAAATGAAGCAGTTAAACTTCTATGGGATTTCTCCATGCAGACTGAGTCTAAAATCGAACATAACAGGCCAGATATAGTTGTCATTGAGAAAAAGTCAAAAACATGTTATATAATAGACGTGGCATGTCCCTTCGATACCAGAATTGAGAAAAAAGAAATGGAAAAGAAAGATGCTTACGGTGATCTGAAGTACGAGATATTCAAAGTATATAAAGGTGAAGTCAACAAAGTTTTTATCATTCCAATTATCATCGGAGCGTTAGGCTCAGCGACCAAAAGATTCAAAAGTTACCTAGAGCAGCTGAAGTGCGATGTTCACTTGGAAGTAGTGCAAAGAACCTGCCTTCTGGGATCAGCAAGAATACTGAGGAAAGTTTTGGACACAAAGTAGAAGAACAGGAGATAACATCAAGAAAAGATTAGTTGAACAGTAGAAGCCTACCTGCTAAAGCTACGGGAAGTAGCCTGCTGGTAGGACGCAAACCAGTAAATTACAACAACACTGTGAATGAGTACAATAATAATAATAATAATAATAATATAAATGATTTATTTAAAGTTGGCAAGTGACAGAAAAAAATAGCTAACTACAGCTAATTAAAGCCAACTATTTACCTATTTACATGATAAGTTCTACAAAATACAAAATCGTTAAAATCAACTATAAATACCCCCAAATCTGCGATGTACATTTTACAAAGTCGACATTTGCAGTCCAGTCCATTCCAGCTCCTTAAGTTTTTTTTAAATACTGCAAGATTTTCTGATTTTTTCAAACTTTCTGGCAATGCATGCCAAAGCAGTGAGCCTAGAAATGATACCGATTCGATTCCGTATGTTGTTGTTCTGGCTTTTGGCAACTGCAGAGTATTCCCACTTCTTAGATTATAGTTTCCGTTCTTTCAACAAAGATATCTTTCATGAAGCTTGGATTCAGATTATCCTTAGTTTTAAACATTTCGACCAACAACAACTGCAGATTTCTCTGATGAAGAGACACAGGATTATTCCTTGCTAAAAGAGATTCAAAACAAGAGTGACTATCTTTGTATGCGATCCGTAGAGCTCGTTCATGAATCTTATTTACTTTATTATTGATACGTCTGTCATGAAACATCCAAATCAGAGGACAGTAGCTGAACTGTGACATGACAAACGTATTCATCATCAGAACTATTCTATCTGTATCCATAAACTTTGATATCCACGCTAGTGCATGAAGTTTCTGACTGGCCTTCTTACAAAGAGAATCTAGGTGGTTTTTGAAACTACGATCTTTATCGATGGTAACAACAAGAAGTTTTTCTTCAATGCTCTGTTTTATCAGAGAACTGCCAACTGTCACAGAGACATCATTTGTTTTGTCACCAAATACAAGGAAGTGGCATTTATCATCATTTAGCGTCATGTAGTTTTCACGGAACCATCCAGAGAGTTTTAATGCATCCTGTTCTAACCAATTTTGAATGTTTTCAAGCTGATTATCGCATGCATAGATATGCATATCATCGGCATAATTACAAATATCTGTGTCCTTTAGTAGATAGAACAGATCATTGATATGAATATGAAAGAGGAGGGGCCCTACGACAGAGCCTTGAGGGACACCTAGTTTTGTCTCTTGCCATTCACTAAATGCTCCATTCACTTTTACTCTTTGTTTTCTATCAGTGAGATAGCTGTAGATAAAACGCAGCGCATTTTTGCTATAGCCATATGCGTCAAGTTTTGCTAACAGGAGTTCATGGTCAAGGCAATCAAACGCTTTTGAGAGATCCATCAAAATTGCGCCAGCGTAACCTTTTTTGTCTAATACCCTTTTACATTTCTCTATCAGATTTAGAAGTGCGTGTTGTGTATTATACCTCTTTCTAAATCCGCAGAGAAAATTTGACAAAAAACTTGTGACAAAAGTCATCATTTGCTCATACATAATTCTTTCAAATACCTTAGAAATAGGGGGAAGTACAGTAATAGGTCTGTAATTCTTCTTGCTTAATGTATCAGTGTGTTCTTAAAGAGAGCACTGACGTTTCCAGGCTTTAGTTCTTTAGGGAACTCTAACTTTGCCAAGCAGCTGTTCAGATTTGATTGAAAACTTCTGAAAAAATATCGGCATTTTCTTTTAATATTTTTGCTGGGATGCTCCCTTTGGGGGCTGCCTTTTTAAGATCAAGCTTAGTTAGCTGCAGGAAACCGCGCTAGAAGCAATAAGAGCAACAGCAGCCACCGCGACAAAAACAAACAACTTCCAAGATTTTGAGATCAATGGCCACGACAGCAATAACAACGGCAACAACATAAACAAACGAGCGCAAAGTCAACATAAGAAACCTGCCAACAAGAAATTATACGAATGCTTACAAAAATAACACAACTATAGATTTAGGATTGCTTACAAAATGGATTATACGCACTTGCCATACTGGTACACATTGAAAATAGTGGAGAATATGGAATAAACTTGTATTGTGACACTTTGGACTGAACTTAGCAACTGTGGTCCTGGACGCAGGACTGCATGGGCCGCCCACAAATTTAATGGATATACTAGAATTAAAGGCTCGAAATATCCTTTGTGGGAATCTAGCTGAAGAGTTTCGTAAAATCAGAATATAGACACTTACAATTGATTTACACATTTGCTTTATGGATATGGTATTGCAGTAACGCGATATCGCATTATAACATGCCGCTCGGAAACCTCCACATGCCAACAGAATCCTGTCCATCAGTACCAGCATGATCTACGCAAAAATTACATCCTTTCCAGCTTATCCTGCTGCCCTACTGCTGGCATGGCCTATAGGTGATAGGTATTACTCCCTCTTTATTTAGTTACTTTAGCTATCAGTTGCTTTAGTATCGTATTTTAGTTCCATCTTTACAATTGCTTTCACTCTATGCTATCCAAAAATTGATTGGTTGAAACAATAATATATAAAGTTGCTGCACCCAAACTGATGAACGAATGAAAAAGGAAGTAAAAGATAGGGTGTGAGTTATTCGCCATCCTCGCACCGCTCCAAGGCAGTCCAAGCAAGCCCTTGTGATATCACATTTGCATTGCGCGTGAACCGCGGTAAGCGTGTTTTTTGCATTTTGGTGTGTTTTGGAGATACAATTGTCAACTGAACCGACCGTGAGAGTGTTTCGGGATTTAAGGTCAGTACACTCTGTCGCTCACGGCTTATCCCTAGCAACCTTGGCCAAAGGTCACCTTGTATCTCATATGTAGCCAAAAAGGTAAAAGTGTATCGTACCTCTCATTCGTTCTTCAGATCTGTGTGTACGAGTATGTCCCCAATGTTTTTGTTCCTTTGTAGTGCCAGGAAGGGCTGGTTTGGCCAGATGGTTTTCAGGGTATTGTTTTCATGGATTATTTTCCAATGTTTTTTCAGAATTTTGTTGATTTGTACGGTGTTTTTGTCATAAGGTACTATGAAGGGGAGTATTCTCCCTTGTTTTTTCGGTTGGGAGTCTCCAAACAGGGCATCTGTTTGTGAAAGTTGTTGTACCTTTTGGAATTGTTGATCTATTTCTTGGATTGAGTAACCTCTTCTGATGAGATTAGTTTTTAGTTTTTCTAACTTTGTTCTCAAAGTTTCATTGTCGGTTATGATGCGGCGATATCTAAGCGCTTGGCTGTAAATGACGCTTTGTTTGCAAGTGTCAGGGTGGAATGATTGTTTGTGTAGCAAGGAGCAAATATCTGTGGGTTTCACATACAAAGTGCTCTCTAGATTTTGTTCCTTGTTTATGAATATAGTTGTATCGAGGAAATGCACTTGGTTTTTTGAGTGTTCCATCTCGAATTGGATTGTGGGATGCATTGTATTTATGTGATTTAGGAATTGTAATAATTCGACTTCACTGTGAGGCCAAATTATGAATATGTCATCAATGAATCGTTTCCACAGGAGTGGTGTTTTGTAATGTCCTGCATTGTGTAGTATTTGGTTTTCGATTTTTGTCATAAATATGTTAGCATAATTTGGGGCGAACGGTGTTCCCATGGCGGTTCCATGTATTTGCAGGTAGAATTTGTCATCAAATGTAAAGTAGTTGTTTTCAAGGATGAATTTTAGCATTTGATGTATGTGTTTTAGTGGGAGTGGTGTCTTAGGCTTGTAGTGGTTTTCAATTGCCTCGAGGCAGTATTGTATACCTTCTTGGTGTGGTATGTTGGTATATAAGGACTTGACATCCAGTGTTGCTAGAATTGTATTTTTTGGCATTTCTCCTAGTCCATGTATGATTTTCAGGAAATGTGTTGTATCCTTTATGTATGAGGGAGAAGTTTGCACGATTGGTTTCAGGTAGTGATTGAGATATTTCGAGAGGCTTTCTGTTGGAGAATTGCACCCTGAAATGATTGGTCTACCTGGTGTGCCTTGTTTGTGTATTTTCGGTAGTAAGTAGAACACTGGGGTTCTGACTGTGTGCTGTGGTTGTAAGAACTCATAACATTGTTCAGTGATGAGCTTTTTTGTATATAGAAATGTTAAGAATGTTTCAATTTCGAAGGCCACATTTGGGGTGTGGTCTTTTGGTATATTTGAGTAGTATTGTTCGTCAGTGAGTTGTTTTTGTGCCTCTGCAAGGTACATTTCACGTGGCCATAGAACAATCCGTCCCCCTTTATCGGCTCTTTTAATTATGATGTTTTTGTTTGCTCTTAATTCTGAAAGAGCTTTGATTTCGTTATGTGTTAAGTTATCAGGGTTGCCTTTGGTATTATTGTATAGTTTTATGAGGTCATTTTCAACCTTTTGTAAGTATTTTTCGATGTTTTCACATTCACTAACCGGTGGTATCCATCTCGATTTTGCTCGAAATGGTTCAAGTTTTTGTTTTGAAGGGTGTGTTGCAAAGTAGTATTGTATGAGCATCCTTCTTTCGAAGTCCGAAAGTGAGTGTAGGATTGTATCTAATTGTATTTGTTCAGGAGTGTGCACGAAGCCTAGCCCCTTATTGAGAACACTTGCTTGTCTGTTTGTTAGTTCGAAATTGCCCAGGTTGATAATGTTGTCGATCTGTGACTGTTGTTTGATTTCATTGTAGAGGCCTTTTCGAATTTTGTTTTTCGAGTTTTTTTCTAAGAATAAAGGGGTAATACCAACCTCGTGTCTACGTATGCTTATGGATGTTGGCGTTGACCTTGATTTTATTGAGTTGTTTGGTTTACTATTGAAATTAAGTTATGTAACTTTCGCAATAGCCTTTTTGATGTCTCTTTTGGTTGTTTTGTTTTGTTGGCAACTTTGTCAACTGTTGATCATCAGTCTTAATCCCACTTAACGTTTCTGGGCTTTAATTAAGATACGTTAATTGATAGTGTGGGTGCCCCCAGTGCTTTCCGTCGAAGAGCACTGTCAACAGTTGTTTTTCTGTTCAAGTTGTACATTGTATGCTTTTTTGAGAGGTAGGGGTGGTTCACTGTTTTGTTTTTGGCAAGTCAGCACGTACTAAGATGTCCCCTAAGCTTGGATGCTTATTTAGGGACAGGATGGGTGTGGCTGGCCATAGTTCCTTCAAGCGGGGTTCATTATTAATGAAGTGCCAATGCCTTTTCAGAATGCTACTGATTGATTGTGCAGTTTTGTCAAATGGAACAACAAAGGGAAGAATGTTGGAATGTTGTTGTTGCTGTTTTTTATTGATTAAGAGTTGTTTTTGAGAATAATGTAGAACTTTGTTGAATTGTGAATTGATTTCAGAGAATTTGTAGCCTCTTTGCAGGAGTTGATCTCTGAGTTTTTGTAAGTTTTGTATGAGATTGTCATCTTTTGTAATGACTCGACGATACCGTAAGGCTTGTGAAAAGATTACGCTTGTTTTTGTATGTTCAGGGTGGAAAGATTGGCGGTGGAGTAGTGCACATGTGTCAGTTGGCTTTTTGTATGTTGTACTTTCTAATTGGCCTATTTCGTTGATGTATATGTTAGTGTCCAGGAAGTTTATGTTGTTTTTTGAAGATGTGATTTCAAACTTGATTGTTGGGTGTATATTGTTGATATATTTGTAAAACTCTTCGAGTTCTCTTTCATTGTGTTGCCAAATCATGAAAATGTCATCTATAAACCTTAACCACAGAAGAGGCTGCTTTGTGAAGTTGTTGTTGTTGAGTATTGTCTTTTCGAGTTTGGCCATGAACAGATTTGTATAATTTGGGGAGCAAGGTGTTCCCATTGCAGTTCCATGGATTTGTAGGTAGAATTCATTGTTGAAAGTGAAGTAGTTATTTTTTAAGACGAAATTGAACATTTGTGTTATAATTGATATTGGTAATGGTAGGTTTTCACCGTAATATTGATGCATTTGCTCAATGTTTGATTGTATGCCTTCTTCTTGTGGTATGTTGGTATATAAAGATTTGACATCGAAAGAAACTAAGGTTGAGTTTCTTGGTACTATTAAGAAACTGTAGAGAATTTTTGTTAGGAAATCATTTGTGTCTTTGATGTAGGATGGCAATGTTTGCACGATTGGTTGTAGGTAATGGTCTAAGAAGAACGGGAGAACTGGCACTCAACATTGAGTCCTTCCTGACAACTATCGAGTCTAAAAGACTCCTAAGCGAATCAACAATAGAATATCTTAGGCCAGAGTCACCCACTCGTACTCCAGTATTCTACCTCCTCCCAAAAATTCACAAAGAGGGCATACCAGGACGCCCAATCATTTCAGGTTGTGGTTCTCCGAATGAAAAAATTTCCCGATTCTTAGACCATTACCTACAACCAATCGTGCAAACATTGCCATCCTACATCAAAGACACAAATGATTTCCTAACAAAAATTCTCTACAGTTTCTTAATAGTACCAAGAAACTCAACCTTAGTTTCTTTCGATGTCAAATCTTTATATACCAACATACCACAAGAAGAAGGCATACAATCAAACATTGAGCAAATGCATCAATATTACGGTGAAAACCTACCATTACCAATATCAATTATAACACAAATGTTCAATTTCGTCTTAAAAAATAACTACTTCACTTTCAACAATGAATTCTACCTACAAATCCATGGAACTGCAATGGGAACACCTTGCTCCCCAAATTATACAAATCTGTTCATGGCCAAACTCGAAAAGACAATACTCAACAACAACAACTTCACAAAGCAGCCTCTTCTGTGGTTAAGGTTTATAGATGACATTTTCATGATTTGGCAACACAATGAAAGAGAACTCGAAGAGTTTTACAAATATATCAACAATATACACCCAACAATCAAGTTTGAAATCACATCTTCAAAAAACAACATAAACTTCCTGGACACTAACATATACATCAACGAAATAGGCCAATTAGAAAGTACAACATACAAAAAGCCAACTGACACATGTGCACTACTCCACCGCCAATCTTTCCACCCTGAACATACAAAAACAAGCGTAATCTTTTCACAAGCCTTACGGTATCGTCGAGTCATTACAAAAGATGACAATCTCATACAAAACTTACAAAAACTCAGAGATCAACTCCTGCAAAGAGGCTACAAATTCTCTGAAATCAATTCACAATTCAACAAAGTTCTACATTATTCTCAAAAACAACTCTTAATCAATAAAAAACAGCAACAACAACATTCCAACATTCTTCCCTTTGTTGTTCCATTTGACAAAACTGCACAATCAATCAGTAGCATTCTGAAAAGGCATTGGCACTTCATTAATAATGAACCCCGCTTGAAGGAACTATGGCCAGCCACACCCATCCTGTCCCTAAATAAGCATCCAAGCTTAGGGGACATCTTAGTACGTGCTGACTTGCCAAAAACAAAACAGTGAACCACCCCTACCTCTCAAAAAAGCATACAATGTACAACTTGAACAGAAAAACAACTGTTGACAGTGCTCTTCGACGGAAAGCACTGGGGGCACCCACACTATCAATTAACGTATCTTAATTAAAGCCCAGAAACGTTAAGTGGGATTAAGACTGATGATCAACAGTTGACAAAGTTGCCAACAAAACAAAACAACCAAAAGAGACATCAAAAAGGCTATTGCGAAAGTTACATAACTTAATTTTAATAGTAAACCAAACAACTCAATAAAATCAAGGTCAACGCCAACATCCATAAGCATACGTAGACACGAGGTTGGTATTACCCCTTTATTCTTAGAAAAAAACTCGAAAAACAAAATTCGAAAAGGCCTCTACAATGAAATCAAACAACAGTCACAGATCGACAACATTATCAACCTGGGCAATTTCGAACTGACAAACAGACAAACAAGTGTTCTCAATAAGGGGCTAGGCTTCGTGCACACTCCTGAACAAATACAATTAGATACAATCCTACACTCACTTTCGGACTTCGAAAGAAGGATGCTCATACAATACTACTTTGCAAAACACCCTTCAAAACAAAAACTTGAACCATTTCGAGCAAAATCGAGATGGATACCACCGGTTAGTGAATGTGAAAACATCGAAAAATACTTACAAAAGGTTGAAAATGACCTCATAAAACTATACAATAATACCAAAGGCAACCCTGATAACTTAACACATAACGAAATCAAAGCTCTTTCAGAATTAAGAGCAAACAAAAACATCATAATTAAAAGAGCCGATAAAGGGGGACGGATTGTTCTATGGCCACGTGAAATGTACCTTGCAGAGGCACAAAAACAACTCACTGACGAACAATACTACTCAAATATACCAAAAGACCACACCCCAAATGTGGCCTTCGAAATTGAAACATTCTTAACATTTCTATATACAAAAAAGCTCATCACTGAACAATGTTATGAGTTCTTACAACCACAGCACACAGTCAGAACCCCAGTGTTCTACTTACTACCGAAAATACACAAACAAGGCACACCAGGTAGACCAATCATTTCAGGGTGCAATTCTCCAACAGAAAGCCTCTCGAAATATCTCAATCACTACCTGAAACCAATCGTGCAAACTTCTCCCTCATACATAAAGGATACAACACATTTCCTGAAAATCATACATGGACTAGGAGAAATGCCAAAAAATACAATTCTAGCAACACTGGATGTCAAGTCCTTATATACCAACATACCACACCAAGAAGGTATACAATACTGCCTCGAGGCAATTGAAAACCACTACAAGCCTAAGACACCACTCCCACTAAAACACATACATCAAATGCTAAAATTCATCCTTGAAAACAACTACTTTACATTTGATGACAAATTCTACCTGCAAATACATGGAACCGCCATGGGAACACCGTTCGCCCCAAATTATGCTAACATATTTATGACAAAAATCGAAAACCAAATACTACACAATGCAGGACATTACAAAACACCACTCCTGTGGAAACGATTCATTGATGACATATTCATAATTTGGCCTCACAGTGAAGTCGAATTATTACAATTCCTAAATCACATAAATACAATGCATCCCACAATCCAATTCGAGATGGAACACTCAAAAAACCAAGTGCATTTCCTCGATACAACTACATTCATAAACAAGGAACAAAATCTAGAGAGCACTTTGTATGTGAAACCCACAGATATTTGCTCCTTGCTACACAAACAATCATTCCACCCTGACACTTGCAAACAAAGCGTCATTTACAGCCAAGCGCTTAGATATCGCCGCATCATAACCGACAATGAAACTTTGAGAACAAAGTTAGAAAAATTAAATACTAATCTCATCAGAAGAGGTTACTCAATCCAAGAAATAGATCAACAATTCCAAAAGGTACAACAACTTTCACAAACAGATGCCCTGTTTGGAGACTCCCAACCGAAATAACAAGGGAGAATACTCCCCTTCATAGTACCTTATGACAAAAACACCGTACAAATCAACAAAATTCTGAAAAAACATTGGAAAATAATCCATGAAAACAATACCCTGAAAACCATCTGGCCAAACCAGCCCTTCCTGGCACTACAAAGGAACAAAAACATTGGGGACATACTCGTACACACAGATCTGAAGAACGAATGAGAGGTACGATACACTTTTACCTTTTTGGCTACATATGAGATACAAGGTGACCTTTGGCCAAGGTTGCTAGGGATAAGCCGTGAGCGACAGAGTGTACTGACCTTAAATCCCGAAACACTCTCACGGTCGGTTCAGTTGACAATTGTATCTCCAAAACACACCAAAATGCAAAAAACACGCTTACCGCGGTTCACGCGCAATGCAAATGTGATATCACAAGGGCTTGCTTGGACTGCCTTGGAGCGGTGCGAGGATGGCGAATAACTCACACCCTATCTTTTATTTCCTTTTTCATTCGTTCATCAGTTTGGGTGCCGCAACTTTATATATTATTGTTTCAACCAATCAAGACAGAGCCTTGAGGGACACCTAGTTTTGTCTCTTGCCATTCACAAAATGCTCCATTCACTTTTACTCTTTGTTTTCTATCAGTGAGATATCTGTAGATAAAACGCAGCGCATTTTTGCTATAGCCATATGCGTCAAGTTTTGCTAACAGGAGTTCATGGTCAAGGCAATCAAACGCTTTTGAGAGATCCATCAAAATTGCGCCAGCGTAACCTTTTTTGTCTAATACCCTTTTACATTTCTCTATCAGATTTAGAAGTGCGTGTTGTGTATTATACCTCTTTCTAAATCCGCAGAGAAAATTTGACAAAAAACTTGTGACAAAAGTCATCATTTGCTCATACATAATTCTTTCAAATACCTTAGAAATAGGGGGAAGTACAGTAATAGGTCTGTAATTCTTCTTGCTTAATGTATCAGTGTGTTCTTAAAGAGAGCACTGACGTTGCCAGGCTTTAGTTCTTTAGGGAACTCTAACTTTGCCAAGCAGCTGTTCAGATTTGATTGAAAACTTCTGAAAAAATATCGGCATTTTCTTTTAATATTTTTGCTGGGATGCTCCCTTTGGGGGCTGCCTTTTTAAGATCAAGCTTAGTTAGCTGCAGGAAACCGCGCTAGAAGCAATAAGAGCAACAGCAGCCA
Source organism: Aurelia sp. 3 sensu Dawson et al. (2005) (assembly GCA_964020215.1). Lineage (NCBI taxonomy): Eukaryota > Metazoa > Cnidaria > Scyphozoa > Semaeostomeae > Ulmaridae > Aurelia > Aurelia sp. 3 sensu Dawson et al. (2005). The sequence continues at coordinate 9,569,024 of OZ026591.1, forward strand.
CCGCGACAAAAACAAACAACTTCCAAGATTTTGAGATCAATGGCCACGACAGCAACAACAACGGCAACAACATAAACAAACGAGCGCAAAGTCAACATAAGAAACCTGCCAACAAGAAATTATACGAATGCTTACAAAAATAACACAACTATAGATTTAGGATTGCTTACAAAATGGATTATACGCACTTGCCATACTGGTACACATTGAAAATAGTGGAGAATATGGAATAAACTTGTATTGTGACACTTTGGACTGAACTTAGCAACTGTGGTCCTGGACGCAGGACTGCATGGGCCGCCCACAAATTTAATGGATATACTAGAATTAAAGGCTCGAAATATCCTTTGTGGGAATCTAGCTGAAGAGTTTCGTAAAATCAGAATATAGACACTTACAATTGATTTACACATTTGCTTTATGGATATGGTATTGCAGTAACGCGATATCGCATTATAACATGCCGCTCGGAAACCTCCACATGCCAACAGAATCCTGTCCATCAGTACCAGCATGATCTACGCAAAAATTACATCCTTTCCAGCTTATCCTGCTGCCCTACTGCTGGCATGGCCTATAGGTGATAGGTATTACTCCCTCTTTATTTAGTTACTTTAGCTATCAGTTGCTTTAGTATCGTATTTTAGTTCCATCTTTACAATTGCTTTCACTCTATGCTATCCAAAAGTGACTGCAACCCTTGTTACGTGGTTACTTACTGTACTGGCATCAAATTCTACTGGGCGTACTGCGAAATCGTCGATTGCCCTGCAAAATGCCCTTTATTTGAGCTTGAAGGGTGTCGCATCCCTACAACCCCCCCACCATTTTTGTCCCTGATTGATGTCGACCAATCAAAAATCTCGCTGTCTGTTTCCCTTTGGTCACCTGGTATAAAAGTTCATATCGTAATACATCAACGCCAGAATCTGAAACCACAAATCATTTTACGTCATCTTGACAAGACAGACAGACAAGACATTTTACGTCATCTGTGTACTTTTTCACGAAGGATGGACTGCGAAAAAACATAGTTCATTTTTATGACAACTATTCCTCCTCGCTGTTTAATACAAAGGAAACCTGAGCTCCTCGGTTTTCAGCGTTTTCTCTTATATTTTCTCGCACCTCGCTGGGTTTTCAAATTTTTTGAGGCTCCTCCCTCGCACGAAAATAGCAAATCCTCGGCCTCTCGGGGTTAAAAAGTAGCCTCCTCGCCTCCTCATTCTCCTCGGCCATAAGCCATGTACACTAACACTGAGCCTTCAACAATATTCTGGCCGAGACACAATGGTAATAACGGTAGTTATAGTAGTAATAACGATCCTAGAACGCAAAAAACTACGTTTTCAACTGCTCTTGCCGTTGTACTTCCATCACGGTTTCTTTTGGTCAAGATTCAATGGCCCTGATTTTGTGGAGAGAAATCTATAATTAGCAGAAGCTATGTTGCAGCCATTTACCAGAACAAACCTCTCCTGTTTTGATTATCGAACTGGTCCATTTCTATGGGAAATGAAAAATCTGTCAAGGTCAGTCATATTTGATTGATGATTGGTCTACCAAGGCCTTGTCAATCATAATTGCAAATCATATTGCAATACTTTAAAGAATTGTCTGTACAACTTTGCATTCATGACAGCAAAGCGGACAAATCTTTTCTTCTGTCGCAAGCTCCCGATACACTGTGGTCCCGAACATCGAATTCAAACAAAATTTGAAGTTTTACTACATTGCTGCTTGACTTTGCACTTGAAACATGGACCATAACCTAGGGGTTCAAGTGCTGCAATAATTTCAAGATCGGTCAACCGAAAGCGAAGATAATGGCTTTTGAAGTTGGGCCTAAATCAGAACATTGTTACATCACCGACAGAGACTGTTTTGACAGTTACATCACAGACTTTTTTGACAGCAAATTACAATTCCTTGCATCTAAAGTACGGCCAAAAACGATGTAGAGTTAAAACTATTTGCTTTATAGTAACAGTTAAGGCCTCTTTCGAAAGAGGAAGAGAAACGTAATGTCCTTAAGCAGAATTTTCGAAATTTTAACTTACGGAAGGGGGTTGAAATCAAGCCTCAAAAAAGCAACTCTTGGCCTACGCAGCCATCGAGGTTAAAAAAAAGGCTGAAAAGCTCTTCTTTAGCTGTATCCAAATCTGGGCTCCGTTTATTTGTTAACCCAATACATTTTTGTCTACATACGAAGAAATGGCCAAGAGTTACCAGATTTTGGAAAATCTGGCTTTCTCCATAACGGGTGAAGCACTGAGTCGTTACAACAACAACGAAGAGAGTTTAGTTTAGTCAAAATTCACTTTTTCTTCCTAAATGTTGTTGATTAGCAAGGGGGAATTTCGTTTTCGACCTATCAGCGCATTTGTTGACGTTTGAGGGCCTCGACCAAGCAGGATGCACAATGACGTCACGTCAATGGAGGCAGCTGTGTGGAAAGCTGAGGGGAAAACACTGACAGTGGTTATCCAACTTTGGACAGATTTTATTAGTTTACATCAAAGTTTAGTAAATTCTGAAACTTTCTGACGCTGCAATTTTCGATCGATTGCTTTCTTCAAGAGAAATAATTTTTAAATAATACTAAAATTCGAGCCTTCGATGGGAAAGACATCCATTTAGGCCCTATTTTAAACCCTTGACCTTTCGCTTTCTCTGCCAAGAAAATTCGAGGACTTCTTATTTGCAACTGCGACATAGAAGCAAAAATTGTTTGACATTTGATAAAGATAACCAGTTGTGGGTCTCCTGGGATGGCGTGATTGATTCTTTGGCGCAATTGTCTTGACTAGAATGAAATTCATTCATCAGTTTCCTCAGCAGTGCTCTCTTGATTCTCTTACTTGATAGGCTGTTCAGAGAGAGTTGGCGGGAAAATATCTCCATGACTAGTAGCAGTAAACCTCGACTGCTTAGTTTAGTTGTCTCTTGCGCTTTTGACGTTAAGGTTAAGTTAAACAAACATGCCAAAGTTCAAGAAAACGTGTGGAAACTCCTGTCACGAAGACAGTCAGGCGATACCAAAGCATACTGGCGAAATTTGAAAGCTGAGGCCAGGATTTTCATTTCATTTCATTTAATCATATTTACCCAAAAATCCCTATCAGCTTATGCAACAACAAGATATGCGTAATAGTTTGAAAATGGGCTGAAGAGTAAAAGGAGTGAACTGGCGCTGCTAAACTTTACCGAGGAATAGAGAATGTCTAGATATCATGTTTCAAGAAACTTCCAAACCCATATAACAGAGAATGATAAAACAAGTAGGTATATTTTAAGAAACCTCTTTATTGAGTACACGTATCCTTTAAGGGAAACTAAACATTTTGGCCGGTGCTCAGAGCTTCTTACAATTGCCAGATTTTGAACAAGGACCGAGATACAGGGGGGTCCAGGGGGCCATGGCCCCCTTAAAAATTTCAGTTGAAGTTGCTGTAGGTCTCTACTCCTTTATTAGTATTTCAAACTATCAGATAGGAACTCCACTTTCTTATGTGTATCTCGTTCAATTCCTATCTTTCATTAATCTAGGAAGCCCTTTGGCGGTATGTACAAGCAATCAAACTTGTCATACACCAGAGCCATGCGTACATCCAAAAATAGATTTACCTGTAATATCAATCTGTATCGAGGAACAAATATCAGTTTTGTTGTAAGCCAGTTTGAGGAGCCTGGTATCAAATTTTTCCAGGGGAGTATCCCCAAACCTCTTTCAAGGTTTTAGCTCACTTCACTCGTCGCCTGGTTTTCCCATCGCCCCCTCGAGTAAAAAATTGTATCTCGGTCCTTGATTTTGAATACTCAAAGTTTCTTATGAGTTTCTCAGAGCTCGTTGGGAATCTTCGTGCTCACGACCTGTTCCTTTGTGAACATTTCAAACCAAGGTTTTTTGAAGCTTTTTCAATGTTTAGACCGGCGCTCCCTGGTTTAGACGTTACTCAAGTAACTGCCGAGAAGAATATGATCCAAGAAACAGGTAAAAGTAACGTAAAAACATTTTTTGTTCAAATCATTAGAAAGGTCTTGATCGCCATATAGTAAAAGCTGCGTCAAAGCGTCATTTGAAAGAATAGCGACTTGTACAAATGGTTGTAGTAACTGTACAATTCCAGCGAGAAGATCTCTCCGTTGAAGATCAAAAGAAGGGCAGATCAAAAGAGTTCCAAAAGATTTCATCAGTGGGTACCTCAAGGCTCTGTTTTGGGTCCTATTCTTTTCAATATTTACATAAATGATCTGTTTTCGTTTATTAACGGAGCAACATTACATAATTATGCTGAAGATAATACTCTAGGTTATTTTGGAGACAATCTTAAAATCCAAGGCAAAATGACCAAATCATAAGAAACTGTCAAATTGCTGGGTATTCAGTTCGATTATAAGCTAAATTTTGAACAGCATATCTCTGAACTTTGCAGAAAAACTGCATCACAACTCAATGTCTTGAAAAGACTCAAACAATTTATTGGCTTTAATGGAAGGAAAATCCTTGTCCAAAGTTTTGTTTATTCAAAATTTGATTATTGCCCTCTTGTGTGGTACTTCTCATCAGCTAAGGCTTTGCAAAAAATTGAAAAGATTCAAGAACGTGCCTTTAGAGTTTTATAAAATGATCATCGTACCTCTTACAGCGAATTAATTTTGAAATCAGAAAGGTGTACTATGCATGTTTCCCGTCTGAGAGTTCTTTGTATAGAGGTTTTTAAGACATTGAAAAATATAAACCCATCTTTCATGTATGACATTTTCAAAATAAAATCGTCTGTTTATTCATCTCGAAACCAAAATGACTTACAGCATTACAGACCTAATCAGGCCACATTTTGCTCTAATAGCCTTCGATTTTTGGAACCTCAAATGTGGAAAGGACTGCCGAATGAAATAAAATCCGCCGAAAATTTTAATAGTTTTAAACACATGATAAAAGATGGGCTGGTCCAATCTGCAAATGCAATGCTTGTCAGCATGTACCCTGGGTACCAGAGCCTCAAAATTGAAATGAAAGGAAATTCGTAAGAGGAAAAGAGAGAAGGAAGAAAGGAGGCTCTGGTCAAATGATAACACGACCTCGTTTTGGTGCTGATCAGCGTGATTATGAATCAATTCGATCACCTTTTGCACAATGACTGAAATGAATAAACACCTTCGTCATTCATACTATTAATCACATATTTTGCTGTTATCTGAGCTTCATTATTTTCCTGAACGATTGATGATCTGATTCGAATGGCGAGAAAAGTTTCATTGTTGTGGAGCTGGATGTTTGCTGAAAGCTCCCGTAATGCTAATTGCGTCGTCTAACCTCAATAACTGATTTCAACTGCTTCCAGCCTTTTGTAACTATCAACATGGAATTGAAGTCTGTCTCGCGCGATTCAGGCAAAAAAACCTAAATTCAGAACTTTTTCGAAATAAGTATTTATCATAAAATATTGCACTGTACCGTCTGCTGTTGTTAAAACATTTATGGGAAAACCTAGGTCAAGTCACTTATGGGATACCCTTGGTACCAGATGGGGAAAATCAAATCCAAATGTCGTGTTGTGTTGGTATTTGTAAATTATACGATTGAGAATTGTCTTTGCTCAAACAAACTTTTGAACAACTAAAAATTGGTGAGAAGAATGATGCGAAAGCAAAGCCATCCTTGATACCTCCCAGTCTCCGATAGAATTCGGCCTTTGCCACAAACAAAAATCAGTTTTGCTGCGAAATGACCGATTGGAAGTATTCCTTGGGTACCAGTAAGAGAAGTTTATCGTAAGAAACCGGTTGGAGACAGAGAATATCACATTTCGACAGGAGTCAATCTGAAATCCAAAATCCATGGTCAACGCTGCGGCGGTCATCTTGTGTGACTTATACTCGATATTTCAAGTAAACACAAATCATATCACATACAATAAGAAAGATAATGACGTTCCTACCAGTTTGGAATGCAGTCCTCATCAGCAACGATTACTCTTTTGCCAGTGTGTGTGTCCATGATTTTCAATGATAGCGTGACAATCACAATATCACGGCCTCAACTGGGCTTAAACCTTCAACCAAGTTCACTGGGCGAATGAAAGCTCAACTTCAAACAGCAACGACTTTTCCGTGATCATGAAGTTATTGTCTCAAACTGTTGTGGAGTAAAGTTCCTATTTTTGCTGAAAAGCTTTCCAGTTAAAGACTCACAGCTCGCCTCAAAACTTTCGCCATTGTTGTGAATGCAAACGTGATCACAACCGTCAGAATCAATTTTTCTGATCACAATCGTAGTCTTATGTGACTCACGCTATCCAATCAAATCTCACAAAATCTATATACCCGATTGGGTATATAGGCTTCTCATTGGTCAATTCCTACAATGAATGTTACCATGAGCCAACTTTCTTTCCTTCTTTATTTTTTTTATTATTTTTTGGCTCCGGTACCCAGTGTAGTCAGCATGTGACAGAAACTTAATCTCCTTTAGATCTTGTAAACATATTTACATAAAGATTATTCATTTTATTGATTTATCGATATTAAATAACATGACATTTCTATTTCTCCAAGCACCCCTCTCCCGACAATTACAGCCCCCCGATTATTGTTATACAGAACCATTTCCACGCCCATCGAGATCGAAAGAGCGTGCATGAACTAGACTTATGCCTTTTCGTCCCTTGTTTCCCTGCGTTCTTTGATTTGCTGATATCACTTGGTCAATAGGAACGCAGGGAAACAAGGGACGAAAAGGCATCAGTCACGCAAACGCATTAGACTCATTCCAAAATTCTCTTGTTTCGCTCCCCCTGCAGACTTGTCGCTACAACAGAGACTTATGGACTTACGGTTCTGAAATCGGCAATTTGCCGCAGCCTGGAATAGTATATATAAAAGCCGGACCAGATAAAAGGTGGTTGTTGCTGTTGCTAAGTGACAAAAGACTGTTGATGAGATGTAATATGCCAGCCACTGTCAAGCAGTCAACATTTGCTTTTAAAGACTTTGAACCAAAATGGGGTACCTCTAAATAGAATATTTTTTCTTTTGAGTTCTCAATTAACAGTATTTTGATTCAGTTGAGAAATTTGTCATTTAGGTAGTCATAGTTTTTCGCTCCTAGTGGTATTGTCTTAGTAGTAGGGTATTGTATCATGTAAGTAGTGTAGTCAGTAATATGTTTGTAACTTTTTAATGGAATGTAAAAAAAAAAAAAGTTGAGAAATTCAGTTGAAAATTCAGTTGAGAAAGATTGCTTGAAAGATCCAAGCACAAATCTATTCCTACAAAAAGCTATCTAATCATGCTGAGCCAATCACATTGTAACCTAAAGATGAAGAGTAATAGACAATTCTGGAAAGCTGGCATTTGGAGGGGGCATTTGATCAAGATGCATTCTGTAATGGAATCAGCAATGATTCTTCAGAAATTTGATCATTAAATCAATGTCTTGGTCAAATGCCCCCACTTCAATGCCAATGCCAGCTTTTCTGGAATTGTCTATTCATTCATATCCACAGTGTGTTGTATGGATAGCAGAAGTCTGTGTGCATTTTTGACTCATTAATTATCTTTGTTATCAAGATTATATAAATCAAGTTGTTTCACACTCTGATGAGAGTCTGACCCTAATGACTAAGTTACATTAAATACAGTGCTTATTGTGTAATGGGTGTGAAAGCATGACACAAAAACATTCAAATCAAGTAAAAATGAAACGCAGCATATGACACATTTTCAAGAATATATGATAACAAAATATAAAGAATACTGCCGCATATAACTACATTAAACTGAGAAAGGTGCAGTGATGTGTTTGTTTGAATCAAATTCTCAGATCAATACTTCTTGACTACCTTTTACTGGATAAACACATATTCCCACAAAAAATTCAGCTTTTCTCCTTAGGAGCTTTCATAAGGATTTGATTCAGGATAGAGAGTTTGATTGCTCCTTTTTAGCCTCTAAAACCTAAATAATCTTACTATAAGGTTCAGCATAATCAATTTATCAACTTGATTTTGCTTTGACAATCCAGAAGGGCAGGGGTGGTTTGAGAGAAATTTGAGCCATCTGCTGCATTTTACCTAGAAAGCCCTTGCAAAGTCATGACAAATTTGACAAAGTTCAGGTTGACTTCCATTTAACTTGAAATTGGGGAGCTGTACTTGGCTTTATTTTGTGCAAGAGAGTGCACACAAAAATTTTATCTGTGGCTATCTAGAATTTTCCTTTAAAACAATAGATCTAACTCTGGAAAAATTGCTGTAAAGCATTAGAACACAAAGATTGAAGTGAGCCATGATCCAGTCAAACAAAATATCCCCTTTTAACATGTCATGACAATCAGCTCCTACTGCTATGACAAAATAGATGAACATGATACCCTGAAAATGGCACCTCCCTGAAAAAATATACAAAGTACCCTCTTCCTCTCCCCAAGAGTATTTGGTAATTTTGACAAAGTCCTTCTTGAAAGGAGTTTATTGATAAGCTCTCTGCTTTCTCTACTGATGCATCACATCAGAAATCAACAACTTCAAAATCCTCTGTTGCTTCAGAAAAAAGACAGAGCAAGCAAATAATCCCCAGTCCTGGGAATTTGAAATGAATTGTTTCTTTTGTTGTCTTGTTTGGTTTCATAATCTTCAGCCAGCAGCATATATAGTCAGATTTCTTGCAATGCAATGCAGCCACATAGAAGTTGACAGACTCGCATGATGCTCGCGTCGTAGGGGTGAAGGGCTCATCTTTTCTCTTTGCATTAGATTAGGCCAACCACGATTGGCAGTGGAACTACAGACAGATCCAAAATATTCAACTCAAAAAACTCTCCCAAATTAAAGTCCCTAAAAGTTACTCAAAATATTCTCCACTCAAGGCCAGCATATGAAGAGGAAAATCCACAGCGTCGTGACGAGACAGGTTTTGGTATCTACCCAGTCGTGAGTCGCAGGCAAAACGTAGCGGTGTCAACATCTTGACAGCTCCTTCTTCTCCGTTTCGGGGTCGAAATGTCATTTGACAAACTTCTCCTTCATCATAGCCACGGCGGGCTCACTTCTGCCACTCGAAACAAGGCAGAAGAGGCAGTGAAACTCCCTTCAGCTCATCACTTACGAGCAAGGCAAACAACAATTCCTTCCTCTTTGAGAAAACAGGCCTTCAAACGGCTCCCTGGGTGAATTTTGAAGTTATCCTCTGGCCGTCGACAAGCTGTGAAGACGCCATGTTGGTCCGGTAAATGCAGTTATCAAAGCTAATTTGCATGATAGCATCAGTTACAAATTCTGATTGGTCTAAAACCACGAAAACCATCATTGTTTATGAAATACCGTGCTCTGATTGGTAGCAATAAAATTTGCGCTGAGTTACCGTTTTTGGAAGCATAAGGACTGGACTTGTTCAAGTCTCACTTTCTTCTTTATCAGTCGATTGAGATAAAATGAAACGGAGAAGGAGAAGGAGAGGAGGAACTTTCCTCTCTCCTTTTCCTCCGCAACTCCTTCTTTATTCCCCCGCAGCACCATTTACTTTCCGCGTGTTTGTCTCAGTCGACTGATAACTCAGTCGACTGATAAAAGAAAGTGAGACTTGGACAAGTCCACATAAGGACATAAGTCCCTCAACTGAAGCGATAACAACAACAACAACAAGCGAAAGTTAGAGGGACTTACGTCATGAGTCTACAAACGCATAACGCATGAACTGTTGACGTAGCCTCGTTTTGATAAATCACCATGGAAACGTAGCGCAGACCAGGACCAAGAGAACATCAAATAATTCTAGTGGTGATCAAATCGAACGACAGACTTGCTCAAGTTTCGTCCATGCTTTGGCGAGTTGCAGGAAAACCAAAGGCTACTTTTAGAAGGTAACATAGTGAGCAATCTCTCCTGCACCGAAGGCGACAACGAGGAAGTGGATGGACTGGATTGTTAGGACATAATGATAAAAGCAGCCTTTAAGAGCACCGTCGCCCTGCCGGAATATGTCTGATCACAAAGAGAAGTGATATTCTTATTAAAAAAAATGATTTTCAGAAATGATTTCTTCTTCTATGTAGACTTCATTTCCTTGCCAACCGTTATTTCTAAGCTGAAAATATATTTACTTACCTTTCCTTTCAAAACTGTGGCTAACAGCAGATTTACATATCAAATTAATCCCCATGTTCTGGGCTGTTGATTGATACATAACACATGTATAACACACATACAATTACAAAGATATAAGTATAAAAGCGATAGACAGTATAATATTACGGTCTAACAGGGGTGTGCGATTCTAGGATAGCGCCCAATTGTCTAGGTATAAAGACGATAGATCTATTTTTCTTCATGTCGCTGAATGTTAAGAGAGCGCGTGGCCGAGTGGTTAAGACGACTGACTCGTAAACCAAAGGTCAGAACGGCCGAGGTCCAAATCCCAACCTGTACAGTTTGGTCCCTGTCCGTAACTCTAGCCCAGGTCGACCAGAGCCATGTGAGGGAAATCTGGTAGCTGCGGCGGGTTGATGGTAAAACATCCTAGGCCCCTGCTGGAAATAAGTCTCTCAGACTTGCGCAGGCTAGCCACGTTAAATATGATTACCCCCCTACCTACCTAACACCAGAGATATTTGGTGCAACATACATGTTTTCCATCATGGATTCTTGATAACACAAGACTTTAACAAACAAATCCTGCTTTTCTCAACCATTTTGGTAATTCTCAAGTTGCTGAGGCACAAAAGTTGATGAATCCCTCAAAAAATGTATTTAGATAAATATAGTAGCACCCTTCCTTTCAAAGCTGATACAAGACCTGCACATATGATATGAACTTGGGTCGCTACATGGAGTCCTTTAAAAGAATAGACCCCCTTTTGATAAATGTTACAATTTGCTCTTAAAGGGTTGGAACTGTGAAACAGGTTAACTGGATATTAAATGTGCAAAAGTAGAACAAATGCAAGCTGACAGATTTAGCCCAATACCAATGTGAAGGGTAGATTTGACAAATCTTGCGGTCCACTCAAGGGCGTAGCAGAGGTGCATGGGGCCCTTTGTGAAGAAGGGGACTAGGGCCTCTTGCACCTATGTTTTTGGTGTAATTTGATGGTTGGGGCCCCTTCGGAGCCCTTAATCAGTGGGGCCCTTAGTGGTAGCCACCGTCGGCTACGCCACTGGGTCCACTGAGGCTGGCTCACCTGAAAGGCTTCATATTTTCCAAAATACCCCCTTTAATCAGACACAGGCAAAGAACGTCATAAAGAAGAGCGTCAGCAAAACATTTAATTTGACTTTTGAAAACTATCAAATCTATTGGAGCCTTGTATTTTACGTTGAAAGTGGAGCGTATGATTCTGATGAAACACAGTATTCAAACTCTTCAGGTGGCCCCATTAGTACCCTTGGATAACGGACTGTAAAACAGCATTTTCACAATCACATTGCAGAAATTTTAAGAATGCTCCCAAAAGATAGCTCTAGCACAAAGGTTTCAAAGCTGTTTGTAAAATTCTATGACCAGGTCAAAGAAATGATTTCTTTGAACTGAACAGCTTAGAAGAAACTTTAACTATTTTAATAAATCTGCCGTTGGACTTTTCTCAAATCTTCAATATTTTCATAATCAAAGTGTTTTCCTTCTTTTTTAAGAATTCAGGAAAATTTTGGAAAAAAACTTGAAACAATGGTAATTTCTAAACCCATTGACAACATAGTATATGGATGCCTACAATATGGTATCAGGCAAAACTCTTTCACTCTTCTGGTTTTTGATTTAGAAATTTGATGACGTCACATCATAAAATGAGCTGAAAAATAAAATAGGCTGTGATTTCGACAAATAGTCAAGGTTTCTGAAAATTTCAATGGCAGAATCATAAAAAGTGGCTAAAGTTTCTTTCAAGTCCATCATTTTAAAGAAATAGGTCATTGAATTTTACACCCGCCTTTTTACACTGATTTAAAGATTTGGAACCTATGCTGCCATAGCACATCATGGTGCAGATTGCTTTTATCATGGAGTCTAAAGCTTTGCAGCTCTGCAAGTCAACTAGATAATTGGGAGTCTTGGGGCTTGTCTTGGAAAATTTTTCCACTACTCTCAGTTTAGAGCGTCAAAAGATGGTGTATTGTAGAAACTAATGGCTGGTAACCTACCGTTTCTTCTGAGAAGAAGTTGATTTTTGTTCAAATCACAATTGACTGCATTTTATACTTTAGTGGTAATTTTCAGGTAACCTAGAACTTCGTCATGTTAGATCAATGCTCTGTTTTCAGTTTTACAGAATCACATCTAAGATTCTCCAGTGGTCAAAATTCCCCCTGATGGGCTAGATTGCAAGCAAAGTGAGTCAGAATGGGGTCTGAGGAAAATTTTTGAGACTGCACCCTTCACAGCATTGGAAAATGGCATATTTTGTAAGGGTTCAAGGTGGAATCACATACTTTAAATGCCTATTCCATGAAATAACAACCAACTCTTTGGCAAATCACACAGCACAACAGAGTCCTTGATCATAAATTCTCAGGTTGAAAACATAAAAATCACAAAATGATGCACTAGCCAAACAATGCATCATACAAATATGGGGGTGCCTCTGTCAAGGCAAAAGTCCTCTATTACAGTTAGTCCCATCCTAACTGTGGCTGGCAATTATTTCTTCACATCAACAAGAAATTCCCACAACACTACTTCTTCAACAGGCAAGGATATCAGGTTTTTTTAATGTGAATACAGCCAAGATTAACTGAGTTGCTAATGACATGTGACTGAATAACAGCAAGTCAGAGTTCTGTAATCTGAGGTAACAACATTGGTTTGTTTTGGTCGAATATTTATGATCTCAGATCATAGAAGCTGCGTTTTTGATGTTTTGTGGTCTCACTGACTTTGGTTTTTTTTAAATGGCTTCTAGTTGGTCAAAAGTCTGTGTTAGGAGGATTTTTGTCTTTGAGAATTTGTGTTTTTTACTCTAGGGAAGCACTAACGAAAGGAGAGCAGTCCAAGTATGAGCCGATGTGATATCATGATGTCCTAACTGGCTGTTTGTTCAGTCAAGCTCTGACCTAAACTGTCCTTTACCTTTGAGAGCTGAAAAGGTTGATTCCAGAGCTTAGCTGGTACTTATCAATGACTGAATTGACAAGCTAGTTTCAACTGCTTTGTGGAGAATTTTCATTTCACAATTCATTGTTAAGAGTTAAAATTGGAGTGTCACAGGCATCTTATTGACCACAGAAAGATTTTTGTTGCACAAGTTACCTAAGAGGTATAAAATTACAAGATGGCAGAAAGCTGTGAAAGCACAAGTGATTCTAGCCTGCAAAATCACAAGGAGGAGAGATCAATTTTTTTGAAGAAGAAAGATGAACCTATTGGAACTGTGCAAAATTTTGCTGTAGTGCCACCAGGATACCAAGGCCAACCAAAGAAAGGGCATCTGATTTTCAATGCCAGCTTTGAAAGTGGTAATCTTGGATGCATTGACCAAGTCTCAGAGTTTGAATTTGATTTGTTCATTAGACCAGATACTTGTAACCCTAGACTGAGGGTCTGGTTTAATTTTACTGTTTGTAATAATTTTGCAGGTCAGAGGGTCATATTTAACATTGCAAACTTTAGTAAGACCAAGAGTTTATACCGAGATGGTATGAGCCCACTTGTAAAATCCTCAAGCAGACCGAAATGGCAACGAATTCCAGCAAAGAATGTGTTTTATTACAGAAGCCCTGAACACAGGAACAATTATGTGATGTCCTTTGCTTTTGTTTTTGACAATGAAAATGAGATTTACCAATTTTCTTATTGCTATCCATACACATACAGAAGACTGCAAGCATATTTGAATACAATAGAGGAGAAACAATTTGACTACTTCAAGAGAGAACAATTATGCCTTAGTGTGCAGCATAGAAAAATTGATTTGATCACAATTACATCAAAGGAAAATCAGAAATCAAACACAAAGAAGCATGTTATATTCATTACTTCAAGAATACATCCAGGTATATGTATATTTATTACTTTTTACCTATTTTGAATATTTTCAAGTAGCTTTGACAAAATTCATAAATTGAAATAGAAATTTCACAAAAAACATACCGATACTGATTCTAGATGGATTAATAAGGAATTAATGTGATTGTTTGTGATTCATTTTCTTCAGTCGGCAAGAATTTGATCAATAAAATTTTGGAAAATAGTTAAATGGTAAAAAGAGGAAACAAGAGGCAGTTTTCTGTTCATTCAGCGCGTACTAGGGTGAACATAGAAGTTTTTTGTGTTTTTTTGTGCAAGTTGGTAGATTCCACATTTTTGAAATCTACCAACTTGTAATGTAATCGTAAGTAACTTCGAAATCTCCCTCCTAAAGTTCACACTTGCCATGTGTCTTCCAGTGGGTTGTGATTAGGAAGCATTCAGATTGTTGGTTTTTGCCCTCTTTGAGCACTCTGAGGCAGCTCCATTCTCTGTGATGCTATTACTTCACTCCATTAGAGTCTGGTATACCTTTCTTGAGAAATCCTCTCAAGTTCATGCAACATTTCTAAAAGTTCCCAAACTCCAATTGTTTTAAAAGATCATATAAGCTTTTTCCCCCGGGGGGGGGGGGGTACATGACTTGCGGATTGATGGGAGTATGTGGCCCGGTCTTCAGAAAGCTTCCCACTTCTAATTGCCGACAGTTTGCTTTCATACCCACCTTTATGATGAATTTTGGCAGAAAACTATCCATTTTTGACAATTTTTTGCCAATTTCTAGAAAACCCACCCATGTCAAGGAAAGTCTGCCGAAAAGAGACCCTTGTTTAGAGAATTTTGGATCCTAAAATCCACCCATATGGGCGGCACATAACCATACCCTTAACATTATATGTTACCCCCCCCCCCTGGGCTTTTTTGAAACAGAGATTCTCCCTTCCCTTGTTTAATGACAAAGTTTATAAAGGAGGGAATGGTAATCGGCTACATTTTAGATACATTTTTGATGTCGTAGGGGAAGTGCTTTGAATTCAACAAGAATGGATTGAATGCTGTAAGACAGGAGTGCAAAGAAAATGACATTTTTTATCGATTTTTTTCTGAGAAAGGTTGTAGAAATGGAGGTGGAAGCGGACGTGAAAAGGACGAAGCTTGGAGAATTAGGCCGCCACAAGATTTTGGAGCATGGCCAGGGTTATACCAATTTATAAAGATGCCCAAAAGGCAAAAAAGTCAATTTTCGCTCTATTTCTGTTCTCTCTTGTCGTATAATAGGTTTTTGAAAGGCTAGTTTCAATCAATTGTACCAATATCTAAACAGGAATTGCCTTCTCTACAAGGACCAACGTGGCTAAGAAGAAGTTTTTGCCACAATTTCCTGTTTACTTAAAATACAGACGAAGGGCTTCGACACAGGAAATTGCTTAGAATCGGTTTTTATCGACCTTAAAAAAGCTTTTGATACTAAGACGTTACGTCTTACGACTGGATAAGTGTAATGAATAGTACCGATAACGTTGACAATGCAGTCAATAAATGGTCTGAACTGGTTTCTCTTGTAATCGAAGAGCATGCATCAATTAGAGAACGAAGGGTAACGGAGCGCTTTTCTCCTTGGATTACTCAATCCCTGAAAAAAAAAACTCTTCAAAACGAGAGACAAATTTAAGGCTAACGCAGCAAAAATGAGATTTGAGATACCAGTGAGCGCATGCAAGCAAGTTCGCTGCAAAGTTAACATTTTGAATCGCAAAATGAAAAGGGGATATTTCTCCAATGAGCTAGAATCCTGTTAGGGGAACGTGGTGGAAGCTTAGAAAACTGTAAATCAGCTGATAAATAAAAAGATCCAAAATTACGAACATCCTCTCTACCAAAGATGACGAGAAAGTGGTTTCTAATCCGCAAGATAGATACAGCGGAAACCATTAATCACTTTTTTGCAACATTGCTAAAAAATGTCAGTGATAAGTTACCGGCTACTTTGTACAGCTTTAACTGATCCCGGTCTGTTGGACGCTTTCCTAACAACTGGAAGACTGCACGGGTTGCGCCCATCTCAAACAGGGGCGTCGTGGCCGGGGGGCAGGGGGGCCATGGCCCACCCTAGAATTCAGATCGTCGGATTTTTCGGAAATTTAAAGGTTTCGTCGGAAAATCACTGACTTTGGGCTTGCGCTAAGTACCTTTGATCAGTTTAGATTTTTTTGCATCGCTTTCAGTTCTTCCCATAACATTTGCTGTTTTTGTTGCTATTTCATCATAGACATTGTCCAGATATTGGTTCCGTTCTTAGCAGCGTATACACTGTGTACCAGAACCTCGAAAAAATTACGAAGATCTTATACGATAAAAGCTCATTGCCTCGGGAGACATTGCTGATTTAAACAGGGAGGTCTAAATGCATATTTGAAGATAGCACTAGAAAAGTTAAATTGATAAAACACTACGGTACCTTAGCCTTTGAAACATGGAGAGTTTTTCACGGCTGATAGTTATTACTCATTTCCAGCAAAAACAGAAACCATGGGTTACGCATTTTGCATAGGATGTTTTCGCTTCAGCCGCAAATTCGCTCTTTTTTCACTGAAAAAGTCTCTAGTCAAGCTTATGGAAAAGAATCTTTACCGAAATGAAGATATCCCAAATTTACCAGAGTTATCAAGCTGTCTTCCTTACATTTCATTCAGCTGCAGTAGAAACCAATCTAATTCTAAGTAATTTTGAAGTTCTATTTTGAAGATTTCCCAGGATAGCCTTCCGTTAGTCAAGTTCTACCGCTCCTTTCAATGGCGACTTCTTTACAAAAAGGGGCATTTTCCAACGATCTGAAGGGTGTGGTCGCAAAAATTTTTCCGGGGGCGAGCCCCTGGACCCCCATTCTTGCTCGCTTCGCTCGCATTTGGTATCAGCATCCCCAATATGACTTTCGTCCGCACTGGCCTGACCACTGGGCCTCATCCCAGGAAGATTGTCCTTTTCATGGTGGTTGATATGGACCCAATCCGAAGATATCACCAATAAATGCTACTTTTTTCCGTCATTTATTGCGCACCTCTTGTAAAAGGAAAAAGGGCGAAAATGAAACATATTATTTTTCGGAAATTTCGGGGCCTTGGCCCCCCCCCCTGATAGACAGGTGCCACGACGCCCCTGATCTCAAAACAAGGTTTCACTGATTTCAAGTCAAATCATAGACCAGTTTCAGTTTTCTCCGCCGTTTCACCAGGAGCGGATCCAGCCCAAAATCTGACTTGTGCTCAGGACAGGGCATGGGGGGGTCTGAAATTTTTGGGGACCACGCCCTTTTTATCATCGGAAACGCCCATTGTTCCTTGAAACACGACTTGAAATTTCATTCATTCATCACTGAGTTACGCATTATTAGGATCAAGGGTATAACCAAACTCCCTACTTATACTTCTTTCAAATCTGCAAAATATGAACTACTACTACACTAAGTTTTTTTCTCAAAATCTAAATGATCACATATTTCGAATACCACAGGCGCCTATTAACAGAACTTGAGATACTGTACTCTACTGAGCTCAAATAACTTTATGGAATTTGAGCAGTTAGCAAAAAGATCGTAAACTTTGATATAAAATATCATACCTCTTACTCGCAACACATTAGCTTTGGACCATTATGGCTCGCTGGAAATTGTTGCTGCAGATTCTGAAATCGATTGCCTAAGCCTCACAACAGTAGGAGTGAAGATAGGTCCATAATCGTGGTGGGTATTCGATCTTAGCAACTGCAACAAGTTGTCTCACACAAGTCCCAAGTAGTCTCGAGTCTTCTCTCTTCCCTTTAAGTTCCTAATTTTCATGTTTAGTAACACTAGATATTTTTTGTAAAGCGTGCGACACCGTGTGCTGTTGACATCCATTCCTTCAGAGGCCTGTCAATTGTTAGGCTATGACCTCACCGTGCAATCCAGTCTCTTTGTTTTGGCCTTACAACAATTGCATAGGTCAACTCCGATTTCTATTGGATACTTGAACAACAATTGCATAGGTCAACTTTGATTTCGATTGGACAAATGAATTTGAGCATAAGTCAACTCGGCTCCTTATTCGTTACTTCAAATTCCACATATGCTCGCGCCCAAAATTTGTCAAGTAAAGCTGGTCGCTCATTGGCTTGCAGACCTATGCTGATGAAATGTATGGGCAACTGCTTCAATAACATTCGGACCCACCTATGCTCTGGAATATAGTGAAGAAAATGGCAATGACTTCAGGACCATGCTGGTCAGTAAAATGTTTTTACAAAGCGAAGCACGAAGCAAAATGTTTCTTCACGGGGGCGATGGCTTATAAATAGGTGATGACGTACATATGAAATAAAATGCATACACAGGGGTTATGCTCTTGCGCACACAATTCAATGATGATACAAACATTTAAGACGAATTAGAATTGCTTATTTGCAATAATATTCTGAATGAAATATTGAATACTGAATTGTTGTTTCTGAGAATCTGACTTATGCTCGAGCAACGGTTGCTGTAGTCTGGATCCGCCGCTGGTTTCACGTCTGTTTGAGATAGGGACCTGTCATAAAGTATCTACTACAGGGGGGCGGAGGATATTACACTTTGGCCAAAATATTTGTCAAAGCCCCTTTTGAAAAGGAGTAAAAAATTCTGTGGCCCCTTGTGAAGAGAAGAATAATTTTCGTGGCCCATTTTAATTTGAAGTTTTGAAATTTGCCCATACCACCACAAGATGAAATTTCAAATGGAGAGAGAAAAGCATCTGGAGATAGAAGAGCATCTTCTCTCTCAGGTTCATCTTCAGACTTTGATTATGATATTAATATTGTTCTCGTACCATAGACCTAACGCTATTTTATACTGACCTACTGTGCATAGCATAACTGTTCCTATTAACTTAAAGGGGCTTAAAGCTAATTGTGGTTTGGGCAGTTGCAAGGCAATATGTCCACTCTTCATCGTTATGATTGTTGCTCAGCTTTGTTGATGAAGCAAAGAATAGATAAAATTTAAAAGAACAGCCTTCAAGGAATTAGCCTCCAAACTTTGAGTTTGTTGTCACCAACCTGACCTCAATGCACTTTCAGCATTCAGCATAGAAAAGGAAGCATAGACGTAAGGAAGACTTCAAAGGGAAAATCTGCTTATGCTTTGAAAACAGTGAATGAAACTGGAAAGTTGAACCAGTGACTGGATTGGATTCTGACTGCATAACTGATCTGATTTTACTTTTTTTTTGAAGACTTACGAATTTTCTCTCGCATTAAGTTCACAGTATCTTAAACATTTCAAAACGCTTTTGTACGGTTACTCACCAAAACATTTCATGGCCCATTAAAAATCTGCAAATAGTTTCTGTGGCCCATTATCAAGCTTGTCAGATTTTTGGTGGCCCCGGCCTATATCCTCCGCCCCCCTGTAGCAGATACTTTATGACAGGTCCCTAAGTCTTTGACCAGTCGTATTCCTAATTTAACGACAACAAACTAATATTTTCAGATCAGTCAGATTTTGGATCATTCCATTTAACTCTTACAAGTCTGCTCAGTTGCTCGAATGATTGTTACGTTAATACCGATAATGGCTTATATACGGCAGCGGTCTATATTGATCTCAAGAAAGCCTTCGAAACAGTTGATCACGAGATTCTTTTCAGTAAGCTCGAGTGCAATGGTGTTAAAGGCAAAGAATTTAGATGCTTCCATTTCTACCTTGCCAACAGGAGACAGTTTTGCAGGGTCAACGGACAAATATCTACCGGGTGATTCAAAAAAAAAAAACGTGGGCCATTAGATGGACTGTGACATCGCATTTAGCCACCTAATTGTCGTGAACTAAATTTTTGCGTGCTACCAAGAGTCTAACTTAGATCGTAAACTTTTTCCCATCGAAATCGGTCATTTGATGCATTTTTTAAAAGATTTTCTTCGTAAGACTTTGCATGGGAGACTTGCAAACTGGTGAAATCTTTTGCCAAGGCCCTTCCAGTTTTTATCTTAGCAAAAGTTGCAGGTACACGCGGTATTGTCACGGAAAAATAAAATAGTTATGAGATAGTATTTTCTCCCTTGGGATGTCTTGTCTAAACTTGCCTTGCTTAGAGAATACTTTTGAAAAACATTGACGGTTTGTGCTTCTTTGTCTTGCGAAGAGGTTTCTTTCACGCAGATAAACGCTCTGTAAGTCCCGATGGGACTTTATGCAGAAAGTGCTTTTTCTAAAGCCTCATTCACAGAGTCGTGAAGAAAGACCCAAAAGACAAGGCACTGTGATCCAGGCCAGGGAAGAAATAGGAAAAAATGAAGTTTTGAATATCAAATTCTTTTTATACCATCTTTATTAAGCACACCCTGGGGGTCAATGTAAAAAAAAGATATTTAAAATCGGTCAAGGCATCGTCAAGTTATTGACTTTTGAACTTTGGCCTAATTTGTTGTTTGTTTACATTACCGTTTCCGGAATAGTGCTGCTCTGAGGGCAGTTTTTAAATCCTCATTTCTCCGTATAGGAAAGTCCGAAAATCTTTATTTTTGTCTCACATAAAACTGCTATTCATGTACTTCGAATTAATTTCAAAATATGCCATAATGTCTTCATTTTTGATACTTTTGAAAGCAATTTCATAATGGCAGGTTTTCGAGAAATCCATGGGCTTAAAAAGTTAATTTTGAAATTCAACGTTGAATACAAAAAAATTGTATCAAATTGCATGAACCAAATAAATTCTATGATTCAAAGCCATTTCCCCTGCATCTTTTTGTCAAAGGGCTTGTACAATTTCGTGTCCATAAAAAATCTGCAGCCCTTCAAATTTTCAGGTGAAACCTACATTTTTATGCATTTTTGAAGGATTTTTGACGATAAAATTTTCAGTTCTGAATTTTGATGTTTTTCCTTGCTAGAATGTGATATTTACAGTACAACTCAATTAATTTCTTTGCTTATAGCCTAATTGCGCCCCTTTAGATAGATTTTTTGCGAAAAAATAGCGTTTTGCTCATTCCTCGTCATAATAAAAATCGAAAAAACTTGTAAATCATCAATTTTAAGCAACGTTGCACTTTGTAAGCTGGTGTAAATGTTGCTTGTCTTGTTTCTGGACCACATGAATGATGGTTGGTCTTTGTAAATTCACTTAGTGGGCCTATGTGCTAAGATTTGTTCAAAATGTGCGATAAAATAAAGAACACAAAAGTGGCCACCGAAAAATTTTGAACGGTCAGAAAATTTTTATGGCCACGAATTTGTACAAGCCCTTTGGCAAAAAGATGCAGGGGAAGTTGCTTTAAATCATAGAATTCATTTGGTTCATGCAATTTGATACAATTTTTTGTATTCAGTGTTCAATTTCACAATTAACTTTTCAAGCCCATTAATTTCTCGAAAACCCGCCATTATGAAATTGCTTTCAGAAGTGCCAAAAGTGAAGAAATTAAAACATGTCTTGACATTACTTTGAAGTACATGAACAGTAGTTTCAAGTGGGACAAAAATGAAGAATTTCGGACTTTCCTAGATGGAGAAATGAGGATTTAAAAACTGCCCTAAAAACAGCACTATTCCGGAAATAGTAATGTAAACAAACAAACAAATTAGGCCAAAGTTCAAAAATCAATATCTTGACGATCCCTTGACCGATTTTAAATATCTTTTTTTTACATTGACCCCCAGGGTGTGTTCAATAAAGATGATGTAAAAAGGATTTGATATTCCAAACTTCATTTTTCGACTTTATTCCCTTATTTTGCAATTCTGGATCACAGTGCAAGGGATTCAAACTCCGAGTCTTTGTCTTTTGATTCTTTCTTTCTGCACGATCTTAGCGACCAAAGCGACCTAGTGTGAACGAGGCTTAACTTTTTCAGTATCCCCTGATAAAAACACGTATACCTGCAACCCTGACAAGGCTAAACTGCTGAAGGGGTTTGGTTAAAGATTTCATCAGTTTGCAAGGCTCCCATACAAAGTACAATGAGAACAAGCTTTCTGCAACAGATCATGTCAAATTTCCAGGGATTGAAGTTGACAACAAATTAAAGTTTAACAAGCATTTCCCACTTAAACAATTTATGCTGCTGCTTGCTTGCTTGCTTGCTTGCTGCTGCTGCTGCTGCTGTTTCTAACTGCAAAATAAAGACAGCAACAGCAGCACTTTTTCTTTGAACTGAAAAATTTAAATCCATACCATTGAATAGTTGATTGTTTATCCTTGTGTTTTTCTTCATTCTCCAAAATCTACAGTTAAAGCTAAGTTATGTACAGTAATCTATTTAATAGCAGCTCCTCTTCCAGGGAGTCGTGTTTTATGTTGTGCTCAGCTCGTATAATAACTTTTCAATTGCCTTTTGAATATGAAAGGCTCACTGTCGTGGTTGTTATTGGCTAGTGATAATGTTGAAATCAATAACAAAGCTCTGGCCTTTGTGTAATTACCAAGCCTTGGATCATACTTTGTTTCGAGAATAAAGGGAATCAGATCATTGTCATCTTCGTGAATTTCACTGTACAGCGAAATTACTGGACCTTACCTAATTCCCCCTAATTCTTTTCTCCTTGGTTGTGTTGTTTACCCAATCAGCGCCCCGACAATGTGCCTTTAAGTGTAGGGAGCTCTCTGACATTGATGGGAATATCGTTCCAAGCTTCAAGAGTTGAACAGTGAAAGCCTTTCTTGACATAGTCACGGTTGTTTCTTGGGATTTGTAGGTCCCTGCAATTCCTTGTTGTGCAGTTGGAGTGTGGGGTCCTATGATGATATTTATCCCAAAGGCTTTTGGGACATTGCCTGCTGATTATTTTGTATTTTTGGGCATTTGTAAGTAGATCATCAGTGTTACTAGATGTTAATGTAACATGTGTGTCATCTGCATACATGCTAGCCCTGGAGAAGTCTAAGCATTTTTCAAAGTCATTTAGGTAGATTATGAATAGGAGTGGTCCTAAGCATGACCCTTGAGGTATGCCACATGTTACAAATCTACCTTCTGACTTTTGTCCATTAACTGAAAAGAATTGTTTTCTACTAGTTAGGAAAGATGTGAGCCATTCTCCCGAGATTCCCCTGATACCGTATGCACCTAACTTTTTTATCAATATTCTATGATCTACGGTATCAAATGCCTTTTTCAGATCAAGAAATATGGATAAGTTGAGTTGCTTTTTATCCATGTTGTCATACCAGTAGTCAGTACCATTTATCAGGGATGTTACGGTGGAATATAATTTTCGAAAAGCAGATTGATTTGGCGTCAATACTTTGTTAGTTATGAGACATTCAATAAGCTTATCGTGAACTATTTTTTTCCAACATCCTCGGAAAGGCTGAGATGACAGAAATAGGTCAATAATTATTTGCATCTTTTTTGAGCCTGTCTTAAAAATTGGTGTGACTCTTGCTAATTTCCAGATATCTGGGAAAATCGAACAAGGTTTTGGCAGACATCGAACCGAGGGGAAGATCACTGCTTAAAGTCACGTACGCTCTCGAAAATAATCACATTTGAATCACAAATTAATCACACTAATCACACAAAAATCACATTAATCTCGAAAAATCAACAGTCACATCAATCACAAACTGTGAATATTTAGCCACGTCTATTTGCTTACATTAATAAGAACAATAAAGAACTAGAATGTCCATTTCTCCCATTCCCCTAATTTAAGTGTATGAATTTTCAGATATCCGAACATATGCTTGAAAAACTGAAAACCACAAAATCGTTTGATTCTGAGGACCCTGCGATGGAGCAAAACTGGAGCATTGCTCTTATACCTAGGACACTAGGAAAACCACGTCATATTTTATCATTTGGTTTATGCATCTGGCTCTCTCTTGCCCAGTTCGTGCGATTTTCAAAGTATAGGAACTTGGCAGAGGGCATTTCGGAACATGTGATTAATTTTAAAATAATCACAAATCAATCACTTAAATCATTAAGAAATTAAATTTATCACATAAGAAATCAAATTAATCACAAAATAATCACCAGTGATTATAAATCTCGTGCACCATTTTCAGGAATGATTTGCCCCTCGCATCGAACAAGGTATTGGGATACCCTAATCAATTAAGAGAGCTTCCATACCCCATAAAAGCAAGTGAACTAACTCAGAGGCGGACTGGCCGGTTGGGCTACCGGGCGATCGCCCGGTGGGCCCTTCCAAAATTATTACAAAAATTACTTTTTGAATTTTGATAATTAACGGTATATCATCTTGTTTTGTAAAGGAACTCTTCATTTGCCGTACAGATTGGATACAAAGATAAGTTCGAGGAAGTTCAGTACTACGAAGTCTTTGTCCAAAATTTTGGGGCCCCCAATATGAATGCACGAAGTATTCTAGGCCCAGGGCCCACTGATTTTAACGCGATAAATGCGATACGTAACTGGGATACTAAAATCTGAAGTTTTCTGTTTGGGGTCCTCAGTTTAATGTTGCATAAAGAACATGAAGCTTTTCGTGACTCAGTTTCACGCAAGGTCACTTGAACTGGCAGTAATTTTACCAATAGACAGTACGATTGCAGCAACAAGATGGTGGGCAAAATCGACCGCTATTCGAAAGATTTTTGGTTCTTTTGATGACGATGAAGCAGCAAGCAAAGATTTGTTTGCTGATGTTGTGGTAACGCTGTCCGTCATACCTGAAAGTGGAAGCTTCAACCAGGCCACACGAGACCAAGCAAATGACCTGGTTGGCAAACTCTTGCAATTTGATACAGTGCTGACAGCATTTCTGTACAACAGAATCTTTAGCATCATATCTCCTCTAACTGAGTACCTTCAAGCCCGTGGCATCGACTTATTACAAGCATGGAGGATGGTGGAAACTAGCAAAAATTGCCTCCAACGAATCAGCAGAGATTTTCACACTGTCCACGATAGAGCAGTCAAATTTTGCAATGGTGTCAACAGGATCCTCTCTTTGCAAACAAGTGAAGTGCAAGCGATTCTCGAGGTTTCCACTTCATTACGAAACAAACGTGCAAGAAGAAGAAAAGCACATGCAGACGAAGAAAGAGATGAAGAGAAGTAATTTCATCTCCTCTTGAGCAATATAGAATAGAAGTATTTCTGTGCAGTTATGGATGAGGCTGTGGGAAGCCTTTGTCGACGATTTCTACAACAAGGTGATCTCTACCAAGGTTTTGCTCTTCTTGACCCAAGGAGATTTGCTGAATTCAGAAAAAAGGAAATCCCTAAGAATGTACTATCAAAACTTTGCAGCATCTCTTAAAGAGCAGGTGGTTAGTTTTTTTGATGCGTTCCCAAGACTTGAAATGACACTACCTGATGAATATGAAAGAGCTGCTCTTGGGGAATATTCTGAGAATGAAGAAGCATCAGACGATGAAAGAGACCAGCATGACGGCAATGGAGTTTCAAGTTTTGAACCAACCAGATTGAAACTAGATCCCGATATAGATATAGAAATGAACAAGTGACAGAAGATAGAGATGGTCGCTGCTACAGGAATTCTTGCAAAACCTGTTTCCCGTGCGTTTTAAAGTCTTGTACCAATTTGGTCTGCACAGCACAGCCTACTCGGAGCTTTACTGCTTATATAAGCACTTGATGACATTAGCAGTTACTCAGGTTGAGTGTGAAAGGAGCTTCTCCCTCTTGAAGATAATAAAGAGTAGGCTAAGAAGCATGTTGGGCCACGAGCAGCTTGAAGCTTTCATGCTCCTAAGCATAGAGCGAAGAATACTGGATGAAATACCAAATGATGAAGTGATTAATAATTTTTCAAAGACGCCGAAAGAACTCCCAAGGGTTCTGACCTCTTAGCCTTAGTGTAACTAAGTAGCGTAGCCATAAAAATTGTTCGGGAATACCCGCAAACCTACTTTGAGTTTCGGGGCCCTTTCTCAACGAAATCGCCCGGGCATTAATTTTGGAGCCAGTCCGCCCCTGAACTAACTGCTTTATAGATGAGGTAAATAAACCAGATGCGCGTGGACGATTTTAAAATTTAGATATATGAGTCCATGAAAATGGGCTTCAATTTAAGCCAAAGACAGAACCTGCAACACGTATAAACAGTGGAAGAGTACTCCAAAAGTTAGAGCCAAAATATTTTAGTCTTTTGATCCCATAAGGATTGTAAAACATGGCTTGATTTCCTCTGTACTGCCAGCTAATTCCATGGATACAGTGTATGTGATTTAGAACGATGAATACATGATTAATTGTGCAACTGCTGCTTTTTAGTGATTAACCCACAGGAAGTCAGATCAATCACAGGAAGTCAGATCAATCTAAATCTGAAAATAAGAATTCCGGATGGGACTTTCCAGCATTGGTTCCAAATCTTTAAATCTACAAGAAAAGGCGGGTGTAATATTCAGTAACCTATTACTTTAAACTGAATGACTTGAAAGAAACTTTAGCCACTTTTCTATGATTCTACCTTTGGACTTATCAGAAATCTTGATTATTTGTCGAAATTACAGCCTTTTCTACATTTCAGCTCATTTCATGATGTGACGTCATCAAATTTCTAAATCACAAACCAGAAGAAGAGTTTTGCTAAATACCATGTTGTAGGCATCCATAAACTATGGTTTTCTTGAAAAATATTTGATCTTTCGTCAACGGGTTTAGAAATTACTATTGTTTTTTTTTCGAAAATTTTCTTGAATTCTTGAAAAAGAAGAAAAACACTGTAATTCTAAAATATTTAAGATTGAAGAAACAGTCAAACGGCAGATTTACTGTAAAATAGCTAAAGGTTCTTTTAAGCCATTCAGCTCAAAGAAACAGGTCTTTGAATTTTACACCCAGCTTTTTAAAGATTTGAAACCTATGCTCTGTAGGACCAACTTGTGCAAGCATCCCACTTTTGCAGGCAAGACACATATCAGTTTGGCTGTATCTCCATTTGGTAGACAGCGGCGTTTTTTAATGAAAGTATCATGTTATTTCTTTCAGGAGAAACACCATCAAGTTATGTCTGCCAAGGAATGATTGATTTCCTGATCAGCAACCATCCAATCGCAAGAGTACTTCGTGATTACCTCGTTTTCAAATTCGTACCTATGCTCAACCCTGATGGTGTCGTCCTTGGTAACTATCGATGCTCTCTCATGGGATTTGACCTGAACCGATACTGGTTGGAACCATCTTTATGGGCACATCCAACGATTGTCGCAACGAAGGAGCTGCTGTTATCTATGAATGATGACCCGAACATTAGTTTAGATTTCTATTTAGATCTACACGCTCATTCCACGATGATGAATGGTTTCATGTATGGAAATGTTTACGAAGATGAAGATAGATACGAACGGCAAGCCGTCTTCCCTCGACTTTTATGCCTGAATGCTGAAGATTTCTCGCTGTCGAGTACATCATACAATCGTGATTCGGTGAAAGCCGGAACGGGGCGACGTGCACTCGGCAGTTGTTTGTCCTCACAAACTAACTGTTACACGTTAGAAGTATCATTTTTCAGCTACACTTCAGGACTAATGGGAACAATGCCTTATACTGAAGAAGGCTACTTCAAACTTGGAAGAAATGTTGCAAGAACGTTTCTCGATTATTATCGCCTTAACTCCCTTGTTGCGAGTCGTATAAGAAATGAAAATGGGACATTGTTTAAGGATAGCTTGGATAGCATTCGACAAGTTCCAAGTAATCAAGACAATACACGAAGAATGACGAATAGCATGGATAACATCCGTAGGATCCCTAGCAAGGCAAAAGGCAGCGAACGTGAATATCGTAGCTCACGAAGAAGCTCCCATGTATCGCGTGATTCAGGGTCATCAAGTTCTCCGGAAGATTCAACGACAACGGCTGCATCAAAATCAAAGAAAAGACACAACAATGGGAGAAAGCAAAAGTAACAAGAAATTTAATATAGCAGTTCTTTTGCATGAGAAAGTTATGGAATTTTATGAGGAAATTCAGTGGCAGGATACGTTTATTCATACTAATTTTTATGTCTCAAACTATACATACTGAATATCAATCAATGATATATAAATACAGTGTAAAAAATTTTGTTCGAGCAGAGCTTTGCTCTGTACGATATTTCGGATCTAAATTTTTCGGATCTTCCCTCCTCCTTTCCTGGGTTCTACTAGTCCTACTTCACTTTCACTTTCATTTGATAATGGGTTTAAGCCCGAAACAACGAACAAAACAAAGCTTTGTTTGAAGTACAATTATCTTACTGTATTTGTTTATTTTCAAACCAAAATTGTGCAGCATGCTAGTAGGAAGCAGTGTCGGATTTAAGGGGGGGGGGAAGTAGGGGCAACTGCCTTCCCCCTTTAAGATGAAAACTCAGCTTAGCGCCCCCCCCCTTTGGCGGGAAGTGCGACCCTCGTCTTGACCCTAAGAGACCCCCTTTCAACTGTTTTGATCACCATGTGGGGCAAACATGCAAATAAAGACGTTATTTAGCAGAAAAACCACTGAATCTTCTCCATTTCCAAAATTTTTTGCGCGCCCCAGGTGCGCTTACATTTTGCTGTACCCTCGGCCCTCTTTCTGCAGGCTGACCCTGCTTCAACTTTGGGCTGGATCTGCCCACGAAAGGAAGGTTGTTGGTCCATTTGGCCCCCCTCGGTAAGCTCTTAGATTATGATTTCCGTGATTCCTATCTACTCTGGGACTCTTACGTAGTGGTTTGGTCGTGATGTACTGTTAGATTTGATAGCACATCGAGTTGAGCCTGCATGCTGATTCGACTCCTTTCTTTTCAAAGAAATTTTCCTCCAGTCGGAGATTCCTATCCGAAAACAAATCAGTCGAAAAAGCTGGTTGTGTCACAATATCATCTATGCATTATGTATGCATGTATCGTTTGGCACAGTAGAGATATTTACAAATTATTATAATAAATTATTAAAAATAGATACAATACAACATAAACTTTAAAGTTTAATGCGTAAAGGGAAAGAACCCCTAAATACAGTGACAGGGATAGCATTAAAGGGTCAAGCTTACCCCATTTCCACATTGATCCCCTTAGAGGTGCTGGTATAACAATGGACTTGCTACAAGTCTCTCTCTATTCTCAACACATACATTATAAGATGTGAATGTGAGGGCAACAGAAATGGAAGGAGCGAGAGACTTGTCAGATTAGGAAATCGAAATCGAGACCGTAACACAAAGAAGTAGATAATTAGATTTAATCGTCATTATGCAGCGACGCGTGTCGCTCATTTGATTGGCTTTCAGCTTACATCAAAGGATTTGCCGGTGGACAGAATCTTGTCCACCGTCTGCCTGTGGACAAAAGAGTCTCGCTTTCAGTTTTCTAGTCCTACAAGTCTCTCTCTCCGCCTGTCTTTCCTCACTCTTTCTGCTCTATGTCTTGTGATGACAAGAGAGAGACTTGTAGCAAGTCCAGTATAACAAGAAATGTAAGAGAAGAAAACAAGAAGGTACTGTCGTTGTTTCGGTACAAAACCCGGCTTATAAGACCAAACATGGTTGAGAAAGATGATGAACGATCACAGCAGAAGACCTATGTGTCATCCTACTCTTTTCAAATATTTTAGAAAAAATGTTCTTTTATCTATGTTTGAATGAAGTAGCACTGTTTGCAGATTTTTAATCAGATGGAAGACTTTTCGACACTTAGATACATACACGTTGGCGCGGAGAAGGCGAAAATGGAGTAGACATCAAATGGAGCAATTCTACTCTCCTGGGCGAAAATGGAGTAATCATATTAAATGGTATTTTAACACATTGTCAACAATGATTAACTCCCATGGATATCCTTTTGTCATAAATCTATGCCTAACAATAGATTTATATAACTGTCTAAACGATCCAAAGGCAATATCAACATTAACGGTGCATCGTCCAGGGGGGGGGGGCTTAAGTTTGAGGCCAAATATCTATTGCTTTGTGTAACAATTATTATGATTTCTATTGAAATTAAATGAAATTGATAAGAAACTTTTGATTGCAAAGTGGTCGCACAAAATAAGGTTCGTCCTGCCCAACCCTGAAGCTAAGTTTCTTGAAATGGAAATTCTGTCACTGATCACTATGACTGAACTATTTAAAGAAATGCGAAAACTTGATAAAGATCTGATGATTTCTGGAATTCTCAGCACACAATCAGTGTATTGTTCTTTAAAAATTAAGTATTTTCATACATAAATGTGGTTATAATTCTCTTAAAACTGTAATGAATGGGCAAACTCATGCAAAATGATACCTCCCACATGATAAGGTGAAAAAAGAAATCACAGGAACCCCCGTCAGGAATGAAGATGACGATGTACGTCATCGGGAATCATTCGATAAGCCGTGAAAACAGTTAAATAAGTTTATTGTTAGGCATAGATTTATGACAAAAGGATATCCATGGGAGGTAATCATTGTTGACAATGTGTTAAAATACCATTAAATAGGATTACTCCGTTTTCGCCCAGGAGAGTAGAATTGCTCCATCTGATGCCTACTCCATTTTCGCCTTCTCCGCGCCAACATGAATGGATCATATCCGATCTGACCCGTCGGATGGTGGAGGCTATGATACGTTTGGCAGTATGGTCGCAGATGTGCTACTTCAACATGCCTCTGTAAAGGAAAAGTACCTTCGCGCCGCGCAAATGATGGGCCTTTTATGACCAGAGAACTACGAAAAGAAATGATGCATCGCACCAGGTTTTTGAACAAATACAACAAAGAGAAAACCAATGAACATTTCAAGGCTTGCAAACGGCAAAGAAACAAGTGTGTGAAAATGCTGCGCAAAGCCAAATTTGACTACTACAAAGCCCTGGATCTAGAAAATCTTACAGATAATCGTAAGTTTTGGAAAACTGTTAAACCAGTTTTCACAGACAAGGTACAAGTATCCCAGTCTATCACACTTATTGAAAACTGTGAAATGGTTACTAATGATCTCAAAATTGCAGAAATTTTCAACGACTATTTTGCTAATATCACGCAAGATATAGAAATTACTGACACTGGTGCCCATCTATCATCCACAATAAGTATAGAAGACCCGATAGATAAAGCTGTTGAAAAATATAAAAACCATCCTAGCATTAAGAAGATTAAAGAGTGTTTTACATGCCCAGAATCGTTTCATTTTAG
Organism: Aurelia sp. 3 sensu Dawson et al. (2005); assembly: GCA_964020215.1. Classification (NCBI taxonomy): domain Eukaryota; kingdom Metazoa; phylum Cnidaria; class Scyphozoa; order Semaeostomeae; family Ulmaridae; genus Aurelia; species Aurelia sp. 3 sensu Dawson et al. (2005). The sequence goes on from OZ026591.1 coordinate 9,600,077, forward strand.
GCAAGTAACTGTTGAAGGGGTCCTGTGTCAAACTGGACAATTAAACCCAGGAAATCATCTCCAGTAGGAAGCATACCTGCCAAAATCATGAAAGAAAATTCTGATATTTTTGCACCAATTCTCCAAGGCCATTTCAATGCAAGTATCTCACAAAATGACTTTCCAGAAACTTTGAAAGCAGGAGACATCTCATCATTTTACAAAAAGGATGACAATTTCATAAGAAACATTATAGGCCGATAACAGTTTTGCCTTCGACATCCAAAATCTACGAGAGACCAATGAAGTCTCAAATGAAAGTATTTGCTCGCTGCTTTCTCAATTCATTGCTGTGCTGTTTTCGTGAGAATTATAGCACAGAACATGCTCTTCTTCGTTTCATTGAAGATTGCAGAAAGACATTGGACAGTGGTAACACTGCTGGAGACGTGATAATGGACCTTTCCAAAGCAAGTTTCAAGTTTCAAGTTTCAATTTATTTGAACAACAAATTTTAAGCTACTACATTTCTGCTCATATATGAAAATTTTAATTATTAAAAATAGCTGTTCGGGATACTTGAATACTCTGGAGAAGAACAGATGTTCCTCCCCAGAGAAACCCCTAAGGGCTGACGAGCCAAGCACCCCTACTCAAAGGAAATAGCTTACATGTTATAAAACTTGTTTACATCATACCTTCTTGACATTTTTTTCTATAAATATATACAAAACATTACTGATACAAAAACAGAATGAAAGAAACAACAGAGACGGATAGAGAGAGGGAGAGAGGGAAAAAATGGTAGAAACAGTTTTTTTTTTGGGGGTGGGGCAAAGAATTGTACGTCGTACATTGCTGACATGTAATGAAGTTAGTATTTCTGTTGGAGATACTTGGAAAATTTTTAACTAAATATGGCTTTTGTCTTTGAATTCTTTATTTCACCCGGGATTGAGTTCCAGGTAATGGCACCAACATATCTTATGCTCCGTCTAACGATACTTAGTTTTGTTTTTGGAATGACGAAGTCATTCCTGGTCGCCTGTCGCGTACATCGTGTGTGTCGATCGTTTGTTTTTTGAAACATTTCTAAGAAGAATGAGTCCAGAAGCTTATTTTCGACAGAATACATGAATTTTCCTATTTCTAATTCAACTATGTCGTCAAAACATAAAAGATTTTGTTTTTTAAAAAGTGGTAAAGAGTGATCTTGGAATTTGGCAAAGTTTATGGCTCGAACTGCTCTTTTTAGACAGCGCTTGGTTGGGGCCAGATTTGTTTTCGTTGCTGAACTCCAGTTGATTAAGCCGTAGTTAATATGAGGCATGATGAAAGCATTGTAGAGAGACGATAAGGTGCTTTTTGGTACAAAGTGTCGGAGTTTATAAAGTAGTCCTACATACTTTGAGAGTTTAGTGGACACATGGCTTATATGTTTTTTACAATTTAGATTTTGGTCTAAGATTACGCCTAAGTATTTTGTCGATTCTAATTCTTCAATTGAATCACTATTTATTTCTAGATTTATTTTACGAGGGGGTTTTTTCCTTACTGGCCTGAAAATAACGAAATTTGATTTTTTAACGTTCAGCGATAATTTATTTGACAATAGCCACTGAAAAACATTTTTCAATTCTTCATTTAGGGTATCTTCAATTTTGTCTATGCTTTTATCTGATAAAAATATGCTAGTGTCATCAGCAAAGAGATGGAATTTTAATAATCTAGACGAGTTAGGTATGTCGTTAATGTAAATTAGAAATAACAGGGGTCCAAGAACACTACCTTGTGGAACCCCAGATCGAATGAAAAGCTCCTCTGATTTTTCATTGCCAATTTTAACAGTTTGAGGCCTATTGTAAAGATAGGATTTGAACCATTTATTTGCAACTCCTCTGATTCCATAATGCTCTAGTTTCGAAAGTAATATATCATGATTGACAGTATCAAAGGCTTTTGCAAAATCCAGGAAGACACAACATGAAAAAGAGTTATTTTCCATCGATTTGGTAAGATTGTTATAGATGTCGAGTATTGCGAGTGACGTAGATTTGTTTTTTTGAAAACCAAACTGATGTTGGAAAAGAATTTTATTTTTTTCTAGGAAGTTCTGAAGTCTTTTGTACATCAGCTTTTCTAGGATTTTATTGAAAGTTGGTAAAATTGATATTGGGCGGTAATTTGTCATATTGAGCTTAGAGTTACCCTTATGGATCGGGGTTACACATGCAAATTTAAGTTTATCTGGAAAAATTCCAGATTGGAATGATTGGTTAAAGATGTTTGATAGTTGAGCAGAGATCAACGTTTTACTCATATTAACTACTTTTACGGGAATTCCGTACGATCCGGGGGCTTTACTTTCATTTAGAGCTGAGATTTGATCCTCTACTTCAGTTTGGGTGATAGGTGTCAGAAACAGGCTATTTGTTGGGGCATTTGGCAGGTAGTCGCTAAAATGTTTTGTTGATTTCTGCATTTTGTTTACGAGATTCAAAGCAACGTTGGTATAAAAAGTATTGAAGTTATCTGCAACTTGCTTTTGGCACGTGACTAGCTTACCCTCCACTTCGAGACAAATTTGGGATGATGATGACTTGTTATTTTTGTTTATAATTTCCCTGATTCCAGACCAAATTTTTTTAGAATTGCTTTTGAAGTTTTCGAAGTAGCTTGAGTAATAGTTACGTTTATTTGTTCGAATCAGATGGTTTATTTTATTTCTACAAGTCTTATATTTTGCTTCCCATTCTGGGTTTTTGGTTTTGATGAATTTTTTGTAAAGCTTATCTCTCTTCCGGATGCACTGGATGATTTCTTTATTGATCCAGGGCTTTCTTTTCATCTTTTCTTTTCTTTTTGACAACTTTTTGAGAGGGGCATGTTTTTCGAGGCATTCCAAGAAATGGTTTTGAAATTTCTCATAGTTGTAGTTTGGATCCTGAGCATTATCGAAATTTTCCATCATTTGAAGATCTTGCAGAAACTTATCTTTGTCAAAATTTTTAAAGTCTCTAACCATTTTGCTGGGTCTTTGCATTAGATGTTGATTTCCGTTGTTTATGAAAATGAAGTTTGGCAAATGGTCAGTAATTTTAGAGATTATATTTCCGCTATAAGTGTCATGCTCAATTGAATTGATAAATATGTTGTCGACAAGTGAGGGTCTATTTTCATTTGAAAATCTAGTTGGCTGCGTAATTGTTGGTTGGCAATGATTTGAAAGCATCAAATTAAGAAACTCTTTTATTTTGTCATCAATGTCATGTTTTAAGAGGTTCAAGTTAAAGTCTCCTGCAATTATGACAAGTTTATTTTCGTTTTTTATTTGTTGGAGGATATTTTGCATGTAAGCAATGAGTTCATTGTCTGTGTTTCTTGGATGTCGATAGATGCATCCAAGAAGAACGTTTCTTTGTTTTTCATTTACGATTTCAATCCAACTAGCTTCAAATTCTGAGTTGGTGTTTGCTATTTTTGTATCAAATTCTGCTCTGGGTTTGAATTTGAGACTGTTTGCGACGAAAAAGCCACAACCTCCGTTTTGTGTACTGCCTGGCGTGCCATAATATGGTTGATATCCCTCAATGACAAGGTTTTTGATTGCTTCGTTGTTCTTAGGAGAGTGCCAGGTTTCTGTTAACGCTATAACGTTAAACCTATGATCCAGGGTGTCTAGCAGTTGGTCAATGTCTTCAGAATGTTTCAGAAGGGAGCAAATATTAGTATGAATAATGCTAAGGCTATTTTTAATGTTCAAGGCTTTGTTGTTCAATAACTTATGAAATTTATGTGCATCGCAATAGTCAAAATCATTAGTTGAGGGTAACTGATGGTCTATATCATCCCTTGAATGTCTTGAATTTTCATTGTGAACTGATTCATTTAATTGTAGTTTTTCGATTATTGGGAAGTAAGGTTCATCTATAAAATTTGACTTGCAGTTACAATCGTACAGGGAGTTAAAATTAAGTGTTTTTAATTCATGATCATCCAACATACTGAAAGGGAAAATATTACTCATGCATGAAAGACACCGCCAATTTAACGGAGTGCCTTCGCATAAGAGTTGATGACGTGAGATAAGAGAACATTTGGCGTGAATTGATGATTCACATTGCATACAGGAAATCACGCTTGCTTGTGATCTGCAAAGCTTACCGCACACGGAACACATATTTGATTGACGATTTAGTTGGTTGGGTGATTTCTGAATACGTTGAGTTGTCGGGTTTAACTCAATTTCCTTGAAAAGTTTGTTGAACTTTTTATTGTCTACGCCTTGAAAAGGTAGAATCGCTTGAAGGCAGTTTCTACAGAACCAGTGGGACCCTTTTTCTTTGATGGTTTCAGAATCAATCAAGGAAACGCCACAACATTTTAGGTGGAACGTCTTTGTGCAGATTTGGCAATTAATTTTTGAGGGATTTTTCGCCATTTTTTGGCATTTGCTACAATTTTCGGTCATAGGGATAGGTTATTGGAGTGAACGAATGGATTTGAGGCATAATGCCTCGCTAAGTATTGAATAAAGAGTGAAAGTAGCAGCGTTTTTAATAGCAAAAAGAGAAAGTTTTACTTGATTTTTGCAACATCTGTCTCAGTTTTGATAGAGAGTACGTTTGATTCAGCATCTTTCCTTGCGAAGATTAGACCGTTATGTGACCAAGCGTATCGATACCCTTTTTCTTTCTTCTTCTGTCTTGTGAGTCGGAGTAGATTTTTGTTGCGTTGTGTTAAGCTTTCGTTGATGTAAAAATCGTTTCCTGCGTACCCGAAATCGGTCGTTTTTTTGTTTGCTAGCTTTTTCTTGTTTGTTATGATGAGTTCTTTTGTTTTCCGTGATTTGAATTTGACGATTATTGGCAAGTTTTTCTTTGTACGGGATTTCACTCGATGGGCTGCTTCTATGTCTTCTGTCTTGATATTTACGTCACATGCTGCTGCCACTTTAATGACAAGCTCTTCGACATCTTCGCTGTCTTTGGCTGGAAATCCATCAATTTCAATCATTTCCCGCCTGCCATATTGCTCGAGATCGTTTATGGCAGCTTCATTTTCGATAACTTTTTTCTCCAATTCCTTGACTGTTTTGCGCAATTCGGCATTCTCGGTTTTGATTTGCTGGTTCTCTGCAAGTATCTCTTCGAGTTTCAATTTGATTTCTTCGTAGCTGTCGCTCACATATTGTTGATTTGTCTCTATCGAGTTAACCGTAGCACGAAGTTCTTTGATTTCATTTTGAAAAAAGTTACACAAATCAGTTTTCATTTCAGCAAGTTTCTTGGTCAGCAGTTCTTCCATCTTGATTTTTGTAATTGCCCTTGTTATTAGCTTCTGCTCCGAGTTTGTTTCTATGCCATTTCAAATTAAGGTTAAAACAAAAAATAAGTATATATGAAGGAAGTCTAGTTAGAGCTATCGCGTCGATGATTACATGATTGCGTGTTGAACTAATCCTTTGAAGTATCCGCGCCAGAAAACACGTCTGCCTCCTGGCTAAGTTCTACCAGTTTCAAGCCTTTAACTGCTTGAATCATTATCTGCTAATAGCAAACTTAGAAGGATATGACTTTAGTACAGGAGCATTGCAGCATCATTAACAGCTATTTGAATAGGCAAAAGCAGAGAGTAAAGGTGAATGGGGCTTTTGGCATGTGGATAGAGACTAGTGTAGGCGTACCACAGGGATCTGTGCTGGGGCCTCTCTTGTTTAATATCTACCTGAATGACCTGTTTATGTTTGTGACAGACTGCAAAATATGCAATTATTCAGATGATACAACTATCTATGTCTGCGATGCCAACCATAAAAACGTAATCAATAGATTAGAAAGCGAAACCCTAATCCTTTCAGAATGGTTTCAGAATAACTACATGAAGCTAAATGGTGATAAGTGCCACCTAATGATTTCGGTGAAAAGACCGATGATTTATCAACAACAATTGAAAATACAACTATCATAGAAAGCACAGAGCAGAAACTGCTAGGCGTAACTGTGGACAAACAACTTTCTTTCAAGATAGCTACACGTACAATCGTTATGCAAGAAGGCAGGCTAAAAGCTTCACGCTCTTTCGCGTATTTCCTACTTACTTGACACTGAAAAACTCAAGCATATCATACGAGCTTTTTTCCTATTACAGTTCAGCTACTGCCCCTTAGTGTCCTTAGTGTGGATGTTATGTGATTGAAATCTTGATAATAACATCAACCACATTCACAAAAAGGCACTGAGTATCGCATAGAAAGATAGTGTTTCTGACTTTGATACGCTTTTGACCAGAGATAACTCTGTGTCTATACATAAACGGAATCTGCAGTTGCTGATGACAGAGATTTACAAAACTAAATCACATATCACCCCAAGCTTTATGACTGAAATTTTCGTTGAGAAGAATTCCCCTTATCACCTAAGAGGCACAAATATTCTACAAATGCCCAAGGCCCGAACCAGTGGCGGACTGGCAACCATTCTACCCACTGGGAAAGGCAACCAAAAGGGCGCCAGTAGGTGTCAAGCTGCTCAACTTTGGGGTTAGCGACACGGTCTCGAAAACTCTGTGTGGCGGAGAGTCAGTTGTTTTCAAAACAATCTCAAAATATCCTTTCGAACCCCCAACCTGGAGGACTAGGTTTCGAGTGAAGGGAGGAAAATGGGGGTCCGAGGGCCCCCCGGAAATTTTTAGAAATACACAATATGTAGAATGTCGGAAAATGCCCCTATTATGAACTGACTTCTTTATTCACTATTTGCTTTTGTAAAGTTTATTCTCATCTAAACTGATTGCATTTGAAACGTTGACGCGGGTGGTAAAATTTATAAGTGTTATGATATATTGCCGTCAGGTAATTCATAAATTATTGAAGTTAGACCAAAGCCCAAAACCTACTTTTCAATTTTTGAGACACTATATTCCAATATTTTACAAAGAATGCAACTTCTTCAGCCTAGGAAGCGAGATTCTTTTTGCTTAAAATTTGCAGGCTTTAGAAAGTCAACGAAATTTATGACTAAATTCCAACCCAACAGTGATTTCTACATTTTTGAAACTTTTGCATATTTCTGAAAAACGTAGAGGATGTGGATTTAGTCCATGCTAACATATGGCTAAGCTGTCCTTGCTTTTACACTACACCTACAAAAACCATTTATAAAATATAAGTTGTCAGTACATCAATATGATAAGACGAATTATAGTCACACATTGAACATGTACTTAAAGAGTGCAGACTTGTCAGAAAGTTATCTGATGACATCATCTGGAGAAACAGATTCCGAGAGATCCCTTTGACAAACTATCCACATGAATGCCTGGAGTTTCTCATTTCCCAGAGTTGACCGTAAGTGTGTTTTTACTTGCTTTAGCTTAGTGAAAGCTCTCTCGCAGCAAATTTTTGTGAATGAGAGTCTGAGGAGGTCTTCATAGGCTAAGAGATGGTTGGAGAATGCTGATGCATCTAACGAATATCTGTACAGCATTCTGTAACAGCAAAACAAGCACTGCTTGCAGGTTCATTTGTGGGCAACTCGATTTTCAAGGATACCCTTCTCCACTTCGTCTGCTGGGTACAATGTCGCAAATTCTCTCTCTTCGTCAACTTCTTCCAAAATACTTTCCACGGCCTGAATATTATCAAAATCATCTGGAAGAATTTTACTTAGAAGCTTGAGTACTGAAATGAATGAAGCAAGCTCAGCCTTACAAAAACAGCAAATACACCCACAAGTGATGAACCCTTTTCCAGGCCGCTAACTGGTATTCCGGTTTTAGGGAGCTCTTCAAATCGATTGGGGTCATAACAAGCTGTGTGCCTGATCAACTCTTAATTTGCAGATTGGGGCTCCATTATATACTCGTTGTTATCTGAATAACATGTGTGAAAATCTCTACATAAAACCTCTGAACGACATCATCTGGGAAAAAGGGAATATTTTGGAATACCACAAAAGATGTGTAGTTCTTTCAGATAAGTGAATTGATGGCTGTAATCATTTTTAGTTCAATTCGATCATTGTTTGACGTTTAGAAATAACAAGATTTTTGAAAAACAAACTTGGAGCAAAGGGCGCACCGGGAAATTTCCCGGTGTCCCGGTGGGCCAGTCCGCTTCTGGCCCGAACAGTTCGGTTTGGAATAGAGAGCATTTCTTTCTTGGGATGTAAACTGTGGCACGGAATCTCAACGAACATTAAACAGTCACTTAAAATTTCCGTATTTAAAAAACGTATAAAGGAATGGAAGGGTGATGAATACAACTGCCGATTATGCAAGATATTTTAGCACAGGTTGGGTTCTTGAATTAGTCTTGTTTGTATCTAAATTCGAAATTCACCTGTAAATATGTAACATATGTATATAATGATCGTTTTTATTTAAATTTGCTAGACTCATTATTTTTTGTTTTGTTTTGTTTTGTTTTGTTTTGCTTTGTTTTGTTTTGTTTTGTTTTGTTTTGTTTTAGTAGGCTTCAATTAGCAATAATTTTGCTATTACTTTTAGCGCCTACTTTAAGGAAATAATAATAATTGCCCATGCGGAATCGCGATAGCGATTCCGTGTGGGTTTGTAGTCTGCCGCCGGAAGGTAAGCCTGTTTGAGAGATCAGTACGCAAATGCGTCAGCAAAATTTTCCACGACTTTGTATTATGACGTAAGACAATTCAGGTCTTTGTTCTAATAATAATAATAATAATAATAATAAAGCCACTTCTATAGCGCCATATATCCCCAGGGCTCATAGGCGCTTAACAACATAAATATTAAAATTAGAATCTAGGATAAAGCTAATTTACATAAGGCCACAGAAGTAAAATTTATTTAAAATATCCAAGCCATTCAGTTAAAATGTCCATCTCAAGATAAAATTAATCAATACCTCCAAAAACTTAGCGTGGCCCTATTGTTCCCATTTAAAAAAAAAAAAAAAAAAAAAAAAAATCCAACATCTAAGAATAATACGACCTAAATAGGTATGTCTTCAATGATTGCTTGAAACTACACAGTGAATCTAATGAACGAATTGAATACGGAAGTTTGTTCCACAAAGTTGGTGCTGCATGAGCGAATGAACGATCTCCTGCCGTTTTCAAACTCGTCCAGTTGTGTTTCAATAGATATCTATCACAAGCTGACCTTGTCATGCGAACAGGCTCATACTTTGACACAAGGGCCTGCAGATAGTGAGGTGCCAATCCATGTAAACATTTGAAAGCAAGCATGAGAATCTTGTACTCAATTCTTGATGATACAGGCAGCCAGTGCAGTTGTTTCAATACTGGGGTGATATGATCATACTTTGATGCACCTGTCAGCATCCTAGCCGCAGAATTTTGGATCTTTTGGAGTTTCTTCAGTTCAATGGCTGGTAGACCATACAGTAAAGAGTTTGTGCCATCAAGCCGTGATACAACAAAAGCATGAATAGCCTTTTCAGCGGCTTTAGTGGTCAAGTATCTCCGTGCTTCATGACATCCGGAGCTCAATGACGATCGATTTCATGACAATCGATATTGTACAAGTCGACGAAGAAGCATTTGTCTGGGTCTTCACAAAGCTTCCGGTGTAAATGACTTTGACATTTTGATTGGGAATTTGCTTACCATGCAAGCTTCAATGAGAAAACCCTGGCAGGACGTTTCGCCTGGGTATGCCAGGGCAGAGCCAGTGTTCTGGCTGCAAATTGAGCAGGCAGGTTAAGTTAGGCCAAGCCAAAAATATTCTAGGTATTAGTATCTCCCTGTGAATTAATCGAGGAGCTTGGTCTTCCACCATGCAAGGGTATTTTTCGCTGTCTGTGGTCTCGTGAAAATTTCAAAACAAAGTTTTTAGCATCGTTACAATGTTTTCCTAATGTGTTCCAGGCTTCCACTGAAGCGATAAAGCGTGGGCATTCGTTAGCGATAGCTATTTCTAGTGACAACAATAATGATAATAACATACGATGTTAAAGGAAACAAAGTTACAGAAATGTTCTGGTGCAAAGATGCTCACACACGTCTTGTCCTTTAAAGTCTTCCCAGCAGAAAAAGTTGCTGTAATCGTTGCAAAGGCTGTTGATTTTCTTCTTCTCATGGTTTGGGCACTTGCAGCTCCTCAAATTAAGCACAAGTGCTTTTGAAATAGGACGCTTCAAATGATGTTGACATTGAATTGGTCTTAATAATAATAATAATAATAATAATAATAATAATAATAATAATAATAATAATAATAATAATAATAATAATAATAATAATAATAATAATAATAATAATAATAATAATAATAATAATAATAATAATAATTAGTGTAGTGATAGAGGAATTGAAGCAAAGGGTAGTGGCGAAAGCTGCAAAGATTAAGAGGTATGAAGCCAGAAATGAACAACAGCGTCAAAACAGATTATTTGAAGTAGATCAAGGGCGGTTATATCAGGAATTAGATAGAAAAGTTAGAAATGAAAGTCTGATCCCAGATGCAGATGAAGCAAGAAGATTCTGGGGTTCAATATGGGAAAATCCAGTTGAGCACAACACCCAGGCTGAGTGGCTAAAGGACATCAAAGAGGAGATGACAGGATTAAACCATCAACAAGAAGACATAGAAATTGAAGAAGGAAAGGTGAAGGAACAGCTAAAGAAAATTCCAAACTGGAAGGCCCCAGGGCCTGATGGAGTGCAGGGCTTCTGGATCAAGAACTTGAATGGACTCCACAACCGAATCGCAGAGCAACTCAATGAAATAATGAGAACTGGTGTTGTACCGACATGGATGACAACAGGTAAGACACTTTTGTGTGTGAAAGACACTAGCAAAGGTAATGCTGCAGACAATTATAGACCGATATCATGCTTACCACTTATGTGGAAAGTTTTGACGGGAATTGTTGCAGATCAGATTTACACATACATGGAAGAGAGAGAGTTATTCCCAGATGAGCAAAAGGGGTGTAAGAAGAAGGCAAGGGGCACAAAAGATCAGCTACTTATCGATAAGACCATTATAAAGAGTTGTAAAAGAAGACATACGAATCTCTCCATTGCTTGGATTGACTATCGTAAAGCTTACGATATGGTGCCACATTCGTGGATAATAGAATGTCTTAACATGATTGGAGTTGCAGACAACCTCAAGGAGCTAATTAGAAGAAGCATGCCTAGGTGGAAAACGATATTAACAGCAGGGAAACAAGAATTAGGTGAAGTAAGCATTCAGAGAGGAATCTTCCAGGGTGACTGCCTGTCCCCGCTACTCTTTGTGATTTGTCTTTTGCCAATGTCGATGATACTCAGAAAGTGTAAGGCTGGATATCAACTTGAAAGGGGAAAAACGAAAATAAATCACCTCCTTTTCATGGACGATTTGAAGTTGTTTGCAAAGGATGAAAATGAGATCGATTCACTGGTAAGAACGGTGAATGTTTTTAGTGAGGACATAGGTATGATGTTTGGAGTCCAGAAGTGCGGAGTGGTCGTAATGAAAAGAGGAAAAGTTGTCAACAGCGATGGTATACAGCTACCAAACGGTGAATCAATTAAAAGTGTCGACGAAGAAGGATATAAGTATCTTGGCATACTAGAGATAGATGAGATTATGAATCAAACTATGAAAGAGCTTGTACAAAAAGAATACCTACGAAGGTTGAAAAAGATTCTTAAATCAAGACTGAATGGAAAGAATATAATCATTGCAATAAATACGTGGGCTGTGTCATTGCTGAGGTACGGTGCAGGGTTGATAAATTGGACCAAGAACGAACTGCAAGAACTTGATAGAAAAACAAGAAAGAAACTGACCATGTATGGAGCGTTCCACCCTAAAAGCAATGTGAACAGACTGTATTTAACAAGGCAGGAAGGAGGGAGGGGTTTGATTGGAGCTGAAGAGACTGTACGAAGTGAGGAGAACAGTCTTGGATGGTATGTGATGAACAACGCCCACGAAATAATGAGATCAATTGAAAAGGAAGGAATACTGAGATCAAATGAAATCAAAGATCCCAAAGTATGGAAACGGCAGAATAAAGAACAGCATAAGAACGGGTGGATGGATAAACCGCTGCATGGGCAAACAGCTGCTGCTACAAAAGATCTAATGGATAAGGATAAGAACTGGAATTGGTTGAAACATGCAGGATTAAAGAAAGAAACAGAGAGCACTATATTTGCAGCGCAAGAGCAAGCAGTGGGAACGAATTCTGTAAAGAACATCATTTACAAAGAAAATGTATCAAAAGAATGTAGACTATGTGGAAAAGCAGATGAAACGATAGCGCACATAGTATCTGAGTGTCAACAGCTAGCGCAAGTACAATATAAAGGCTGGAGACATGACAAAGTAGCTCAAATTGTCCACTGGAAGTTATGTCAAAAACTAGGTTTAGATTATGGAGATAGATGGTACAACCATAAAGTAGAGAATGTTATTGTGACAGAAGACATTAGGTTATTGTGGGATTTTCCCATACAGACAGATCATCGACTGGAGCATAACCGACCAGACATTGTTTTTGAAAATAAAAAGGATCGATCGTGTTTGCTGATTGACATATCCTGTCCCTTCGATACCAGGATCGAAAGAAAAGAAAAGGAAAAAATTGAGGTCTATCAAGACTTGAAGAGAGAGATTAAGAGGCTCTGGAATGTAAGAGAAGTTAAGATTGTACCAATAATCATTGGAGCTCTGGGTACGATTGGAAAGAACTTTGAAAACTGGTTGAAGAAGATTGAAATAGAATGCAGCACAGAACTTTTACAGAAAGCTTGCCTGTTAGGAACTGCAAAGATAGTAAGAAAAGTACTGGATACCTAAAGCCAAGGGATTTGGCCTGCTATCCAGAAGTCAACCGGCAGTCAACATCACCGCCGAGTGAACAATGAACAATAATAATAATAATAATAATATACGAATATTGATACAGGATAAAACACTTCAACGAATCATCGTTGTTATCAACGTGTGTCCTGTTAAAAATAATAAATCAAACTAAAACTTATGAAATTTCCTATTTACAATTTTTCGATAAAATGAAAGGATAAAAATATTTACAATGGTTCTTTGAGCTGATTAAAGTGTGCGATTTAACTAAAATGGTCTTTAAGGCTATTCTCATATGCAGTAGCATTCGTAATCTTTCTGATTTTCAGAGGCAGTTCATTGTAAATCTTTGCTCCTGTATAATAAAAAGATTTCCGAGCATATTCAGTTCTGATTTTGGGCATCTTCAAGCTGTTAGTGGCATTTCTTGTCTCCTTTCCATGATCTTGTATTGCAAAATAATCTTTAAATATGTCACAGATGTCTTTATCAATGCATTTCCGAACGAGTTTGCAAGCACGAATCTTGTTTGCATTCATTACTGATGGGAGTCCTTCGTTGCTTTTTTCACCATCATAAACAATCTTGAGGCATCGATCATGGAATGCTTTCAGCTGTTTCATCTTGGTTTCTGACAGTTTCATCTGCAGAACACAGCAGTAGGTAAAAACAGGCATGATCATAGAGCAGTATACATCTCTGGCTGACTGTGAGTCAAGATATTTTCTTAACCTTGCCAGAAGTCTCAATCGACCGGCTGCTTTCTTGTAAGATCTTTCAAAGTGCGAATTCAGATCAAGTGAACTGTTCACGTACATACCCAGGTATTTGTACTCATCGGTGTTTCTTATTGCATTTGAGCCTTGGTACACCTTAAAAGGTTCTGTCTGCATGCTTATCCGTTTAGCAGTTCCAAACAATAATGCTTCAGTTTTACCCTCCTTCACGTTGATAATAAGTTCGTTTTCCTTTAGCCAGTTTGAGATCAAATCCATATCCTCGGTAAGATTTGACTGGATACTTTTCGAGTCCTTGTCAGCGAAGTATATGACTGTGTCATCAGCATGTTTTACAATCCGAGAGTGCCGTATCGCATCGGTAATGTCATTAAACAACATGATGAACAATAAAGGGCCAAGTATTGACCCTTGTGGCACTCCAGATTACAGTTCCTTTTCATCGGAGACACAGTTGTTGTAACTTACGACAGCTTTTCGAGCAAACAGATAGTCTTTGAACCAAGCATATTCTTTTCCGTCAATTCCATATTTGGGTAGCTTTTCAAGCAGCTTCGAATGACTTATTGTGTCAAACGCTTTGCTCAGATCAATAAAAACGGCGCCTACTAATTTACCATCATCAACACTTTTGCGAATGTTATCCAGCAAGTGAGTTGCTGCAAGTTCTGTTGATAGCTGGGGCCTGAACCCAAACTGGAAATGCGATAGCAGAGCATTTTGATCTAAGTAGGTGATAAGTTGACGATGAATTGCCTTTTCTATGATCTTTGAAATAACTGGCAAGATTGAAATAGGCCTGTAGTTGTCCAAGACTGAGAACGGACCAGACTTATGTACGGGGATGATCTTTGCTTTCTTCCAGTCCATTGGAAAGATTCCTGTTGTTATAGATAAGTTTATCAAGTGAGCCAGTGGAGCTGACAAAATTGCAGCAGAGTCCTTCAACAGGCAGGGTGGTAAATCATCTAGTCCAGTTGCCTTATTGCGTTTGATGGATTTTAATATACGCAAGACTTCAAGTTGTGAAACTGACTGAAACAAGAAACTTTTCTCTGTCTTCTTTGTTATTCCTGCTGGTTTTCTCCAAATAAAATCACGAAGTGGAATTGCCTTCTTTTTCAAGCTCTTAACAACACTGGCAAAAAATGTGCAAAATGCATTGGAAATCGTTCTTGGGTTGCTTGTTTTCACCCCGTTTATATCAAAGGATCGCATGCTCGGCTTATCTCTTCCTTTGGTTGGATAAATTGACTTTAAAGTTTTCCAAAATTTCTCGGGGTCATTGGAATTTTCCCTTAGCAGATTTCTATTATAGATTGATTTTGCTCTTTGAATAGCTTTGTTGACTTCATTTCTTTTCCGTTTATAAGCCGAAATATGAACCTCGCTGCTCGTTCGCCTTGACTTACGGAGGAGCTTGTCTCCTTCATTCATCATAACTTTCACATCACTTGTCAACCAAGGCGCTGGCTTGCCTTTAACTTTCTTCGTAATCATTGGTGCATGCTTATTAAATACATCAGTGAGATGTTTCTTTAGCAACGCCCATGCATCATTTACCCTTCTCAAGTTATAGAAACCTTCCCAACATTTCTCAAATCATCGCACATGCCCTCAGGGCTGTAGTCTTTATAGTTTCGACATGTTATTTTCCTCGGTTCAAATTTAGCAGTGTTGGTTTTTCTCACACATCCAACCATTTCATGGTCTCCAATCCCCATTGGGATTACATCAGTTGCAATCAGATTCAATGGGTTATTTGTTAGTATAATATCAATTAATGTTTTTGATGTTGCTGTTATTCTCGTTGGCTTTAAAATAATTTGCTTGAATCCAAAGATATCAAATATTGATTTTAACTTTTTATTATCCCCAGGGACCAGATAATTTGCATTCATATCTCCAAGTAAAATAGTTTCTTTTGATTCATCGGAGGTCTTTGTCAGCATCCTACTCAAGAGATCTTCAAAATCTTTATTCAAACATTTCGACGTGTCTGGCGGGCGGTAACCAATGGCAACAAGGAAACCGCGCGACTTCTTAGGCGTAACTTCAAGCCAAATAAATTCGACCTCTTCTAGCTCTAAGTCTTCCCTTCGATCCCATTTTAAGCTTTCAGAAATGTAGGCAGCCACGCCACCTCCTTTCTACCTCCTTTCTGCCACGTCTGCCTTTTTTTCCTGGGCACAGATTTTCCACTTGCATTGCCTGCAGCATATGCAGTTCCAGTACGCAACACAACATCGTATTTCTTCGACGTTAGCAAAGTCAAGATCTTACTTCGGACCCATCATTATTTTGATGTTCACTCTCAGACAAACGCAAATCCTGCAAGCCTGACTTATGATATACAATCCTGAATGGTTTTATCCTTTTTAGCAAGTGTTCTGACATCAGTGAGAGAAAATTTGAATTCACTGCCTCCTCCGCAGAGGCATTTAGTGACTTCTTTAGTAGAACTGTCTTAAGCCCTGGGAAAGCATGGTCTGAAAATGCAATTTTAGCCTTGAAAATGTACGTCAGGAATATTCTGTAGGCAACCAGCTTCAAGAAAAGGCAATGTTAGCGATGTGGGAAATGTTATTTCTGATGTTTTTGTGTGCAAGCTGATCATCATATTTCAGTTATTGCAATAAAATGAGTTATTATGGTGTCAAAGTGATTAAACTTCGCAGTTCCCCTCTACCAGTTTTGAGGAGCCATGGCTGATGACATCTACAATTTTGTATAGATCATTTCTATTAATGCGAGTCGAAAAAAACAGTAAACATAACATTTTCATAATGTTTTTTCAATTGTCTACAGATAGGAATTTAAATGCTTAGGAAAGTTCAACAAAAAATACAAAAGGCCTCTGCGGAGGAGGCAGTGAATTCAAATTTCCTCTCACATATGTCAGAACACTTGCTAAAAAGGATAAAACCATTCAGGATTGTATATGTAAGTGTTTTTTTTCAACTTGGCAAAAAGTGTCCTTTCATTTAACAAATTTATAGACAAAATTTGAGTGGCAAAGCAAGTACTTGCCATATAAAACCCAAGTTCCATCATATTAACGAAAGATTAAACATTCCGTGCTTTTTTCCCGATTCCAAAAGCAGTTTCTGATCGTGAGCTATGTAGGTTTGAAGTTAGGAGCCCCAAAGGATGGACATATTCCACTCGTGGTATGATTGAAATATTCCATATTATATAACTTTTTATCCTGTGGCGCTCTTTTAATGAAATTTTGTACACTTGTAACGGAAGTAATTTCCCACATCTTGATGCTAAATAAATTTGGATTGGAGCACATAAGGAAGACTTATTCCACTTAACGTGTCATGGTTAACTGTTCCAAAAGCACCCAGTCCATGGCATCCTTCTCTATTGGAAGTCACAAGAGTAGGAATTTTGTTTTGGTAAGATGTATGAGAGCAGAAAACTATTGATTTATTCCCTTTAGAGCCATCAAGGATGCCGTAATTCCAATCAAAAATAACAGTAAGCTACACATTTGCTCAGGGAAACCAAAGAAGCGGCTTTTGGAATATTTTATCAAAAATCGCTCTCAAACGTATTCTTAAGCCTCAAGTCACTTTAGTTCAGTTTACAAGCATTTTTATCATCTTATATTTGTAACAAAGTTGTCTTAAAAAGTTCTTTAACTATTTATGATAAAAATCAACAACACTTCTGCAGAAATGAGCTTTTTATTTTATGGAATATGCATACTTACAGGGTGTCTCAAAAAAATTGTTCGATGTTTGATTAAATACTAAAAAATAACGATAAGCTGAATGGACCCTTGGTGAAGTCACCCTTTTCCTGAGATTTTAAATTAATTTTTGATACAAGAATCTTGCAAATCCGCTAAAAATTCATGGGGTTACAAGCTTTTGAAGTTCAAGTTTGTACGAAAGCTGAAACCAGAGGCCTCAAAATGGCATTTTTGGTAAAAGTCCCATAGGCCGTCGTTTCTGTCATTTCTCAATTGTTTCAGGGCGAACCAAATGGGATTCAAACAGGTGTTTGATAACCTAACTGTCAAGCATATGGATGCTTTGAGGAAACAGATTCAGTCTGTCGCCCATTATGTTTTGTACCATTGTTTTTGGACTTACGCAATGTTAGGAAATTTTCAGAATGATCGAAAGAAATAATTTACTTTAGAAGTCCTATTTGGTTTGCTCTGATATCAACGAGAGGTTTGACATTAGATAAGATCCTCTTACCACTGTCTTCGAGCCTTTTGCAATGCAAGTAATCTGGGGGGTCTCTGGTTTCAGCTATCGCATATTTCCGACCATCGAGAGCTCTTAACTCAGTGAATTTTCAACCGATTTGCACGATTTTAGTCTCTAAAATTATTTCATAATCTTAGGAACAAGGTTATCTTTCCATGAGCATGTTCATGTTGTCCTTATTTTTTGATATTTAATCAAACGTCGAACAATTTTTTTGAGACACCCTGTACATGCTCCAATAGCTTAATATATGCTTTTTAGACCTTTCACGGTATTGCAGCAATATGATTATCTTTTTATGATTCATGGTTATATTTTACCTTTCTTTGCCTTTCATTGTCATTTCCGACGGAATCGTTTATCCTCTGGTGTTCCTTTTTTTATAATAAATAAAAATTAAAATACATTAAACAGATAAACTAAACATAAGATACATTGTGCTATTCACAGCGGAAATGGACACATGGTCATCGAGCTCCCACTGTGAATAGCACTTAAAATAGATGTACAATAACTAGAATAGTTTATCAACAAAACTTTGCCACAAAAAAACACTACAATACTAAGGACGGAAAGAGTAGGTGCTGCGATTCACTCCAATAATTTAAGGCGACTCTGCCGTCCACCCCGATGAGCACGGAAAGCCACCCCAAGGGATCATAGAAAGTCTTTATAAGTAGAGCTTGATTCGGATCGTGAGGAATTAGCCCCCTAAAGAATACGACCACGCGCCCGAAAAGCGACACAACACATTAAGTGTTATATTGCGTTTCGAGCGCAAAGCCGCCAGAGGAACCAACTCCCCAGTAATCACCCCCGGAAAAACGACTCCCCGCACCCACAACAGCAGAAAGTAGAGCCACCCTAACTAAATCTTTTTGTTGCTTTCATGTATGCCATCGTCGCTTCTAAGACGATACGATTTTCAACAACGTTTAAATTGGTACTTCCAAACAGCAACAATTGGCATAAGGATTTTGAATCCATTAACGTAATATCAATCCCTGGAATGTGCGAAAGTTGACGAAGGAGATCTCCACGCATCATCTCAAAGCGAGGGCAGTGCAGGAGAAAATGTTCGTTATCCTCTATCCCTTCACCGCAGGTGCAACAGGGGTTTAAACAATCAAATTTATGTCGGATTTGTGTTCATTAAGAGCACTGAACTTCAAACGGATTTTAGTCAGGTATTTAATACCATCTATATCAGAAATGTTGTACATGGAGTTTTTCACAGGTTTTATAATCTGAAGAAGTTTTCGCTTAAACTCAGAAATGGACCTAGAATTTTTTATCTCGTCGTCGAGTAAGTTCCACTCATGAAGTGCGTTCTGGAAATACGTGTTTGAAAAGCGAACAGTTCGTACAATATTTTCATCGTAAACCCTCGGCTTTCTAAGATTGTACATAACTTGACGCTCTGGAGGGATTTCAGAAAACAAATATTTTTTTTTATTTTTATTCATCTAAAATGTTACAATACAAGGCTACAAACTACTATACTTTTTAATTACCATACGACTATACCACACTACGGGGACGATACCACAAGGAGCAACAGACAATGACTACCCTGTGGTCTTAACATAAAGAGATATCCTACTTACATACAAACTAAATATACAGTTACAGATAGATACACATAAACGATCACTACAGACAACAGATAGATACTGACGCCTGTTTCACGTTAGATGCCAGGCCTTTCTGGTGCACTAAGCTCATTGGTGTAGGATTAAGGTGCCTTCATCAAAATATGTATATTTGTACATCTAATCTAAAATATCATACACAAATATTAGGATTCATCCAATATGTGCCTTACATCAAACGAGAAACAAACGTAGTAAACAATGACAAGGAGAAAGAACAAAAGCACTCAGTGACTTCGTGGCACAAGCAAAATTAAAATTGTCTTAGCCAAGCCGACCAGTCTTGTGAATGAAGTCTATGGTCAGTTGGAGTATAATTTTGTTAACGTCATCTGGGAAATCTTTATCACCATACAGTAAAAGTTGCAGCAGAACGTTTCTCGAGAGACTATCGATTTGAGCAAGAGGTTGTAATAGTTCCGAAACTCCAGCGAGAAGATCTCGTCGTTGAGTGTCAAATGAGGGGCAAAGCAACAAAAAGTGTTCCGTATCTTCAATGCCATCATTTGTAGGGCACATTGGATTTATGGTATCCCTAAAATTATGCTTGAATTTGTGAAAGTTTAACTTACTGAGACCAACCCTTATCTGGGAGAGATACGATAGGCCTATTGGATCATGAATACCGAAGACAGATTTTGGAGGTGGGCGAATTCTCGATAAAAGCTTTGTCTTAAACACGGCAACAGATGGTGCAAGCCTAATTTCTGGATCAAGCTTATTCCACTCAGATATACAGTTTGGGTAGAAGCTAGATTGAAATCTTTCTGTCCTTCCCCTTATTGGCCCAATCACATCCTGGTTGCGAAGAGAGTAGTTCGACTGACGAAGTGACGGGATTGGCTCTTGTGTGTACGAAGGAGTGAGATTATTCATTATCTTATAGAACAAAGTAAGGCGTCTACTCCACCTTCGGGAGCTCAAAGACTCCCAACCAAGCTCTGCGTACAACTTCTCGCGCGACGTTCCCCTCCATGTTCCCGTTACAGCAATAGCTGCAGAATACTGAACAGCCTCTAGTTTTTCCATTAAATTTGGCAAAATGATATTGTGGCTGAATTCACAAACTTTTGCTGGAATGTGATATATTACATCCCCATAGTCCAGGTGCGGTCGCACGTAAAGCTTATATAATTATATAATTCGTTCATTATCGTTAATCGTTAATTATATAATTATATAATTCGTTCAGCGTATGCCTAGGTAGATATTTGGAGAGATGCCTTAGCAGACCAATGCCTTTTCTTGTTTTGGAGATAGCAGATTTAATATGTGCTGAGAAAGAAAGCTTTGAATCAAGGATAACACCTAAATGTTTATGTTCGCTTACTTTTTTTACGGGTATGTTATTAAAGAGGATTACTGGATGGTCTATTTCATGTCGTTTCTTTGACAGTAGTAGTTCGACAGCTTGCTTTTGTGGATCTGGATTAAATGACATCCTCCAATCATGGGCCCATTTACTTATCAATTCTAGGTCGTGATTCATGTCCTCAGCAGCTGTGTTAGGCTCTTGGACGACTGTAAACAAGGAAGTATCGTCAGCAAAAAGCTTATATTCGTTCAGCGTATGCCTAGGTAGATATTTGGAGAGATGCCTTAGCAGACCAATGCCTTTTCTTGTTTTGGAGATAGCAGATTTAATATGTGCTGAGAAAGAAAGCTTTGAATCAAGGATAACACCTAAATGTTTATGTTCGCTTACTTTTTTTACGGGTATGTTATTAAAGAGGATTACTGGATGGTCTATTTCATGTCGTTTCTTTGACAGTAGTAGTTCGACAGCTTGCTTTTGTGGATCTGGATTAAATGACATCCTCCAATCATGGGCCCATTTACTTATCAATTCTAGGTCGTGATTTATGTCCTCAGCAGCTGTGTTAGGCTCTTGGACGACTGTAAACAAGGAAGTATCGTCAGCAAAAAGCTTATATTCGGGTGAATGAGACCTTATTAATTTAAAGAAATGACACAAACGTCTATACCACCGCCTATGGTAAAGGGTTTCCCAGCCTAGTTCATCATAGAGCCTTTGCCTACTTGTACCTCTCCAAGCTCCAGTCACAGCTAAAGCAGCCGAATACTGGGTCTGCTCAAGTCTCTGGGTAAAGTTCAGTTGCATTTGAGTATCATCTCTATGGTAGATGATATCACCATAGTCTAAGTGGGGCCTCACATATAACTTATAAATCTGATCCAGTACATCTCTAGAAACATATTTGGATAGATATCTTATCATACCAATACCTCGCCTTGCCCTGACAATAGCCTCTTTGGTATGACTCCGAAAATCTAGCTTAGAATCGAGGATCATGCCTAGATGCTTATGCTCTTCTTTTCCAGTCACCTCATTGCCCCCTAGGAATAGAGGTGTTCCTTGGACCAGATTTTGAAAATTCAGTTATCTTAGATAATATTTCAAAGATCAAAAATTATCAAAACAATTTTGAGAGGTCCAAAATTGAAATTTTGTAAACTAAAGCATTTTAGAATATAGAACCAAATACGCTCTTCCCAGTGACGTAATATTCTCGAGTATTCTAAAGTGGCACTAAACCCGTCTTTGTCCGGAGATATAGTCCTTAAAGTCAAAATTGATCGTTTTAGGACAAAAAACTGATTTTCAGATTTTTCGAATGGACACTTTTTGCCAAGTTGAAAAAAACACAGACATATCTTAAGTCTCGGTTGCAGGATTTGCGTTTGTCAGAAGGTGATCATCAAAATAATGGGGGTCCAAAGTAGGAAAAAAGTGGTAGTGGACACATTAAAAATAACACAGCTTTGTTCCCTGCACGATCCTGAATGATTGCTTCGGCAGACTACTTCCTCAAATGTGCCACTTGAATGAAATCTAGGTTTGGCATACATATTCTTCCTTAATTTTTTTTATTTGTACTTTAATTTCAAATTACGCATTTTTGGTGTCAATTTCAGGAAAATAAGCGCAGTAAAGAAAAATACATCATAAAGGTTCATCACATCATAGAAATTATAAATTGATGACGTCTGCAAATATAAATGAATTGTATATCAGATGAAAGTACTCATCGAAACGAATCGAGTGTTATATATATTGATGAGATTCAACACAAAATGAAGAAATTAGAGCAATTTTAACGATTTTCTTTGTGACAGCTCTCAAATATGGGCATCTGATGGGCACGTGGTTTAGCAATAGGCATTGAAATTTTTATCTTCTGATTGCCAATCAAATTTTAGTAAAACTCAGAAAGTTTCGGTGCTATAGCTATCATCGTTTAGGAGCTATTTCAAAAAGTTCGGGAGGGGGCGAAAGGGGCCCTCCGGTTAATATAGGGTTAAGAGATTAAGAGAAATAAGGTTAAGAGAGAAAAAGGATTAAGAGAGAAAGAGAATTAACTATAGAAATTAAAAAAAGTATGATGAGAATGTTTTCAAAAATGATCTTCGCTAGGAGATACAAAAAATAGAGTTATCGGACTTGAATTACAGTTCATTTGAAAATGCCTTTGATAGAGTTCTAGACCAACATGCTCCAATTAAGAAAAAATATGTCCGGGCAAATGATAAACCATTTATGACTCGTGCTCTGCGTAAAGCGACCATGTTGCGTTCTAGACTACGTAATAAATACAACGAAAATCGAACTGTTGAAAACTGGAACAACTTTCGTAAACAGCGAAACTCTTGTGTTAAATTATTTCGAAAAGAGAAAAGAAATTATTACAATAACTTAGACATCTCACTTGTCACGGATAACAAGAAATTCTGGACGACCATCAAACCTTTCTTTTCTGACAAATCACAATCTCAGAATAAAATCGTTTTGACCGAAGGTGAAAGAATAATTTCCAACGATGTTGAAGTTGCAGAGACAATGAATGAATTTTTTGTTACCGTTACTGATTCTCTTGGAATAAATGATAATTTCAGTGATGAAAATGCAACAGACGGAATCACAGACCCTATTGAGAAGGCTGTAATAAAGTTCTCAAATCATCCTAGCATTCTAAAAATCAAAGGTCAGTTTCCAACTGCTGGCCCCTTCGTTTTTAAAAAAGTTGCCCCTGATACCGTTGATGAGGAGGTTAGAAATTTAAATCCTAAGAAAGCTACAACACACAAAAGTATCCCTCCCAAAATCCTCAAATCTAATTCTGATGTATGTGTAGAGCCTTTGACACAAATCTTAAACGATTGCATTGAAGATTCAACCTTTCCCGATGAGCTTAAGTGTGCGGATGTCACATCTCTTCCCAAGAGTGGACCAACCAATACCAGGACTAACTTTAGGCCAATTAGCGTTCTGCCAACGGTCTCTAAGTTGTTTGAAAGAATAATGGATAAACAGATAGTTACTTATATTACACCTTTCTTATCCTCACTTCTCTGTGGTTTTCGAAAGGCTACAGTGCACAACATGGTCTCGTAAGGCTCTTAGAAAAATTTAAGATTAGCCTTGATGAGGGTGGTAAGGCAGGGGCCGTACTGATGGATCCCTCCAAGGCGTTTGATTGTATTAGACATGATCTCCTGATTGCAAAATTGCATGCTTATGGTTTTTATGACGAAGCATTAAAACTCATTAACGATTACCTCACAAACAGACAACAGCGAGTTAAGGTAAATGGTTCCTTCAGTTCGTGGAAAGGCCTAACACGCGGCGTTCCTCGGGGGTCAGTTTTAGGTCCTCTGTTGTTTAACATATACATTAATGATCTTCTACTTTTTATACAAAACTCAGATATCTGCAATTATTCAGATGATACTGCTATCTATTCTTGCGATAAGAACCTAGATAACATAACTCATAAGCTTGAAAGTGACAGTAACGTAGCCTTACAATGGTTTGCAGACAACTTTATGAAATTAAACGCAGATAAATGCCATCTTCTGGTTCTTGGGCAGAGATGTGACGATCCAGTTACTGTTAAAATTGGAAATACTGATGTCGTTAATAGTTCCGAAGAGAAATTGCTCGGAGTTCATATAGATAGCAAACTCTCCTTTTACCGTCACGTCTCGAAGCTTTGCCAAAAAGCCAGCAACAAACTTTACGCACTTGCCCGCATATCCCCGTATATGAATCAGAACAAACTAAGATATTTGATGAAAGCATTTATTACCAGTCAATTTCAATACTGCCCTTTAATTTGGATGTTTCACAGTAGGCAGCTTAACCAAAAAATCAACAAAATACAAGAAAGGGCTTTGAGAATTACTTACAAGGAGACCGAATCTACTTTTAGTGAGCTATTACAGAAGGATTGTGCAGTTACTATTCATACGAAG
This sequence comes from Aurelia sp. 3 sensu Dawson et al. (2005), assembly GCA_964020215.1. Lineage (NCBI taxonomy): Eukaryota > Metazoa > Cnidaria > Scyphozoa > Semaeostomeae > Ulmaridae > Aurelia > Aurelia sp. 3 sensu Dawson et al. (2005). The sequence continues at coordinate 9,624,752 of OZ026591.1, forward strand.
AACTTGCAAGTACTTATGACTGAGATGTACAAAACTAAAAATGAGCTAAACCCTTAATTTATGCAGGAAGTCTTCCGTGAAAATACAACTCGCTACAATTTGCGAAATAATAATGAATTTATTCAACCTAGAGTGAGATCTGTCAGTAACGGGAAAGAAAGCGTCCGAGTTAAAGGTCCGCAGCTGTGGCTAAGGTTGCCATCAACAGTGCGGAATTCAGAAACCCTTTGTCAATTTAAAAGAGAGATCAAAAATTGGTACGGAGAAAACTGTTCCTGTAAATTATGCCGAATCTTTATTCCAAACCTGGGCTATTTATAATGATTATTTTAGATATCCGGTTTTAATTGTATACTTTAATTGTATATTTTGATGACTTGTAAATATTTTATCTATTACTTTCTTATGCCATATTGTACATACATCTTGTAACGTTGGAATTAATTAGCTACTTTTTTATTTTAGCTATCGTATCCTATTATCCATCGATAAATAAATTGCTAATGATAATAATGGTGAGAGAGTCCCTGTTGAGCAAAGTTTACCGCAGGGATACAAGAGACTCATCGTCATAGGTTTATCCAGGGCCTACGGGCTTTTTGTGAGGATCTGCTTACCTCCTAACATCCACAACGTTTGTTCCTCTGCTTATGAATCATGAAAATCTTTAAATTTTAAGCAGTATCTATCAATAAACAAGTTCAACACCAAATCTTGTAAAAATGAAATGTTTTTTGGTGTGTAAGCGTGATGAAATTAGCAAAAGGCCGTGCAAAAATCACATGACCTCCACCTGCTTCCACAGCTTTGTGGTCTCAATGTGACGTCATACGCCAGCAAGAGTTGTAGGGCGTGTGAAAGGTGTTCTTTCTTTTGAGATGCTGCTTAGTCATGCTAAACTATGAATGCCCTCCTTCTCCTTTAAAAATCAATAACTCCTTCGTTTCCTAATCAAAGTTGGGCCATCGCCAGCTATTCCAGTCCATGTTTTGGAGAATCGCCAGCTATTCCAGTCCATGTTTTGGAGAATGTAAACAACTGAATAAACTGAAGTTAAAATGAGCTTGGTATATGAGCTTGGTATATGAGCTTGGTAGGTAACATCAAATTTAAATAAGGAACAAAGATCAGCTTTTAACCCTATTTCACATGGGGTATTTTTTCGATATTTTGGCATGGGAGGGCGTTTTTCGCCCCCCTCTTTTTCTCTGAAACTACTAAAGATATAACAATGAAACTTTCCTCCATTGTTCTTTGGACAATAAGCTTTCCAAATATAACAAAGGTAATTAATTAATCACGTGATGTGTTGCTAGGCAATCAAGAAACAAAGGAAAACTGGCCAATTTATAGCTGCTTCACAAGAAAAATTCTATTTAATTGAATGCTCAACCGATTTTAATGAGAATAGTCTTAAATGATAGGAAATAAATTTGTCAGTATTAGTCAGTAACACGGAGCAAAGATTCAAAATACTTAAATGGATGTAAAAAAGTTGGTGCGAAGTTATATGACCCTCTTCTCTGAATTGAAATGAAAAAAACGTTTAGCTATTTATCAATAATTCTACTTTTGGACAATTCAGAGATCGCGAATATTGCTTGAAATTTCAGTGCATCTTGTTATTTCAAATCATTCGAAGAAGTGATGTCATTAAATTTCTATATCGTTAACTAGAAGATTGACAGACTTGTGCTTGATATTATGTTGTAGACATTCATAAAATATGGCTTTCTTATTCCATGTTTTGTCGGATATTTACGACTGGGATGCTTTGAACTCTTTTTGCAAATCATTCTTGAATTCTTGCAAAGAGAAGAAAAATGTTTTTAGTTTGAAATTATTGAAGATTTCAGAAAGCTTTGACGATGGAATTGTAGCGATATAGGCAAAATAGGTCATTGAAATTTTCACCAACCTTTTTTAAGGATTTAGAACCTATGTTGTACACAGAACAAGGATATGTTTTGTAATACAATAGCATCAGTTGCTTTGCTTCACACCTCAATTCAAAGCCATTAGTGACTGCAGACAAATAGAACTCTCTCAAACAGTAAGTCTAAACAAACACTGCCTCAATGCTGCCCTGAAGCCAGTAAGGCAAACTCTCGGTTGGTGCAAGTGAAGGGGGGGGGGGGTTTAAGGCAACTTATGTGCTTATTACGAAATAAGATAGGTAGATCTAAAATTCTGTCTGGTGGAGTTTGTTTACGTGATTCAGAAGCCGACCTGAAGGCATCACATTTCTTGCATATTTATTACTCAAATGTAAACAGTTACTCCTAAGTTCCTAAGTGATAATAATAAATAATAATAAACAAAGTCTGTCAGATAGAACTTTAGAGTTACCGTTGTTACCAGCTGTTATCGTTTTAAGCACATAACTTATCTTAAAAAGCTCCCTTCACACGCACCAAGCGAGAGTTTGCCGTACTGGTTTCAGGACAATTTTGCGCCTATGTTTGTTTTGAAGTACTGGTTGAGAGGATCTCTTTTGTTTGCATTCGCTAATGGCTTTGAATAGAGGATTGCGCTAAAGATGGTGGCGAGGAATTTTTTACCGAGATGCATTGCCTTCGAATTACAAATCTTTAATGATTTTATAGGCATTCGACTAAAGAACGCAGTGCATCTAGGTAAAAAATTCCTCGGCGCCATCTTTAGCGCAATCGTCTATTGAGGTGTGAACCACAGTCAATAGGATTATCTCACTGGAATGCTTCTCATTGATTTTTGTATACCCAGCTCCAAATCCGATATCGGCAGTTCAGCCAACTCTTCCTCAAGATGCTCTTCCTTGTCATGTCTCGCAGCTTTGTATTTACACTTTGCTTTTCTCAGCCAGTAAAGAAATATGCAAACAGCGAGGAAAATATTCAAGCTTGCTTGCAATAAACCCAACAGCTTTTGCTCCTTCCGAGGTACATAACATGACAGCGGCTGTTTATCGGATAGCAATAACAACGCTAAAGCGAAAGCTGCGGAAAACAAAGCTTTTATTCCTCGCTTCCCTTCATAAAACAGCTCTATCATAAGGTATAAGAATACCAAAACGGCAATGGTGCACCATAACCTCGCTTTAATGCTATCAGTGCATGACACAGTAGCAGAATCTTCGATTCCATGGATGAATCCGATGACTGACTTCCACATGATTAAGATAAAAAGGACATATAGCCAACTAGGTGACCAACAATGGTTCCACGTAGCATTGTCAGCAACGACGCTATCACCATCTGCATGGAAGTAACTAGTGTTAGTTGATAGTTTCGAAATATCTTGAGCAGCTAAATGTGCCCCGATTGTGTCATTAGTGACATGCAAATTGTTTCTAGAATTTTCTTTCATCAAATGCCGTCGATGTTCCATTGCTGACGCCATATCATAGGCACTGCTTACTAGCTTTGCATCGCAGCGATTATCAGGCTTGAAATTAATCAAAGCATTTGATCGCTTTTCGATGAATTTATGTTGCTCGTTTAAATTTCGGAAAACACCTTGTAGTTCGCCACCGATAACTGAAGGATCAGATGACAAATCCTCAGCGTCAGTTGATTTCATTGAGCTCTCAGTGCTTCTCGTTAGCCTTGTGCGCGAATTATTCGATGGATAATGGCTGCCTCTTGCAAAATCACTCCGCTTCTTGCGTAACCGCCTCATCGCGTCACTTCCATTGGTAGGATTCGGATTTGTGTCTTCAGCATAATCTACTTTTATTTCATTGATATCTAACTCGACGAAATCACGCGATGCTGTATTGTTCATGTGATCAAAATCACGCGGCCCTTTATGGCCCAGATGATCAGGGTCGCGCGCCATTTTGTCAATCACATGATCAGGCTCTTCAGAATCTGTAAATTCAATGTGTTTTTGCCTTCTTGGTAGTAGATTTGAATCCCTAACGATTCTCTGATTTGCTTTTGCAAGGGACCCATTAATATTATCTCGAGTGCTATTTGGCGCAGTGTTTAAGTCTATACGGCTAACGGGGATGCGACTAGTCTCGCGTTCATGACCCGCATCACTTGCAGTATTTCTTAACTCGAAGATATCAGTAACTTGCAGGTCACTAACCTTCCTTACTGGGGTATTTTGACCGTTGAATTGTTGTCTGTCAATATCTTCAACAAATTCTTCATTTTTTCTATAAGATCGAAATCCTTTATCATTGCCAGATCTTCCTACACTGATCACAGAATCTGATTTGTCACTAATGTTTCCATTGAAATCTTCCCTAAACCTCGTGGACATTCTTTCTGCTGACTCGGAAAGTCTGTTTCCACGCTGCATAGCTTCAAGCTTTTCGAATGGTTCAGTGGTAACGATTATCGACGGATTGATTGGTGGGTTTCTCCGACACCTGTACACAACTTTTACATTGTCTTCACCCACACGACCGTCGTTTGCGACTGTCCGGCCAGAGAAATCGGCATTTTCTTTGGCAGAAGCCAATGCAGATGCAAAGTCGGATGTTTGTTTGATCGACTGGACAGGTTTTAGGGCCTGTCTTTTAGATGTATCAGTCTCCAACGCCTTAAATTGTGAGGTGGCATTTGGAGGGGGCCTATCCCGTTCCATGTCATAGCTCATAAGCGGTTCACCATATGCTCGTACTCTCTCTTTAGTAAGGTCAAAGCTTGCAGTTGCATAATGATCCTCACCAAAGTTGTTTTGCCGCTGCTCATCAGGATTCGTTCCGTTCTCCTGTTCCATGAAAGCTCCATTACAGAACCCATTCTCATTCTTTTCTTCTTTTAAGTAAACCGTATTTGAGCCTCCCCCGTTTATCTTCCTTACATCTAACTCATTACTGGTGTCTCTCACAGAGTCTACAATGTCATCGTTCTCGCTGTCTTCCTCGTATATACTGTTGATATATCCCATGAACTCTTTATCTCTGCTTCCTTCTCGTGAATGATGTAACTGAGACCAACTTTGATGCCCGTCAAACTTAGCTTTTCTTATTCTGTTCAACACTGAGCCCTTGTGCTTCATTGAACGTAGTATTTCATCATTTTGATGACTTTTAAGTTGAATTTTGCGCCTCATCTCCGTTTGTATTTACACAATGGCTTAAGTTTTATTCTTGAGAATTGGCTTTTTCAAGAGCTCATGAAGTCTAAGAACTTTTAATGTTCTGATAGAGTGGATCCCTTTTCTTGAATCACTTGTTGCTTCAATGCTGAAAAAATTTGAAGATATTAAATACATTCTTTGACATCCTTCTTGCACTGTGCATCAGTTTATATCTATCTCCTTTCGACTCAGATTTGCAAACATCTCGCAGTATCATTGCTCGAATTTTTTCACCTGAATTCTGATGAATGAACGATATTGTGAAAATGCTAAAACTGTTCGAAATTTATATCGAAATTTAGTGATCTCAGTTTTGCATCAGATAAGCAATCAAAAGACATAACACTTTTTCAAAAGTTTAAGATAGGCCAAGAAAGCCAGAAAGCTATTCAAATTTCTTGACATTCAGAGTTCTCTATTAATAGCATTGATTCAAATTGCTAAATTTCTAATGGTATCTCAATTGGCATTCAAGTTTGATGGTTTCTTTAAATTCCTTGGCTGTCCGGTTATATCTCATCCTTGGAGAATTAAATTTGAAAGCAGTTTTACTGATCTGAAAATTGATTTCATCTACGTTGGCTCTGAAAATCTCTTCCCGCCTATATTTCATCTTCAGTCAAAATCAATACGTAAGATTCTAAATCAGACTGCCATTGACTGTCTACAAACGTCAGCTTAAAGTTAGCTAAGAAAATGATTGAATCTACGTTTGTTTTGCATCTTGCTGATCTTATCTCAAAGAAAATGATTTCTTCAGAACTTTAAGTCCTCCGCGTTCTGCTGAATCTCACAATCCCTAAAAATGTCAGCTCTTCAGCAAACGAAATCCCTTGCTCTTTTGTTCAGAAGCCGATCTCTCAGAAATATTTCTTGACGAAGTTCCTGAAATACTATCAACTCTAGAGATTTCTAGACCTTTCATACCGGCATTTGCTGATGCCTTGTTTATGTTTCTTCAAAACCTGAACTCATTAGAATATTTCTAGACTATAATCGAAATATTGACGATATCTTCTACATAAATTGATAATCCAAAGTATCTCTTAACAATTTCCAAGTTTCAATGTTTGTTCGCTTCTCCAAATCGCAGGTAGCATTCAATTCAGCAGCATTCAAAATCTCGATGATAACCTCTTTATAAATCCATCTAGTTTGAGAATTTCATCGACTTTCTAAATTATGCAGATGTCTTTCAACGCTCAGTCTAGGCTACGTTCAAATGTTGATGATAACCTCCTCATAAATTCGTCTTCCATTGTTTATAGTTTTTGACAACTTTCTAAATTCTTTAGTTCTATTTTTAAGATTCAACCTAAGCTACTTTCAAAACCTTGATGACGATTTCTTAATCAATCGATAACAACGGAGAATCTTGCTGCAGCGCAAAATGATATCCGTAGTTTTCATCATCTCTCAAGGTGTTATAGCTTTCATCTAAATTTTTACTCGTATTTTGACCAAATTTTTCAATCACAAAATCCACCTGCAATTAGTAATTCCAAAACATTGTCAACTCTGCGTGATATCTGATCAATCGATCATGAAAGCAATTCCAAATTTATCTTTCTTTCTGTGTGCTTCGGTTTAAACACTGCAGGAACCAACGTGGTAAACTGTCTTGCTTTATAATGAGACTGATCTTCAGTTAAAGAAAACTTTGTTGTACCAAATAAATCTTTCTTCTATCTTGTCACATGTGATCTCAAATTAATTGCTGCTTAATAGGACTGATCATTGGTGTGCATGATGATTCTCACTACGTTTTCTTGGAACGTGACGGCTTTGTGTGATCTTGAAGTTATGATAACTCCATCATATTCTAAATTCTCCAAAATACCGCTGTAGCATTTGTATTTTTAACAATTTCTCAAATGTCCAGATTTGCATATGTCCCAATTTGGCGTGCAATCGACTTATGTTTTCACTGATTTCAAAGCACACACAATACAAGCTTACTCAAAATTGAGTTCTAAATCTGCAGGCAGGTGAAATGACTTTTAATTCCTGTCAAGGAGCATAAATCCATTTCAAGGTTTATCTTATTGTCCTCCTTCCTCCAGTTTGTAATCACTTCTAATTAGCATTCCATCACTTAGCAATCAGGTTTGTGAGTAAAAACAAGTTCAATCCTATGCAATTTCTTAATCTCCGAAGATAAATTGTAGCCAAACTCAGATACCCCAGCACATCATCATTACATCTAATCTTCTGACAGTTTCCTTTCATCCGTTAGCTTCTAGATACAAGGATTTTATCGAGTGTGAATCAAACATTTTACTTAATAACAGCTTCAACAAAATTCTTAATGCTCAGTCTAGACTTTGCAGCCGATTTCAGGTTGATCAACATTACTTTAATCAGTCACCAGTTCTTCTTAGCTATGTCAAATTGTTAACAAAAAATGCTTTGCTCATATCAATTGAATGTCCTTTTCCATGATTAGTGAACTTCCAAGTGAATAACAGTATTGTTTAGAAATCCTGAATAAATTCAGGGAAGAAATGCGAAGCTCGAAACCCATATACTTTCGGCTTAACTTCTTTACAATCAAACTAATCTTCTACTTCACTTTTCTTGCAGGCTAATAATGAATTCTGTTTGTATGCTTATTTTCATTGGCCACCTCGCTTTTCAATTTATGCTCTTTGTCTCCAGTCTATTGCAAATCTCTACAATACTTTCCGATTGTAGCCTCCCTGCCCTCCGATAGTCTCAAAATGCTAAAGGTTGTCCGTCTATGTCTTCCCGAAACTGCTAATTTGACATCTACTTCTCTTTACTTTTACGTCTCTTTCATGTGGCCAATATCTGATCAAAAGACAGCTATGTCACTCCTTAGTCAAAATTCCAAATAACTTTATAACCTTGAGCAGGATTTTTGAGTACCAGATTAGTTCTAACTTTCGTTAAAGAATGTTTTATTTCTTGCTAAACTTCCATCTTTCTGTGAAATTTCACTTAATCACCCACTCACCGAAGCTGCCTTTCAGTTGATATTCTCCTGCCAGTGTGTGGTTTTGTTTAGAATCTTGTGAGTCTACCAGTCCCTTATTAATTTCTTACAGGATTTCTATGAACCAGATTAGCTCTAAATTCCAATAAACACTCATTTTCTCTTTATCTGCTGCATTTCTGTGCAATACAAATTCCTTGAAATCATTTTTGAAATACTGGATTACCCCAAAGCTCTCATGAAGTAGCTCAATATCACTCTGAATCTTCATCCGCTTTGCACTGATGTTTTGACTAAGGCAATTCTTATTGTAATCATTTTCTACTTCTCGCTGCTCGATCATATGAATTTTAATGAGAGTCTAATTTTTTGTGATTGCGGGGGTTTTGCTAATTGAGAAGATGAATAAAAATCGGCAGAAAGTTGCCAACTTAGTTGACCTTTCGGCTTGCATTCATTGTGGGGACTTCCCAGCATTCCACGACATTATGTTGTCATGATAAACCGCTGTTATGCGTTTTCCTTTCCAATGGTGCTTGAATTTATTTATGTCGCATTTACGCTTTTTTCAAACTTCTAAATCTAAGTTTCTCGGAACAAAAGGTCGGAATAAATGAGATAATGATTTTTTAAAGCTTGGCTCTTGTGCTTTTCATTTGAGGCGTTTAATGAACAGTTGTTGCAAGATAGATTTCTAGGAAATTAGTAAGCAGAAAGACAGCCACCAAACGTCAAATGAGAAAGCACTTCTTTTTGGCATTGTCCAAATTGTATAGTCTGATGTCAGTTAAATCTTCTTTTCTTTCATTTTACATTATTTTAAGTAATGTGAGAATTGGAAAAGCACGCAGTAAGCAAAATAGTTGTGAATAGAGGAGTCATTTATCAGTGCGTTGACAACATTCTCTGAAGATCATGGTGCGGCTAAAGCTAATGCTCGAAGTTTTCGTTGTCAAAAAGCTTAATGCCTGGTCGTGCACAAAAGACCAAAAAGGCGAAGACTCAGAGTTTGAGCCCTTTGTCTTTTGGATCTTTCTGCACGACCCTAACGACTCAAACAACCTAGTGTGAACCAGGCTTTATAACAACATTATTAATTTGTCTTGAGAAATACCGAAAGTGATCTTTCGATACCTTTACGAAAAGCTAGCAATGGGCAAAGGGCTTTATCTTTTCGTGGACCAAAGCTTTGGAATAACCTTGAACTAGATGTTAACCCTAATCCTACCGGGTTTTTTTTTTATCTGACATAGTCGGGGGGGGATGTTTTCCACCCCTCCCCCTGTTGAAAAGTGCCTTCCCGAATAGCTATCGCTGCAAGACTTTGCAAAGGCATTAAACAATGCTTTGTTAACAATTTTGGTGATTTGGGAGCATAGAGCTCAAATATTTCAAATCTTCAAAAAGGTGGGTGTGAAATTGTATCAAATTTTTCCATGAATTGAATGACTTCAAAGAAACTTTAGGTAATTTGCCGTAAATCTGCCGTGGCAATTCTTTAATATCTTGATTATTTTCAAGATGGCGGTATTTTGATTATTTTTGTAAAAATCCATCAAAAATTTTGAGAAAATTAAAATCATCGTAACTCCTAAATTACTTGAGGAAAATTGACGCAATCTTCAAGAATACCATAGTTTATGAAGGTCTACAACATGATTGCAAGCAGAAATTTGTAGCTCTTCTGGTTAGGGATTTAGAAATTTGATGACGTCACAACCTCGAAATCAATAAATGCCGCCATTTTAAAGCTAATCACGATATCAAAAAATTGCCACGGCAGATTTACAGCAAATTACCTAAAGTTCCTTTCAAGCACTTTGATTCAAAGAAAAATAAAGAAGAATTTTACACCCGTCTTTTTAAAGATTTGAGCTCTATGCTTGATTTGGGTGTTTCCAACACCCATTGTGACGTCACAATAACATCATAATAAAGACACACTCCAAAAATTACATTCTTCTCATTTTTGTAGATTAAAATCCATCAGAAGCAAGCACAAAGCGTTGTTTTAATGCAAATGGTCTCAAAATACACTTAATATGATTCTCCATTAATTTCGATCACATAAACATACCAATAATTACACTTGTTGGGGATACGAATCTTCAATGTTCAAAGCAACGGTCATCCCCCAAAAGGGAAACCTGTGATCATGCGCAGAAAGCATGTTTGGTCTGTGGAAAGACTGTGGGCGGAGAACGCAACCACAATCCAAACAAGGATTAGCAAAGAAACAACGAGATTTTCGCGCATGGTAAGAGGTTCCTCGACTGTTGGTCTGCTTTGAACATTGCCAACAAAACAAAAGGTTCAGACAAAAGGGGCAGTCCTCGGTGTCCTCAACAAACACAGAGTTTCAAAAAATGGTCAGAATTTTTCAAAAATCAAAACCAATGCTAACTTTTCGGCAAACCAAGAACTTCAGAAACGCAGAAAAGCATGTTTAAAGCTTGTTAAAGATACAAAAATATCAGAAAACGATCAAGTTTTGAATGGAAAATTCAAAAACAATATTTTTGAAAACATCTGATGACAACATCAGTAATGACGTCATCAATGACGTCACACAAAATAGAGGATACTGACGTCATCAAATTATAAAAATAACTACAAATTTCGGATCTAATTAATAAATTCAATTAGCTCACAAAGAATTAATCCATTTTTGTCAGTTTTACTAATAGAAATGACTAAGTAAACCTAACTTCCATCGACCACTCTCCAAATATGGTGTTGTCACGTAAAATTTGGCTACCATTTTGAATTTTTGTTCCAAAAAATATGTGGTAAACGTGTAAAAACTAAAAACCAGTGAGTTTGGGGATAATTTTTCATAAAACAAAGAAATAGCGATTAAAAAACCATGAAGGGGGTGGAAAACACCCCCCCCCCCGGTAGGATTAGGGCTAAACAGGCACCAACTCTTGCCGCCTTTAAAAGAAGAATCAAATCGTCGTAATCTGAAAATGTTTTATGCCACGGGCCCCTGAAAAGCAGTTCTCATGGACTGATAGGGCTACCGTGCCTAAATAAATAAGAATAAAAAAAATGAAATGAAAATGAATGAAGGAAAATGAAATGCCGTAGAGTCCCATTTTACAAACCCTGTACGTTAAATGGAAGCACAGCAGTTGGTCTTTAAGAAAATCGTTATCTCATCGATCCTAGACCTTTTGCGATTGATTTTTATAACTGGTATCCATCTCTTGGTACATTCTGTACAAATAAGACAAAGTACCCCTTAACCCTCTCAGGCGCTGAGTACCCAATTCTGAACCCAACCTAAAAATTTAACCAAAAAAAAGAAATATCTTCAAATTGCTTCCAAATTGGCATACAGCCTATTTCAATTGTGCTGATTACGAATATGGACAAAGATTTTGAAAATATTGTCACCAAAGTGGTCCAAATGGCACAAAAAGTGGCACAAATGATCAAAATTTAAAATTGCTTAGGATTATCTCAAATTTGGTGCACGGCCTATTTCAAGTGTTCTGATTACGAATATGGACAAAGAATTTGAAAATATTGTCACTAAAATGGTCCACATGGTACAAAAAGTGGCACAAATGATCAAAATTTGAAATCGCATAGAATTATCTCAAATTTGGAGTACAGCCTATTTCAAGTGTGCTGATTACGAATATGGACAAAGAATTTGAAAATATTGTCACTAAAATGGTCCAAATGGTACAAAAAGTGGCACAAATGATCAAAATTTGAAATCGCATAGAATTATCTCAAATTTGGAGCACAGCCTATTTCAAGTGTGCTGATTACGAATATGGACGAAGAATTTGAAAATATTGTCACTAAAGTTGTCCAAATGGCACAAAAAGTGGCACAAGTGACAAAAACTTGAAACTGCATAGAATTATTTCGAAATTTGGGCACAACCTATTTTTAATGTGCTGATTGCGAATATGGACAAAGATTTTGAAAATATTGTCACTAAAATGGACAAAATGTCCAAAAAGTGGCACAAATCCTCTCAAATGGCACAAAATGCAATGCTATGTGCCAAAAAGTAATGTTCCTCCAATTTTTACCAAACCTCCTATCAAACACAATTTTGACATGCTAATTTCAAATCCGGTATCAGTTGTTTCATAAAAATATTCTAAAAGTAGCAAATATCTTCTCAATTAGCAGAAAATACCAAATTTATCAGAATGCAAAATTTTCCTGATTTTTGATACAAAATGCAACTATCGCATGTTAGTATCGAATCTTGTTATCATCTTTTATTGAAATATCTCAAAATGTAAAACATAAATCTTTGTGTCATTTTGCAAAACCCAGTCAAACAAACATCCTTTTTTCAGAATAGAGTGTAATGATAGTTATGTAAATGATCTTGCATCACGTGTATTAATTGTAGGTTGACCATCTAAAACAAAACAAGTCATTGGCCCTTCTCATTACGGGCTTGTTTTTACTGTGAAAAGGAATGCTCTTCTTGAGACTGGCTTTGGCTGCTTGGGAGATCATATTCTCGCTGAATATGGTATTCATTCCAACATGGATTTGAAGGTGAAAACTTGCAGATGGCAAATGGCTCTCCTTGGCTTGAGCACTTGTCACACTTAAATCCAGTCTTCTTTGAGCATATCCTGCATTTCAACCTGAGTCTTTTGCCGCTGGAGTCCGACGTTTCAAGTCGCACCAGATTGTGACTTCCTGCAGGACGAAGAAGAGTTAAACTTGGTAAGTGCACATCTCAGTTCCCTCGCGTCTTCTCAAAGCTTCGTCAAAATATGTCGGGTGGTCTGTTTTCCCCATTTTTCCACCAAAGATGGTTATTTGGTAGTTAATCGGTAGTTTTTACGGACAAAAACTTTAGAAATGTGGCCACGCCAGTCAATTATAGGGGATCTTACCATAATGATTTGAAGGCGAAAATTGCATTTTCAGTCAAGTAAAAGTCAAAGAAACTTGAGTAAGAGGCTCTTTCTTGATACCAGTTACTTTTTGAAACACTGACACATTTGAAGTTTGCTTACCTTTACGTGGAGATAAAATCACCGTTGTAACTTTTCTTCGTGTTCGTGGTTGGCGCAAAGGATAGTGCAGGACTTCTTGCCGGGCATTGAAAACTTTGAATTTTGCGTACCATATTCGAATGATTTCAAATCGAAAATCAGAGCTCTCGTATTTCTTGCTTCGTAGGTTGCTGTTAGCCCATACTGTGTGACCATTGACGAGGACGTACATCTCAAGCAATGAATCTAGCACTCTATTCTGTTTCCTGACGCTTCGAAACTCAGCGTTGTAATAGGCAAGCTGCTGGTTGCAGCGGTCAACCCATCCGTAAACAGAACGATAGTGAGCAGCCACTCTTGGAATATGGACTCCTGTCTCTTCACCATGGCGATTCCTGCAGCCAGTTGTCTCCCATGTTTCTCTACTGGAATCTATGTCGTTGTCTACGAAGCATACCGCATTGTTGTCATTCCAGTAAGTGATGGTGACTGATCCTTTGTGGAGACATTTTGAGTATCCTCTTGCAAAATTCTTTGTTTGCTTGGTGAAAGCTGAATGCCGGGAAGGGAAATGAGCTGTATTCCCCCGTTGTGTTGCCACTATCCTTGTATTCCAAATAGTCTTTGCATCTTCCAACAAAGTAAGAGTTGGGAATCAATTGTCCAGCACCAGGAGCTTCCCCCTTCCTTTGTGACAACCAAGCAGTTGCTCGACAATGTTGTGTCTTGCCTTTCTCCAATGAAGTGTAAGTCTTCTTTCCAACCTTGACCAAATGGTCAGTTATCATATACCCACCAAACTGTCCTTTTTCACCAATTTTGTAGATAGTCCAACCCATCTTTATTGGCTTGTCAGGATTGCGTATTTTGAAGGCATTTCTTTTACTTTTGCTGGTGACTCTTCCTTCATCGATGCATAAGTTGCTACCTGATTTCCACAAGCCAGCAGAATTAGTCTTAATGACATTTACTCCTGCTAATATGTTTTGAAGCGGATGATAATTTGGCTGCTCCTTTGTAGGTAGGTTATCATGGTTGACCACGGAGAAATGCTTCGTTATCACCTGGAAGATTTTGAAGGGCATCAATTTCTTTACCTCGAGTTGTGCTTTCAAGGGATCATCGCTCCAGGCCCAGCGCTTATTGGGATATCTTATCAGGCTAAGGTGCCACTTGATTGCAATGAAGCCTTTCAGGAATGATCTGCCTTGCTCGTTCTTCGGTAGTATTCCCACTCGCGAAATATAATCAGGGTCATTTGATCCATGCGCATTAGTTGCATCTATGCATATATCTAGGAATGTGTCGTTTATGATATGCTCTGCAACGTCGTGAGGTTTGCTGTCTTCGTCAAAGTTAAATGAACAAATTCCAAAGTCGTCAAGGTAATCATCTGGCGTTATTTGGTTCGGTGGTATTTCTCTTAACTTTGACCAATGACAACAGCCTCTGGCATCATCATCACTTTCTGCACCTAGTGGATCATAGTCTTCCTCGTCGTTAGCAATGCTAAGTTCATCCGACTCAGCGTCAGATACATCATAATCACTTTCATCATCATTTGAACTTTCTGCTTCTTCAACACTATCACACGAAAACATCTGAAATTCAAAAGATATCCTATCTGATACGAAAGACAATAAATGAATTTGATGTTGATTTTATGCTACAGGTTATTTATCTACTGGGCATGTGAAACACCAACTTCTTCAATCGTAGAAGTTCCATGTGATTTGTATGTGGATAATCTAGGAACAGTGCAAAGCAGTTGAAGTTTTAATGATAGTGATTTTTCGCAACTTGCCAAACTTTTAATTCAGCCTTACGCACAGCATTTTCAATATAAATTCTTGTGTTATTTGCGAGGAAAATCATGAGAACGAAAGATACTTACCATCCACTCAAATAGCTATCATCACGATTAAGTTTTCAAGTGGAAAGTAAATAACTTCAAAGCTTGAATTAAAAATAGAGGGTTGATATCACGTGACATGAGTGCCTGGAAGTGCCACGTGACATCAAACATGATGTTTGAATTGGAGTCATTCGTCACTGAAATAGCTTTTTTGTTTAATTAAAAAACTTGCTTTAGAAAAGATGAAATCACAGATTGGCCTTCCGGATTTTTGGTTCCTTGTTCAGTAACGCTTTTGTTCTTTAAAGACCACTATTAACATCTAAAATTTTGCAACGGCTATGTGTTTAGATCCTTCACATGAAAACAATCACACATCAAAGTTTGTGTTGTTGTTTCTCAAAAAGTAGTTCTACCAGTAAACATAGGATCTAGCATGAAATCAACATTGAATTAAATCATTTCTTTCGTAAGAAGAGCTAAGATAAACGCTGGATTTCTGATATTTTCACATGATAGCAAAGAAGAGGCAGAAAATTCAAGCGATGTTGAAAAGACTATATGTGTCTGACACAAGCTCACCTGCTCGTGTATTGCTAACAATGACGAAGATGATGATCAATGATATTGCAAATGCTGGAAAATGGATTCCGAACGCTTCCTTTGGTAGAGGACCGGAAGACGATTTTGAACACCAGAGCAGTGATAACGCAACCGCGAAATACAGAAAAACCTTTTCTGGCATTCCGCTTTCACCGAGCAAACAAAGAATTTTGAAAGAGGATACTCAAAGTATCTCCGCAATGGATCAATCATGATCATTTATTGGAATGACAACAATGCAGTATGCTTTTAGACAACGCCATTTCCAGCAGAGAAACACACAAGAGACAACAAGCTGCAGTACTCATGACAAGTTTGAGAAAACCATGTTGCTGTCAGCGTGAAGGGATCTATCGGGAAAACTTGTGGTTAGCTGTCTATTACCATACAGTCCATTGTGGGAAGGTTCCTACAATCAAGAACACAACAACCGATACGCCTTGACTAAGTTTTGAGAAGACGAAAAGAAAATGAAATGTTTCCTTACCAAGTTTGCCACGCAGGAAATTAAAATTTTACACGACTTGAAAAGCGGACTATCAAAAAAGTCCAGTTTTGGATGCAGCTTCGTTACTAATAAAATTACTCTGCAATACTACGGGAATGTGAAATGTGCTCGAGCCACGGGGGACCATTTTCCCTCTGCATGTTGTCACCTGCAGTTCCCTGTTGGAATGAATACCACATTTAGAGAGAATATGACCTCCCAAGTAGCGAAGGCCAGTCTCAAGGACAGCATTTTTGCCGTTTGAGAAGAGTTTTGCCACTTTTGGGATAGTTTTTTAAAACTGATACCGGATTTCAAATCAGCATGTCAAAATTGTGTTTGGTAAGAAGTTTGGTGAAATTTTGAGAAAGTTCACTTTTTGTAGAGAGCATTGCATTTTGTGCCATTTGAGAGGATTTGTGCCACTTTTTGGACATTTGGACCACTTTAGCGACAATATTTTCAAAATCTTTGTCCATATTCGCAATCAGCACACTAGAAATAGGCTGTGCTCCAAATTTGAGATGATTCTATGCAGTTTTGAATTTTGTCATTTGTTCTACCTTTTTGTCCCATTTGTACCACTTTAGTGACATCATTTTCAAATTCGTTGTCCATATTCGTAATCAGCACACTTGAAATAGGCTGTGCTCCAAATTTGAGATAATTCTATGCGATTTCAAATTTTGATCATTTGTGCCACTTTTTGTACCATTTGGACCATTTTAGTGACAATATTTTCAAATTCTTTGTCCATATTCGTAATCAGCACACTTGAAATAGGCTGTACTCCAAATTTGAGATAATTCTATGCGATTTCAAATTTTGATCATTTGTGCCACTTTTTGTACCATTTGGACCATTTTAGTGACAATATTTTCAAATTCTTTGTCAATATTCGTAACCAGAACACTTGAAATAGGCCGTGCACCAAATTTGAGATAATTCTAAGCAATTTTAAATTTTGATCATTTGTGCTACTTTTTGTGCCATTTGGACCACTTTGGTGACAATATTTTCAAAATCTTTGTCCATATTCGTAATCAGCACAATTGAAATAGGCTGTGTACCAATTTCGAAGCAATTTGAAGATACTTCATGTTTTTGGTCAAATTTTTAGTTTGGGTTCAGAATTGGGTACTCAGCGCCTGAGAGGGTTAATAAACATGCTGTTGTTCCTCTCGCTTAAAGATATCTAATCACGTGTCTAAATCATCAAATGCAACAGGTTAGTAATTTCAAAGCATAAAAGTTGTCAGTATTATCATAATACTGACTGGAAAATTGACAGTGAAGGCGGAATACTTTTACCGCGATAGAAATGAGGCTGGTTGACATTTTTGGCTAAGATAGATTTCTTTGTCTGTAAAGTCCAGACTCGCGATCACTCCTTGTTGTAGGGATCGCAAAATATTTGATACTGTCAAAGATTCGTTCATGTTCCAATTGTGGCAGTAAATACAGCTATAACCTTTTAATTTGGTATCGTCACCACAACTACTGCCAAACTGCCTTCAAATTGTGCCCGCTTTGCTTCAGCGTAGTCGTTGACGAACATCAATGCATTCCGTTTTTATAGGGAACCTTTTTTAAGAAACTTTAGTGGCCTATCACAAAAGATTTAAAACTCTACTTAAAACGATCAGAGGTCCATTTAAAGTTGAAAAACTTTTCAATCTTTGGTTGTGAGCTGAAATATTTTTGAATTATTTGCAGACCCAGGTAATACTTAGAGTATCATTTTTATTTATCATTTGTTTATTAGCAGTCCTCTATGAAGTTTGATGAAGTGTGAATTCATTTCCACAGCAACATCAACCCTATCTGACCTGGGCGTTTTGAAATTGCCCCCCCCCCTGTTTATCTCTGTTTTTGCTTGAGATATGGCAACCTAAATTAGCACGAAGGTTACCCATTATATAAACAATACATTTGTGAAATAACGTTTCAATGAGCGATGTTGTTGTTGTTGCTAGAGCATAGCTAACGTCATGATGCCATATGACGGCATAAAAATGAAAGTGTGTTAAAAGGTTGTGAAACTTTGCTTTTGGCAAAGAAATGAAATACATAGATAAAATATATGTAAATTCATGGTTTAGACTTAATTGGACAAATTAAACAGGATTTGGAGAGATGCAAAATATGTTTTTCACAGAGTGTGGCATGACAACTTGGTTGCCATAAAGAAAAGGATAAAAAATAGAACGTTAAAATTGAAAATGTACAAGGGGGCGGACTCGCCGCCAAGGTCAAGCAACCCAGCAAGAAACGTTTATCGCATTGATAAGGTAAAAAGTTTTGAATGCTCTACTTCAAGGTTTAGGGCCAAGTTCCTTGTAAAAATGTGTAGCTAGCTAAGTTTTTCGTCAACCATTTTCAAATTAGCAAGAATATTTTAAGATACATAAATATATCGCAGACTTTCAAAGACATATCCCCCGGCCTTTTATCTGTCAGTTGCTACGCAAGAAAACCTATGACCTCGTAGATGCATGTGCAGTCCGTTGCTGTCAATTTACTCGTTTAGATTGTGAATTCTGAAATCAGGAGATTGATCGAAAACTTTAGGACTGCTTTAAAAACATGAAATAATTCAATTTCTGCAAAATGTCTGAAGGAAACGCTATGAAACGATTTGAAGATTTTTACGTAAAAATAAACATTAATTCATCAATATTTAATCTATTTGGTTTGAGAATACGTCGCAACTTTCAAAGCCTCATTATCAAATCCCAAAGACGTTATGATTGTGGCTTTAAATTCTCGAACATTTTAATCCTTCCGCTGAGTTTTGCAAGCTTAGGAGGGGACTGCTAAACCACACGCTTAATACAAAGATATATGTCAGGCTTCGCTCATGCTTCTTCGCCAGCTTTCAGAAATCCCTTGACTTTAGCCTGATACTCTTAATTGAGGAATAGACTATGATCGAGGCCTTATGCGGCCTTATGTGAAGTACTCCTATTTGGTAATTGGAATTTTAATGATACTGCCAACGAATCCACCGGCAATTCCACCGGCAGTGCTCCATCCATATCTTACTTGTCGATGGGCTTGCTTTTATCTTCAACCTGAGCAAGAGACATTCCTAATCAGCTGGGATGTCGTTTACTGAATTTTAGAAAAAGAACCTAAGCTCTTTTCTGAAGAAGACCTGGATTTTGCAGCCGCTTACCATACTGAACACGACTGAACACGTAAGGCACATGGCAGAGCAACTGCTGAAGGTGGAGTGTACCTAGGCCACAACCAAATCTCAACCTACATTGGATTGTCAAAAATTGACATGTTCCTTGCCAAGTTCGGTGAACGCACACAGCTACTTTACAGATGCTACCATTCCAGCGGGCAAAACATAGCCTTCGAAAAAAACATGGCTGGTTAACCTTCAGTTTAGATTATCAGCCATATCCGTTTGCCTCCGTGCCGTTTCAGTTTCAGTTTTAATTTCACATGAATTATCAATCATCTCTAAATACAATATTACTGCTCTACACTACATACACTTATAGATACACGACTATAGAAAAACTTAAAATACACAGGTACAGAAAGAAAAACTACAATAAAGCTACAATTAAAGAAAAATAAAGGACATCACACAATTGTATTTAGAAATGACTGAATAAGGAGGAGCCCTCTAAGTAGATAAACTAATTGAGAAAGAGCCCCCCCCCCCTCCCAATAAAAGCAAAGAAAATAAACCCTATTAAATTAAAATAAAACTGCAACTGACACCAGGTGTTTCCCTTGACTCTGACATGAATGGATCAAATGTAGGAATCATGAAAATGGGTTTTTAGTTTAAACCTAGCCGCAGCAAATGCACCAGTGACAGGAATGAAAAGAGTACCAGTGACACGAATGAAAAGAGTACCAGTGACACGCAGAGATCTTCTCACTGGAGTTTTTGCTCTACTTCGACCATTTGGATATACAAATCTTCAAAATAATGCTCTAATGCAGATTTTATTGTATGGTGATGAAAAATTTCCCGATGAACTAAACAAAAATGTACTCCTGCTAACTCTACAATTTATTCACAAATCTGGTCGATTTAATTAGATTCGCACTTCGTTATATGCCACACAAACACAACCACCATGTCCCATCTAAGTAAACGTGTGTTTCTTTTCTGTATTTGTTTTCCTTGTTTTATTTTACTCGTATATTTAACTTCTGTCTCTGTCTCAAACTAGATGCCACACATTATTTGCGATTATGTCTTAACTGCCAACGGAAAAATTTAAGTTATTTCGATCGCGGACCCGTGGCATGTAATTTGAGACAGAGAGTAGTTTAACCTCTATGTTCAATTGGCCTCGGGGTAGTCATAGTCTTTTGCTCCTCGGGGTATCGTTTCCAGTAGTATTGTATAGCTGTATGGTATAGTAATCTTGTAGAGTAGTGTAGGTTGTAAATTCATAATGTAATCTTTTAATGGATATATAACAAAAAGAAAAAAATGAAAAGAGGCAATGTATTCCACAGCTTAGAGCCAAAAATTGCACTGATTTTAGACCATATTTTGTAGCATTTTTGCATGTTTCATATAAATCACCTCTGGTTAACTGACGAGTTCCTATCTTATGAATATTTGAATTTGGCTGAGAATAGTTATGAAAGCTTGATGGAGAAAGCCTATTAATTGCTTTGAAAATAAATGTCAAGATATTCAGGTGTAGGGTGTCCTCACGGTTGAGATCTTTCAAAGACTTGAATATTGGCAAGGAAGGTACAGAGAAGGGCTGGAATTTAATGCATCGCAGGATTTTCTTCTGGAGTAGAAACAATGGAGTCAGGTTGGTATCATAAGAGAGACCCCAAACTGTGATGCCATAGT
>OZ026591.1:9645759-9854314 GCA_964020215.1 Aurelia sp. 3 sensu Dawson et al. (2005)
ATAAAGGAATGTAATGCTGAATTTTGAAGAAAATTCCAGCAGTTCTTGATAACTTTTTGTAAAGTTCAGTGATATGATGTTTCCTAGACAAGTGTTCATCCATCAGCACTCTCAACAACTTAACACACTTGGCCCTATTTGGACATTGTTTGCCAATTTGAAGAACTGGCAAATCTGTCAACTGTTTTCTGTTGGAATGGAACAAAACAAAATTTGTCTTATCGATATTTAATCAGTGGAGCCGCCAGGATTTTTATTGGAGGGGCGAAACGGGATGGGGTCTGGGGCAGAGCCGCAGAAAATTTTTTCTTCGACCACGCCCTCTACTTTGGCTGTAAATACGACTAGCACCTCTTTTATGGATTCACATTAAGATAAATGAGTCTGTTTAATAACACGAGTAGGGTACCACAATTAGAAATTGTCGTCCAACCGGGGGGACCGAGCGTCCAATCTTTGGATCCCCAAAGTTTTTGCGACCAATCTAACATCCGCCACTCAGTAATGGAATTGTCAAAAGAGTTATCGTGTACTCTCAGATTCAGAAATATGATGAATATATGGTTTGTGAAAAAGAGGGCATCGGGCTCAGTGGAAATTTCAAAGTCCAGCATGAATTGAGGGGGTCTGGGGGCGAAGCCCCCAGGAAAATTCTTGTAGATACGCTCTTTACTTTGGCTTAGAACACTTCTGCCAATCACATTTTAGCCTGTGCTGTATTGGAATTGTTGATCACTTTACAACAGTTATCTAAATTAGCATTTCCGGAAAAAGTTTTAAACATGGTATTCTTTGGCTTAGAATGCCTATACTCATTCTCATGCACTTTATAATTGCGAAGATCATCTGCCTTACCCCCCCCCCCCACAATTTTTACGCCGGAATTAGAAGAATTAGAAAAGTTGTCCTGGAGATCATTGGAGGGGTGACCACGCCCCCCTTGCCCCCCCCCCCTTTCCTGGCGCTTCTGTATTTAATGCAAGCTTATTGCAATCAAGCCATGATTTAACTTTTCTCAATTCATTATTGACCCGTTTTGCGAGTATGGCAAGATTATCAAATTCAAAGTAGATTTTAGTGCCATCAGCAAACAAGTAGAAGGACAACAATTTGGATGACTTTGGCAAATTATCTATGTAGATAAGGAGTACCAATGGGGCAAGGCCGGAAACTTTTGGAACACATAAGTGAGATTTGTAAGTGAGATAGGTGAGACACATAAAGTGAGACTTGTTATGTCTCTTTCAGAGGAGGAATGTCCATTGATTAAAACAAACTGCTTACGGTTAGTGAGGTAGGAGTGGAACCATCTAAGTGCGGTGCCTCTGATGCCATAGTGTCCCAGCTTTTTTAGAAGAATATCATGATTAACAGTGTCAAAAGATTTTTGTGCCCCCGGGGTTTTCATAACAAGCTGGATGTCCTTCTACTATCCATAAGGTCTCCCTCCGGACAGCAACCTTCTTCAGCAAGAGAGCATGTTTTGTTATCTGTGCATATGAGTTTTTGCCTTTTCAGAAAACATTGCGCATGCGAACACCAACTACGTCCGGGATATGTGATTAGCTGATCAATATCGAGCCATTGTAAAGCAAGCCCTAAAACAATAGTGCAAGCAATGTTGCAAGCATAAAACCAGAGGTATTTTCAAGATTTGCATGCTGCTGCTCAGTGTAAATCAATAAGCCTCTCTCACACATTAGATGTCAGTTAGATGTGCAACAATGAAATCGGGCATTCTGTACCGTCCAGTTGTTTATTTATCCTGATAGGTTTACCTGACATGAGTGATTCAAACTTCTTAAATTAATGAACTGTACTCCTGTTGAGTTGTAAGCACCATGTGCAGCCAAGGGGCCAGATGACTTGATATCCTTTCCATTGTATGGTGCAAGTACAAGTAAGTTGTTTTTATCTCAACGTTTCGTTAATGATGAAAAAACTGTTTCGCAATGATTGGTTGCTTTCGTTGTTTACATGGATGAATCTATCGTTTTATATTGCCAAAAGCATGAGCATGGTCCTCATACCGGGTGTCCCAAAAAAGGTATACAGATTTGGTCGACCCTAGCGACTAGAATATAGCGTGAATCAATCTGGGATGATTTTCAAAATATACCTCGATAGCTAACTTGAACATAGATACCTCGTTTGTTGATATCGGTGCGTTGAGAGTGAAGATATTAATCTTCAAAGGACAAATTTGCCTCCACCTCGAAACCAGAGCTTTGGCGTTTGGGCCTAAGCAAATCCTTGAAGCGAATCAACAAAATTTGAAGACGACACAACAGATGTGTTTTCCAAATACAGCTTATGTCAGACCTATCGTCAAGGGAGCTTCGAAATCAGCTTCATTCATCTCAATATCGACAATTGACTTTACTCTTACTATAATATCGGCGAAAAAAACTCCCTTGAGCATCAACACACTCGTGCAACTGTGGAATCATTCCTTGAAGAGAATTTGTTATCAGATCTCTCAGGAGTCAAGACTGGAAGGTCTAGTGGTCTTTTGGTGACCAAAAGATGTCTCCTATCTTGTTGATGACCCACCTGGGAAAGCAGCTTCGAAGATACGTCATGATCACCATTATCTCGAGAGATCTGATAAATTCTTTTCAAGGAATGATTCGACAATGTCAAAAGCGCGTTGAGCGCAAGGGAGTACTTTCACAGATGAATAGCATGTGTGATTTCGGAGCTCCTTTGACGATAGGTCTCACATAAACTTAATTTTGCAAAACACATCTGTTGTGCCGTCTTCAAATTTTGTTGATTTTATTCACTGCGCTTCAAGAATTTGCTTAGGCCCAAACGCCAAAGCTCTGGTTTCGAGGTGGAAGCAAATTTGTCCTTTGAAGATTAATATCTTCACTCCCAACGCACCAATATAAAAAAAACAAGGTATCTATGTTCAAGTTAGCTATCGAGGTATGTTTTGAAAATTATTTCGGATTGATTCACGCTATATTCTTATTGCTAGAGTCGACGAAATCCGTATACTTTTTTCTGGGACACCCGCTATAATTTCGACACGACGTCCACCAATTTGCGTTACTAGAGAGTTTACGAAACCACAACGGCAACAGAAACTGCAACGCCGCTTATCACCCCGTTAAATAGACTACAGAAACTACACAACCGTGCCACAAGGATTGCTACTAGCAGCCCTTACGATACGTCTTTGCAACCACTCCTGAAGGAACTAGGATGGCTAACAGTCAAAGAACTCATTGAAACGGAAACTGCTAGGATGGTGTATAGGTCGATTAACAAGGAAGCTCCCAATTACCTTACAGCTCTGTTCGATAGGTTGTCAGATATTAGTGCTAGGGAGTTTACAGACCTCAAGCTGCCTCGCCTTAAAGCTTGCAGTGGTCAACGGTGCTCACAGAGGGGCACAATTATGGAACAACTTTAGCGCTGAAGTCAAGAAAGCACCCACCTTGAGTCAATTCAAATCTGCTTATAAAAATAGTAAGAAATCTTCTCGTTTTAACTCGTTAATACATAGTTTTCTTTCTTTTCTACCTTTATTCTTGCATGTAAAATTGTTATGATTAGAAATATTAGGTTTATTGTACTTATTTTAAAGGGGTTGGAATTCAGTATGTATTTAAGTTGTAACTAAACCCTGTATAAAGAAGATAAAGTCAAACGCAATGTTGATTTTGTTTCAGAACATTAGATTCAAAACATTCCCTTGTTTTTCATTGGAATTTGCGTCCCTTGAGAGACTCTGAAGTTGCCTTTTTCAATTTCACAATTTGAAAACTCCATTTCTGGCCTCCCGTACTGCAGATCTAGGCCTCCGAAGTAAAACTCAGTAGTTGTAAATGTTGTTCTACAAAGAAAGTAAAGTAGATGGTTTCAGTCATCTCTGCGTTATAGGAGGCATCATTTTGGCCTTTCAAATGATATATCAACCCTATTCCTGTAAGGGGGGGGGGGATTTTTCCCCACCCTCAAAACTTTTAAAGTCCATTTAAGTCAAGTGTGACTGAATCATGACGTCATTGAAAAAATGTGAAAAATGTGGTTAAAAATAAGATAAAGTCTTCATAGTACTAATATTTCAACTACATGTGACGTGCTTCATCAATAACTTTGCAAATATCCAAAGATTTATTGAATTAGAGGCATTATTCACTGTGCGGAAAAAGTTCCCCCCCTCCTCCCTACAGGAATGTGAGCTACCGATTGACCCTACAGTAATAGGGTTAAAGGAAGTGTACGGAAAAAATTCTTGCTTTGCGAAATATCAGGTGATATTCTGGATGGCGTTGCCGTCCTAGTTTCATAAGGAACCTTTAGCGACCAGGACGGCAACGCCAACCAGAACGTCGTCTTCCATGATACAACCAAGTATAGTTTCCGACAAGTTATCTTCACATGTTCTTCAATGAGCCAAGATAAAATCTCCATCTTCATCTAAATACTTTGGAATGTTCTTTTTCCTTGATAATTAACATTTAAAATGAATGAGATTCTTTGCGAAGATGCAGATCTGAAAAACAGCACGTTAGAAATAGTATTTCCAAGTTGTGAAATTGAAAAGGACAATTTCGTAGACTCTCAAGGGAAGCAACTTCGAACGGAAAACAAGGAATCTTTTCAAGTCGAAGTTCGGAAACAAAGGGTACATTTGTGTTGCCGTTGCAGTCGCCGTCCTAGTTGCTAAAGGTCTCCATAAACTCTTTATTAATGCGATGCAAATGTTGAACTGCCTGCGACTCATCAGCAACCCATCTACGACATGTCACCGTCAGGCCTATCCAATTGCGATTTTGCAGGTTTTTCAAGTAGGGACTCAAATATTCCATTTCATTGGCACAGGAAAGTCACCTAATCAAAAGAATGCAAATAACCCATTAACCCTGATCCACATGGGGGGTGTTTTCCACCCATCTCCAGGTTTTTCTTGCCGCGTTTTTAAAAGATATCAACTATGTGCCCAAAATCTCTCGGACTATTACTAATTATCTATTCGCCACATTTTGACCAAAAAATTTTTAAAACAGTAGAGCTCACAGGTCACGTGACATGCCCATATTTGGAAGCAGGTAGCGAAACAATGATTGCCTTTGATGATTTCAATGGAAAGATTTGATCAAATTATGAAGTATTATACATACACCAAATGAATCAGCAAACGAAGAGCTTTAATTTGATACCAGAATTTCTGGAATTTGATGATATCAGCATTTTTCGATAATGACGACATAATGGCAGCCATTTTGGGCTATTTAGCAAAGTTTTTGAATTTTTTCGAAATTTTTTAATTCAAACACTCCAATGATACGTTTGTAATGGGGTATTACCACTTTGCAGCTTCTTTTTGTCTATTTATACAGAGAACAAATTAATTGCAAAAAACTACGTCCAGTGGCGTCGCCACGGGGTGGACTGGGGTGGACATGTCCACCCCAGTTTTCCCAGAGTTCGATTTTCTAATTTCTCGAAATCCGTTGAAAAAACATTGAGGGGGGGGGGTTGATTTTCACTCACTCAGAACATTCATTTCCTTCTCTCAGAACATTCATTTCATTAATTCATTCCCTGATTTATTCGAAGTTTTCAGGATCATTGCCACATGCCGGCAACAGTAGCATCTTGCCAGGGGCACACAGTAAAGTTAAGATAATAAATACAAACCTGCGTGCTTCAATGTCAGACGAACGCTTGGAACATCTCATTAAAGTTAGCATTGAAAAAGATATTGCAAATAAGATTGAATTGGACAGCCTACTTGAACCATTTAAAACCAGTAGAAATTGGAAACTTGCTTTGTAAATTAAAGTAAATTACTTCGACACTGAGAAGTAAGTGAAAATTTGATAAGTCAGTGATAACTTCAGTGAATGATAAACTGATGCTGATATCAAAGTTTCTTATTTACGCAGATCTGATGGTAGTAAACCTACATTAACTGTGATTGTTCCCACTATTAGCCTTTTTTGAGAACTGATTTCGATTTCAATTCATATCTCTTCCTTCCTCGTAAATAGTTACATGGATTATATCGTGTTGTGCTTCACTATTCGATTTTTTATGAAAAAATCCCCACTGTTACGAAAAATGCTGCTTGACAAAGCTGCTTCTCCAAAATTTTCTAAATAGTTCAGAAATGCTTCAGAGGGCGTTTCCCACGTTTTCCGAGAGTCTAAAGGGCGTGGTCACGAAAAATTTTTCTGGGGGCTTCGCCCCCAGACCTCCTCCTTTGTCCACCCCAGTTTTTTCGGGCTGGCGACGCCCCTGACTACTACATCATTCGAATTGGCTAATTTCTGCTAAAATATCACTCCAAAATCATTAATTTCAATGAAATGATATTTTCATATCAAATTTGTGGCTAAATTGAACCAAACACTGCAAAATGTTCATGCAAAACCTTCCTTAACCCTATTAGTACTGGGGGCGTTTTTCGCCCCCCCCCTCCCCACCCACCACACTTTTCTGCATTGCACTAAAACGGATTTTAGTTGTATCACGTAAAACGGAAAAATCCACCAGAATTTGTGACTTTTAGTCAAATTTCATTGGCAATTAAATTTTAAAATTTCATTGTTCTAAATCTGATCACGTGACCACAGCATTACCATATTTGGAGAGTAGTCAACAAGAAACTTATTAAAGCCTCCATAGATTTTGTCTCGTTTGTCCGATTGATCTCAAACATGCATCATTCGATTGCATTTGAAGAGTAGTTTCATTTGATATATACAAGGTTCATATTTGCTGACACAAGCAAAATTTGATATCTATGACGTCATTAAACGGAGTACAAGAATTGCGACGATAATCATGTTGATATTCAAAAAAGACATTCCAAGTTTTACAATTCCAAGTATATTACGACATTTCCAGTTAAGACAATCCGATAGTTAGAAGATAGTTAGAATAAGGTTTATGTTTGACTAGTCCATGTTTATTATATTGACGTTTCGAAGCAATTCTCCGTGCTTCATCATCAGAATTAAATGTTCAAAAGCACGAGGCCCCATTTATACTCATAACGATAAACAACTAAAAGTGCATGTTTACAGCTCCTACGTATAAAAAAATCGAAAGGGCAAGCCCAAAGGAATAATAATTAAAACAGAGCTAGGGGGATAGAAGACTGTTGGGAGTTAAGTGAAGGACGATCGCGTAAGATAAGTAGACATTCGTGGATAAGTAAATCAAATTCATTGTTAACTCTGTCCAACACTGAGAAATCTTCCAACGACGCGGCATGACCTGATTGGCTGATATGGTCCCCGATGGCGAAGGACTTGCTTTTATTTTCTGACCTGCTTTGTTTATTCCCAAATGCTCTCTGCAGCGTGTAATTAAATTGCGAGATGTTTTTCCAAAGTACGAGGCATGGCAGCCAGGACACTGAAACTTGTAAACAACTGAGGAGCGTATGAGAGTTGGAAAGCGGTCTTTAAATGGAAAAAATGACTGAATTCTTTTAGGAGACCGAAAAATAACATTAAGCTGAATGCCTGGATAGCATTGCTTAATTATTCTACATATTTTAGTTTTAATCTGCAAACTATACCTGCCTAGATATGGCATACAAAACAAAAGGGCCGTTTTGGCTTCTTGAGGGGCAGGGGGCCTAGGTGCGAACCTTTTATCCAAAAAAGATTTAATAATACGATCTATCAGCGCCCTAGGAAAACTATTCTTTACCAAGATCTCCTTAATCTGAACAATTTCGTTGTGGAAGTTTTGATACGATGAGCAGATATGAAATGCTCTACATACTAAAACACTAATCAAGTTATTCTTATATTTATCGGGGGCATGGCTTGAAAAATCCGTATAAAGACCAGTAAAGGTCTTCTTCCTGTACAAACTCGTAGAAAAATTGGACCCATCATGGGTAACGAGAACATCCAAAAACGGTAAGGAGTTTTCCGACTCAATTTCAGTTGTGAAATTGATGCTAGGGTGCTGACAATTAATATACTCTAAGAACATAGTAATATGGTCCCTGTCCCTAAATAAACAATAAGTATCATCTACATATCTACGATACAGTACAGGTTTAAACTCAGAAGGGCAATTCACTAAATAGCGTTTTTCAAGGTGACTCATAAATATATTAGCAAGGGACGGTCCCAAAGGCGATCCCATTGCGACACCATCAATTTGATCAAAAAGTTGCCCATTAAAAACAAAATGATTTTCTTTGACAGCAAAGCCCAACAATTTGCGAAACTGAGTGCTGTCCAACGAACAATCCCGATATTGTAATGTATCAGTTTCATCGAATACTAAGTCGGTACATAAATCTATAGTTTCATCTAATGGGATGTTCGTAAACAAACTAAAATTCATTTACCGTGTACGGCTGTAAGATAGGAACAAAAAATTTTGCTAACTAATAATTGTAGGTGCCTATAGCCGAAAGAATAGGCCTCGCTGGACAATTAGTCTTATGCACCTTTGGCAGACCATAAAGAACACCTGGGGTACTACCAGAGGGAAAACGTTCCTTATAAACATCGTCAGGAATTGAATTCTGTTTCAGTAATTTGTCCCTAAGGAAACGAATAAGTTTGTTTTAACGTTTCAGGCAAAGATCTAGCAAATCAGTGTCAAGTTTCTTAAATTTAGAGGCATGCGAGAGGAGGGATTCAACTTTATTAATATAATCTACACGATTGAGAATAACCACCCCATTTCCTTTATCGGGTCTCAAAATGACAATGTTCTTATTTCTAGATAGGTTCTTGAGTGCAGCTAACTCAGCTTTACTAATATTAAGAGGGAACTGCGCAGAATCATATCCATAATAAGCAGCCAGCGCGATACTTTTAAGTCGGGTCTTCACGTAATCAAAATTGACCCCTTCTTTAACGATAGGGCGATTTTTCAAACTGATCGCCAATTTCTCGAAAGGTGTAAGAAAATCACAACAGTCCAGTTTATCAGGACGTATACTAAACTTGAGACCCCTTGAGAGCACTTTCTTCTCGATGTCATTAACCCTATTTTGGTTGGGGGGGGGGGGGGCAAATTTGCCCCCCCCCCCTAGTAGATTTTTTTAAATAACTCTGCGAGGAAGAATTTTATACCCATGAAACTTCTTGAATTTTTGCAACTACTTATTGTGCAACTTCTCAAAAAGTTTCATTGAAATATTTTGAAAAATGAGGGGGCGGGAGACAATTTTCTGGGACTGACCCAGGAAAAATCGCAAATTCTCAAATCTCAATTATCGCGAAAAAAGGAGCAGAAGTGGAATATTTTGCAAATTTCTTTTCTAATGTTGTGCTATTTGATGCATTCTATCATAAATACCATGTTTGGATGGAAAATATGCTCCAAATTTAATTTTATCTCGATTTTCCTGATTTTGGCCAATTTTGCCGCTTTTCTTGACCACACAAAGGAAAGTGCTGACGTAAGCAAAAATGGTGGCTATTTTTAAGTTAATTTTTATATTTACAGAAAGTACATGCCTGAGGCTCTTAGCACACCAAATTTGGTCGCTCTATCTATTACCAGTAAAGAGTTAGGTAGGGGGGCTTTTTTGCCCCCCCAACCAAAATAGTACTATCAAATAGCCCAACCACTATAGGGTTAAGGTTGTAAGTCGAGTAATTAAATATAACCGTATCAGGGTCGATACCAGCTGCTAGGTATTCACGCTTAAAATTTTCAAGTTTGCGATTCTGCACAATTTCAACTCTTTTGAGAGACTTAGAATTAAATTTAGTGACGAGGGAAATATGGTGGTTATAGTCAAACCATGAGAAGATGGAACGCAAGTGTTTTTGTGATGTTTTGATCTTTTCTTCACTCCTCTTCAAATGCCTCCTCTTCTGCGCCAATTCGGTCGACAGTAGTCTTCGCCTGCACGTGTCATACATCGCAGATGAACGAAGTCGAGGATTGGCCAGCTTGAAATGTAAGAATTTTGGGACGACACCATAGAAATCACGAGATTGAAGATAGTCCAGGTCCAGTTTGGTTTTTCGGTATCTTTTGTCAAGTTTCTCATATGTTCGGAATGCTTGGAGTCCATCACTGCCATATCGTCGTTGTAAAATAGTTGAAATGGTTAATTAAATAGAATTTTTTCTCGTAAAGGAGGTAAAAAATTGCCAATTTTCTTTGTTTTTTGGTTGCCTAGCAACGAAAGACGTGACTAATTGATCGTCATTGTTATATTTTAATAGTCATTTCTTTTAAGAACAATGAGAGTAAGTCTTATTGATATATCCATTGTAGTTTCGGCATAGATAACTATTATCTATGGTTTCGGAGAAAAAGAGGGGGGGCGAAAAAGGCCCCCCTCAGTACGAAGTAAGTAAAAAATTGTCCAGTACTAATAGGGTTAAATTCAAATTTTTAAGTTAGAAGCCTGATTTTCACTGATTTTCAACTTCATGACGTCACTGTGAGGTCATAAGGTGTGGCAGCCACACCCAAATTACACTACATACTAGAAATTACCTGATCTGTAACGGTGCCAAGTTGTATTGGATTCTGACAAGGCTAAGGCAGTTTTCAGAGGGAAGGGGGTGGAAAGAACTCCCCCCTCCCATAAATGGTAGCTCGAAAAAAGCCCATATGGATTATTGTTAACAAGTCGCCGGCAGGGTGCTGTCCAATGTTCTCATACAAGTTGCGTTGGCCCCGTTGCCACAGCCGAGTGAAAAAGTTGAACTCATCTCGACTTTTCCGAATGACTGCTGCAGCACTCCAGTAGCCAGCGCCTTATCGGTGCTGAGTGTTCTTATTAAAAATCACAGCAAGGTTGCTGGTGGGTCGCCAAGTCACCGATGATTCGCAGCTATATGAGAGCCAGACTCAAAAGCCCTATTTGGATCCTAACTCTCTGGTAAGCCCACCATTCTAATAAGCTTCTTTTTAACCATGCATTTTAAATTCTTGCTTTTGAGCAAGCCCCCGTATATGTGAAATTCAGAGGGCTGTATTTGCTTAGCTAAAATGCACAAAATGTTCACATTTACATCAAAATGTTCATGTGGTATGAGTTCAGCACTAGACTAGCCTGCGTGCAGACTCGACTGGTTTACCGAAATCGAATTCTCAATTCGATTTCGGTAAACCAGTCGAGTCTGCACGCAGGCTACACTAGACTTAATCTGTCGAAAATCTGTCATTTTTAGTACCGATATTTGGTTTGTTTGTTTGTTTTCAATTTGCTTTGTTTTCAATTTCTTTTTGGTGGGCTTGTCAGGATTTGTAGCTAATTTAGGTCCACTGTTCATGCTGCATCTAGGCTCCTAGGCCCCTAGCTCAACGTCCCTTCCGAAGGACGACGAGGTGAGTTGTGAGGTCAGGCCCCCGAAGGTCACCCATCCGGAGTTTGACCTCACTCGACCGAGCTTAACTTCAGTCACCTGACGAAGACTGTACAAGCCACTCGGCCACCCACCCCGTAAATTTGGTGAAAGAGGTTTGTGAATAATTCCTAAAACCCCTATGTTGAATGCCCTCATAGCCTCTGAAGCTAAATAACTCGTGTCCTCTCCACCCAGCTTTAAATTGAAAGTCAATCTATCAGTCACAGGCTAACGTACATGTAAAACTTGTTTGCTACAATCACTCATTTTTTAGACCCGGAAATTAAGAAAATAAAGAGAACGGAAATTTCAAGCTCCATACTTGTCCATAATCTACTTGTCATTGAAATTCCAATTCAATAAAATTTCATGTTTCAAAGATGGAATTTGAATTTCGTTGATAAGTAAATCATGGACCAGAATCGAGCATGGAATTCTTGTCACACTTACCAGCAGCATTTTCCAAGAACAAGGAACCTCTTACCTTGCATTTACCCAATTTGCCAGCTTAATAGATGAGCAAGTTTACCAAACATCACTTTTCCATTTAAATTAGCTTTTCACTTATAGATCAATGTTTCAGTTTTGACGATCGGTCAAAAATAATGAACTAATACAAGGAATCAAGTCATAAACATAAGATTGGATGAGATTGAGTTGGATATTGGGCTGATTTGATTTATTGAATTGAATGAAAAAGTACCAGGTAAGTCAAACAGATGTACCTCATACTTGACAACTCCTATCGCAAAATCGAGAATTTGGCAAAAACCATTTTCATCGCATTGCCGAGGATCGTTCAAACGAAGCTGCTTAATCTTAGAATCAACTTAATGTTGCCAATTCGTTAATTTTCTAGCAAAACGGTAGTTAGCCAATCATTTGCAATCAACCACCACTCGTACACCCCCTAGTAACGACTCCGCCGGACATTCAAACTACGGCGGGGAAGTTATGAAATGATACATTTTCAGCGGAGAATAAAAATTTCATGACGGTGAAAGGAACTTTTAGGCTACGGGCTATAATGGAAATTGTATAATTTTGGACGGGTAAGCAAAAACGTCAACCGGGAAAGAACAGAAACAAGGCGGGAAAAGAGTTTAGACTCGAACCTCGAACTTGCCGGGAAAAAATTTCTTCATGGGGCGTCCTTCTATCTTGGCAGGGAATCGTTTCTGCGGGGTCATTACTGGGGAGTGTACTTTTGCTAAATGATGATAATGTGAATAACTGTTACAAGTCTGCAAAAAGGGCAATGGGAATAGGAAAGTAAATCGTGACTGCGTCTATAAATGTGATTTCCTAGGATGGTAATCAAGCTTAATCGGCCTAAATTTGCTCGTGTGGTATTTTCTACTAATTAAAATCTGTCCGATTCTTTTCTCTGACACGTCACAACATACCTCCCAATCGAGATTTAATGCCTTTGCGAGTCATTCCTTGCAGTGTCTGGAGCAAATATGTCATGTCTTAAGAGAAACATTTGAGCATCAACTAGAAATAGCTACTGTTAGAACTAACAGTTATACGACAGTTTCCTTGGAGAATCTAAAGTCACGAAACGATGACTGAAGTTCATTTCGAGGCGATTCACGACTTTTGTTCTCAACTTTCTGACTTTCATCTGCTGGACAACTGTCAATAACTATTCCGGAATCAGTTCTGCTAAGAAGTACATCAACTTTTCCAGTGGAGCATATTGACCTAACATTCTTCGTGTAAAAACTTCTGGACCTCGAGCTCATTCGCCTTAGTAACTGCGTTCTTACTTTAGCGCTAGAGCATAAATCAACAGGCCTGGACCCCTCATCGTCTTTAGCAAAGACATCTGCGCAAGAGTTCAACAATAAGCTAACAATGTTAGTATCGTTTGCCAAAGATGCTAAATGCAAGGCTGTTCTCTTTCTTTCTCCTTTGATGTTTACATCTAGGCCTGTCTCAACCAATACTGTCGCCAGTCTGAAGTTCCCTTCCTTACAGCTTCTATGCAGTACGTTATTTCCAGCTTTGTCCTTGTCTTGCAGGTAATCTTTCACAAAAGGTGACATCCTATTGATAACCTTGAGCAAGGCAAAATCGTGGCCTTCGATTGCTTGCCGCAATAATTGTCGTGTCACATCTTGATGCCGAACATGCTTTGAATGAATGCCTATATTTTCAATATGTCTTTTTACCCTGTTAGCCCTTCGCTGCGAAAAACTGCTAGCCACTCCATCGGAAAGTTTAGCAACTCCATGTATCTTGGAAACGTTATATTTCATGCTTGAATCACCGTTACAAGACATTAGTTCGTTTTGTCTCATTCCTTTGACACCTTTTTCGAACTTCGATATGCTTTGCTTTCTTACAACAGCTTTAGCCATCCAAGGCCTAGGCACATAAACAAACCCCTCGCTCATATTTTCCAGAGCCTTGAAATAATTATTCCCCAGCAGTGGCAAGAAGTTTGAAGAATCCTCCTCGTGACTGCAAAATAATTTCTTCTTCAGAGAAGGGTCACGCTCGTGGATGAACTCCATGATTCAAAAATTTTGAGCTGTTGATTTAATGTTCTGATCCCCTTTTCCGTTTTTTCTCAAAGGAACCTGAAGCACAACTGTGTTATTCAACATTAGAAGAACTGACTCTTCAATGGCTTATATTTGTGATATCCTGATAACTGTTTTAAGATCTCCTGCTGTAGCCATAGGCTGCATGAGATTTCATGGTAGTGCTGCGTTTCTTCGGCCAATTTCTGCACTCAAACTGACTTCTAAATACTCACAGATGTTGGCTGATAAAGTTTGTCACCTTGTTTGGGTCATGGTGCTTGAGTATATCCAATGTCTTCAAAGGCTGGAGTACATTCCCTCCTCTCTTTAGAACTCCACATAACGTAGAAATCTGCTGATTTTAATCCAGTTCATGACCAAGACATATTACACAGGATTCCACAAAATTTCTGTGACGTTTATTACTGTTGTCTGCACTGATAATCACTCTTGTCTTTAATGGATTGGAAAACTGTTACATTTCTTATCAAATTCTTTCGACTGTGATCCTTGCTGTGTGGAGATAACATTCATTTCCGATAATGTCAGCATTTAAAAATAATACTTGTATCTATCGATCGTTTTACTTTGAGTTTTGTTCCATAATATTGGCCTGTCTCAACTGTTTTGAACTTGGAATCCACTTTGTAAATGGATAGATAGCTTGACCGACCCAACCCACTGATTTATTTGCTGTGTGAGTCGCCGCTCCAACTCTCTATCCTTCTTTTCCAGCTCAACTGCTGTTAAGCCTGTGCCAGAATCGATCTAGTTCAAGTTGACGGCAGCACAACGGTGCAATTGATCGACTATCCTTATGAAAACCTTTGCAAGTAAATGTTGTAAGTTTCCTTCAAGCTCTAGCTGGGTGTAAATCCCTTTCGAACTGAAAGGCATGGATATGCAGCGCCCCTTGGAATAACACTTAACGACGCGAGTAAAACAAAAATCGATACTCAAACTTTTTGCTAGCCATGCTCAACGGGTCTTTTTCTTGGTTTTCGACAGCAAAGTATGATACAACATTAAAAAGCAATGAGGTTCAAAAGCAACCTCGACGAATATTACTTTCGAAAGTGGGACTTTCTAGCAGCAACGATCTCCTTGTTTGTTCTGCTGTCTGTTTCAAAAGTGACTTTTCACTCTCTCAGAAATCACATAAGAACATCTTCTCGTTGATTCAAATCATAATTTTAAATCAAAGCGCATCCAGTCATCCGGAATACGTTGTCTTCAATTAAGCTCCCTTGCATAATTATGTGGTAACTTCCTCCAGAACTTTGCAGCTCAGTGTTATTTCTTAATTCTTTGTGAATTCAACTTAGTCAATTCACAGCTTTGGTATAAACCTGAATGGAAAGAATGTCCTAGTTGAGAGATTTCCATTAGCTCTAAACTTTAGCTTCTCAATAGTTTTAAACAGAGTCTACAACAAGAGAACGTTGACAACTATGTAAAAGGCGTCTTACAAAGAAGTATTTCTTCACTGTTACTATTACTGGCCTTGTTGCGTTGCAGTCTTTAGTCTTTCTTGCTTCTAAAGGATATCCTCTTATTTGCCAGGCAACAAATGTTTACTGCTTACACAACTTGTACTTTATGACAACGTATCGAAGTTTCCTGCGAAGTAATGAATCCGCCAACAAAGCTTGCTGACTGCATCCACTATGTTAGATGAAATACAGATGTTATCGGCTAATATCAGTAATGTCTCTGTTCTCTGGTAAAGGAAATCAGTTCACGTTCTGTTAGCTTTTGCTGCAGATTTCTTCGTATGAAATCGACCTGATAAGCATTTTCATCAATATGAAGCGAAACAAAGTTGTAGTAAATATGTTTTGATTTACTTTAGACAGTTAAAACGCTTAAAAACACTAGAAAACGGATCTCAAAGCGAAACAACCAGTGCTTCTCTCGAGGATCTCAACATGACAGCGTAGTTATAAAGCTGTAATTTCACAGAAGAGGCCCGGCCTATCCCTTCAATTTCCGTATTTATTTTCATTTTATTATCAAAACAAGGCAAAATATTATTCCTGTTGCTTGTGTAAATATGTTGCCGCAAGTAATAAAGAATATAAAAGTGTGGTTTATTTATTGTTATGTTGAATTAATGATTTGGAAGGCATGTCATTCACTCAGATAATAGCATCGTTACATTCACTCGTCTAATAGGGTGGGTTTTCAGCGACTATTACTACAGTACACTTGACCTTCTCATAACAATCAGTAGGATGCACCTCCATAGCAAGAAAATAGTACGATAAGTTGGTTGTAACGATTCCGGATCTTTATAATGAACAGTTTCATTTTCCTCTGTCTTTCAATTATTGAATGTGCTACACTGTCTTCCAAATAAGGTTTCACACTACACAGTAAAGTACATCTATAGGACAGATCAGGTCCGTCGGAACGAAATTCCTATTGGGGGCGGGCTGAAACGAGGCACGAGCGAAGCGAGCAAAACGGGAGTCCGGGGGTTGCCCATGGAAAAGTTTTCATGACCACGCCCTTTAGATCGTTGGAAAACGCTCAATTTATGGAAAATATGCCATTGACGGAAGCAAAGGATCATGACTATGAGAGTCTTTCTATGAAAACCTTCAAATTTTTGACTTATGAAATCGAAAGATATTGCATTTTCTTGATAGATTCTGGTAGCTTCCTCGAATATATACGAGTTTTCAATCTTCATTCATACGACCTTGGCTTTTACAGCCTTTTTCACTTACAAAATCAGC
Source organism: Aurelia sp. 3 sensu Dawson et al. (2005) (assembly GCA_964020215.1). NCBI lineage: Eukaryota > Metazoa > Cnidaria > Scyphozoa > Semaeostomeae > Ulmaridae > Aurelia > Aurelia sp. 3 sensu Dawson et al. (2005). The sequence continues at coordinate 9,662,347 of OZ026591.1, forward strand.
AAGCTTCAACAAATTATTGGTGGGCTGAAGCCCCCCCCAGCCTCCCCCCCCCCACTTCCGACGGGCCTGCAAATATATACCTCAGTACAGTTCATTTGTAACCTAACATCCCAATGTTCGAAAGAATTCAGTTCAGAATTCATACAATTTCATTCCTTCAAAATTCAAAAGGGGGATAAGGTTAGTTATCTTTGATTCCACGTGCATTTTCTTGGCAATGCATGACTCATTTTTTACTACTATAACCACGAAATCGATATCTCTGAATTTGTCAAAAGTTGTGCTAAACCTTACGACCTCTTGATACGAGGCTGGCAGCACTTGTGAAAGCACGACAGACCTGCCTCACGACAAATCAGTCATTCTTCATCCTACATCTGGTAATGTTAATATCTTTGTGTTTTTCGTTGCCTATCAATTTGATGGTATCGCAATGTTAATTGATGGGGCATCAAGAAAGAAAGAAAGAAAGAAAGAAAGAAAGAAAGAAAGAAAGATAGAAAGAAAGTAAGAAAGAAAGAAAGAAAGAAAGAACGACATATGATATATCATCAAATGATTTTAGGATCCAGCAGCAAAAGGCACTCATTGGCCCACAAATATTTACGGGTGAATCATGTTTTTCGTAGAGCAATTAAAGTATACTGGAGAATGTTGAAATACCGTAGTGAGTTTAAAGCTACATTTGCAACCCTCGGAGACGCAGCAGAACTAAGCCAAGAAATGTTTTTGACATTAGGGCGATATGTTTTTATGCCAATATGGTTACCCGAGACTGCAGACAGTAAATAATGTCAGAAGAAAACTTTTTTTGGCAGAGATACGAGAGAGGTGATAAAACATCGACCTCCCTTTAAGGCCACGTTGCCAAAGAAGCGTAGAGTTTCACTGTAAAGAAGCCAAATACGTTGCCATTGCGTGCAGAAACACTGACAGATAGATACTGGAGATGTGATTTGGAGAAAAACATGGTTGGAGTTAAGACAGATACATTATGTGGGGTCAGGATTGCTTCCCCGAGCAGATTTATAAACGCCTACAGAGAGGCAGCTGATCACACTATCAACCAAGATTTTAACGTCTTTTTGAATATGAATATTAGTTGAATGAGTTTGTAGATATAGAATAGTCTTGCTGTCGTTAAAAATCAAACGGAAAGTCATTTTGGAGAGAAGTTCCACAGGTATGGTATTCTGAGTACTGTGACGTCATATCACGTGACCAGAAGTTTAAAGATTTGATTTCTAGTTATAAAACTGATCTTCAAGCATGTTACTGATGTTTTCTACTGATTTATGGTTGGTAGATTAAACAGATTCTTGGATTTAAAAGATTTTACGTTTTTTGCTGAAAACGAGGCGTTTTCGTGAAAACGAGGCTGAAGGCCCCGGAAATTTGCCGTATAACGTAGATTTTCGTAATCAGCGCCCCAGAATTGACCAAAATCACTCATCCACATAGGTTCCATCTTTTTTTTACCACACTCTGCCGCCTGGACTAATTAGGCCTAAATTATTTGCTGCTTTTTTCTCAGAACGAGTGGCCCTAAAATGCCTTAAAACCCAGATTTCTATGACTGCTATGCCGTAAAATCAGGTGTCACTGCTACGGTAAAGGATCATTCTTGCCACAAAAGTAAAGTCTGCCTTCCTATAAGCTACATGCTGATCGGTAATCGACGGGGCGACAGAATCTCAGTGCCGATTGAAATTTTTTGCCGTTTTTACAGCTCTATGGGAATAAGACCGTCAGCGGAGCGATAAGAACAACAACTATTCAATTCAATGAGATGAGCGTGACTTGTAGGTCCTTATGTGGCGAGGCTAAGCAATCATAAGGGAAAAATATATTGTCAAATGTTAGTCATGCTTTCAAATTCATTTCAACATTTGATTGACTAAAATCGGCAACTCCGCTCTGAAATTTGACGGGTTTTCTAGAAAACAGACTGGCTCACATACATATAAAAAGGCCCTAGAAGTTAAGAAATTTTGTTGAAAACCTTGGTCTCCTGTTAAGTGCTCTTAGCAACGAGGTTCTGAAAGAAATGTTGTCATTGTCATCTGCTCCCTAAGTACACGGAAAACGAAAGATTACAACGACCAAATGGTTAAAAAAGTGGTCACTTAATACTAATAATTTTACTGGAAACAATACTCATGAAACAATATGAAATGCATTATTGAAGAGATTCCTTTGTTTGATATGAACAACTTGAACAGTTGGCTAACAGCTGGTATAGATTGGTTAGATGTAACAGTGATAAGATATAAGCTGCACCGAGTCCACATTCTTACTTGCAATACAAAGGTTTCAAAAGGCTTGATCTATTGTTATTTTCAAGTGGTCTTCACCAATCACAGATGAATGGATTTTCTGAGTAGGGCAGCATTTCATATTGCTTTTCTCTAAATTTGTCCTTCTAAGTCTGCGCGTAGGCTAGTTTCTATGGCGTTAGAATGATGTAGAAGGTGCATTGTTGCGCGATGATATATTCCTCTGACTTTTCCGACGGAACAGTCAGCCGGACAGAGTTTGAGGCCAACCAACGCCACTTGAGTATCATTGAAATAGGTCGCTTACTCGATCATAGGTCCAAGGAGCATTAAAAACAGTAAACCTCGTAAACCCACCCTTGTCCTGAGAGAAAATAAACAAATGTTTCGACCGAGGTCCATGCTACACAACTTAGATAAATAGCCTCGCTTGGAATATCAAGTCACTAGCAAATTATGGGGCTTCTTGCAGAGACTATTGCATTCTTCACTTATTTTCTAGCCATTTTAGAGCTTTCATGCATAATGTCAATCAACGTTACCTTCGTCAATGTTCGTTGTAACAATCTCACCCATTTTTCTGCATCCTGCAAATAAACAATGACGTCATTCCCGTACAACTTTGCTACCTCTGTCCAGGATGATAATTGCTGAAACCAAGCCAGATTTTGCTTGGAGTCATATATTGAATGTGCAGCGGTGATACCTCTGTTCCAAGAAATTGCGGATATCCACTCAGTTTTGGATCAATTCTACCATCTAAAATATTACATTGAATGTTTAGAATGTTATTATACGTGATTATACCCTTCCAGTTTTTTCTGGATTTTGCACTTTGCAGGAAAATAAAACCCTAAGTCCTCAGATTTGAAGAAATATGCCAGAGACAATGGCGGCACCAGCTCTGAAAGCGGCTTCTGCTCTTCCTATTATAAGGAAACTGGGCTGGCATACAGTTAATGATTTGATTGTAAATGAAACTTTGAAAATGGTATATCAGCGTGCAAATGATGCGGCTCCCCTTTACCTTGCATGCCTGTTCGACAGGTTATCAGAAACCAGTACCCGGGAACTTCGAAATACAGAAACCGATCTGCGTGTCCCGATTCTACGAACAACATGCGGCCAAAAATGCTTTTCTTTTAGGGGTTGAAACTATGGAATGGCCTTGACGCAAAATCAAAATTAACCAAAAATTTCAAACAATTCAAATCCTGTCCCGAAAACCCCAGAACATAAAGGTCCCCGTTATATTCCTGCTTATCGAGAACTTTTAAACTACTTTTACTTTATTTTTCTACCTTGTATATTGTAAATTTTTTAATGTTTTATCCTTTTTCCTTGTACAGGGCAGCTTATGAAGCAATTTATGGATATATAGTTGTAGCTTTACTCTGTTTGAATAAATAAAAATGAAATGAAATGAAAAATCTAAAAAAAATAGCGGGAGGGGGATTCTTTGGTAATTCTTCTATCTAAAGGTATACTCAACCATTTTTTTTTGACAATTTTTGCCAACTATTGGCAATAACAACAACAAAGAAGAATGTCCTCAAATAATGGTGATTTCACTTGACTTACATCGAGCAGGCAAAAAGCAATGCTGAACTCTGTCGACACGCAAAGTTTTTGGGTAAACCTTGCCCAGTGATAAGATGTCTGAGATTTCGGGAGAAAAGCCACATTCACTGAAAGCAAGAAAAGCTAACTTTTGAAACAGACCCTGAACCACTGTTCCCATTAGAACTGGTCACCCCTGAGGTCTTCTACAGCTCTGTGAATCACAACCCTGGTGCTAAAGAAGCAACTTCACTTTCATTTTGTATAAATTAGATTTAAATTCTGCATGTCTTTCTTGTTGCAATCACCGCATGAAGAATAGGTCATAGGTCTTTTCTCTTTTTCGCCCACAATTACCCTCGCAACCAGAGCCTCTGGTACCTAGGGTAATCCACATGATGAGAAGACAATATTCTGTTTGTTCATCCAATGTCATATTACTTAGTTCTCTTTCGAGAATATCTGCAAGGCTTTAATTTTCAAAGCAGTTTCCGACTAGGGATTCCTAGATCCATCACAACATGGCTACCGGTTAATATTTTTCATCCGTTCAAGCATCTGTTTACCAATAACGATAGCATGATCAAAATCTACTTATTCCAGTCTGCAATATGCGCATGTGTAAAAACACCGGCCAGAAGGTACTTATCCCGTTAGTCATTTAGTTTTGGTATTAAGAGCGAATTGATTATCATTTTATGATATCAAGCACTGGCAAGACCAAAATGGCAGTTAATTTGCCTTTGATTGAAAACAGGAAATCGAAGTGTTGTAAAGTTTCAATTGATGATCACAGTCCGAGTTTCATGAAATATATTGATCCAAGTGGTGATCCACAATTCTGGAATGAGGTGAGTCACTCAAGTTATCTGCTTGGCATAAGCTGGTAAGGTTGGCTGCAACAACAAAACTTATTAACAGGGTAGTCGAGAAGTTTCTGAATCTCTGCAGCTACCAAAGGTAGTGGTGGTAGTAGTGTACCAGAAATAAGGTGATCAATCCGTGGTCCTCAATTCTGCAGTGAGGTGAGTCACTTAAGTTAACTGCTTCGCAAAAGCTGGTAAGGTTGGCTGTAACAAAAAACTAATTAACAGGGTAGTCGAGAAGTTTCTGAACACCTTCAGCTACCAAAGGTAGCGGTGGTAGTAGTGTACCAGCAATAAAGATATCAATCCGCGGTCCTCAATTCTGGAATGGAATGAGTCTCGCAGGTTTAATTGATTGATTAGCATAGACGAGCTGTATTAGCTGTAGCAAGCGAGCTCATTCAAAGGATATGGGTAGAAAAATGTTTAGTGATGCCTCCCATTGTTAAAAAAAGTGATGGGCAGTAGTACACTAGAAATACAGGATATCAACTCATCTCATATTCAATTCGATTTCTTTTACCTTAGTTGTTCAGCTAGTATCTAATTTTGATACTGTTTTTGCCTTAAGGAAAAATATCTCGTAAGGAAAAATATGATGATTTTGGCATCGTATTGTTTTTGAGGAAACATATTTCTTACAGATGATACCAAATTGTGACTTGGCTTGATTTTAATGAAGCATGTTCTGCACAGATGATAACCAAATTTACATCGTTTTGTTTGATTTATACATGAGTTTCAATGATTATACCAGGTGTACCAAAATAGTATACTTTTTTCCAGCGATGAGAGCTTAGCTTCAATCAGTGGCTTATGAATTTTGAAATGATCTTCAACACTCGAATTGAAAACAGCTACTACTTTTGTTGGTACTGGCGCTTTGAAAGCAGAAAGATTGATGAAATCATTGAATGCTCAAATTGGCGCCAACCTTAAAACCAGAAATGAAATTTGAGCAATATTAGCTTGCACTGTGACCTGTTTGTTTGAAGTCACACAGTGTGCAGTTATTCTAATTTTTTCAATTTCATCTTTAGATTTCGAAAAGCTTCAAAAATTCACTGACACAATAAGGCCAACTGTTTGGTTTGGAGGTGGGCGTAAATATGAAGAATACTTCTTCTCTCAAAGCACAATCACCAACAAACATAGTCTCTATCTTCAAACTGAATATTGACGAGTATTTTGAGAGTAATTATCCATTGATTAAAGCTTGATTCACATTGCTGTAACCTTCCAAATCTGTTTAGTTTTTTTCTAATGAAGTGTAAATTTGCAGTAGGCTCAACAATGAACAACGACATAAACGGTTAATTTCAGTGTGAGTGATATATAAAATCAAAATTCAATTGAAAAGTGAAAAGGAGAGACTAAATGTTCTCGGGGAGGGGCTGGTATCTCAACCTGTCATTTGACGGGGACGTGCCATTTTGCCCGAAAGATTGATGCCCGTAATTTCGTAAATTCTGACAAATTTTAGGGCCATAATTCCGCAAATGAAATGAGAATCATGGCCATAAGTCCTGAAATAATGAAAAATATCCTGAAAAGGATACCCATAATTCCGTGCAATGTCTAAAAATTGTAAAAATGATAGCCATGATTCATTAACGGTTTGAAAAAGGTACCCCAAAAAAGGGTCTATCCTTGTGCCACAAAAAGTACTCGAACCTCCCAAGAGATAACAAAAATTCGTACGACAAAGTGATAAAAGAGTTACAAGGCATAGATTTTCAAACAAATACCAAAGATTTTTTAATCTCAATCCTAGGACAGTAAATGTGCAATGCTGGATATCTCTCGCTCATACGAAGTTGCAACTTCGTTAATAGACTGTTTTAGCAAGAAGACGCAAAGACGCCAGCATAATTATTTTGTTCGAAGATGTAAATTACAAAGTGAAATCAACTTCGAAACTTTTTGTGAGTCTCGAGAGACGAATTGTACGTTCTATTCTGAAATTGACAACCTGAAAAGTATACTTTTGAAGGCCGCACTGCAAAAATAGGACGTCGAAAAGGGAAGCAAATGCAATATGAGCACATTCACAAATGATGGAAATGCAAGAATGCAAACTGTTCTTTGCCTGCCTGTGAGCAGCTTTCTGGGAGGGAAAAGCTTGGAAAATTAAAATGCTCTAAAAACATAAAAAAGTAGCTTCGTTTTCAAAGACATCCGCTTCTTGCTGCTAAAACAGCCTAATGTTCTGTTCAAGGAGTACTTTGATTAGACTGACGACGTGATTCCTTGTATTCGTTCAACATTTATAATCTGATGTTTTAATTTCACTCATACAAAGGACTCACGACCAAACGGATTCTAAACAGGGACTAAAACCTTACGGAAAATCAGAAGAAACTTAGAACATCTTCCATCCTTCGAACGTCGAAAGAAAAGTCGAACGTCCCTTCGAAGGTCATTTCGAGCGTCGCTTCGCTTCGAGAAGTCGAACTTTGAACTAATGAGCCAATCAAACACTAACAATAGGCACGTGGGTTGACCATCTTAAGAAAGTAGTGATCTGATTGGTCGCGCCGTGAACGCGGCGGACTTGGCCTAATTAGTCCCTGTTTTGAAGCGTAAGGACATAAGTCCCTCAACTGAAGCGATAACAACAACAACAACGAGCGTAAGTTAGAGGGACTTATGTAATGTAGTCTATACTTTGATCATTTCATTGATCGAGGAGTGATTTTATCGAGCATTTTAGGCCTTTTTCATTCTTTTTGCGACCGTCAGATATTTGTAAAGTTGAATTTACCTCTATTTCCAGTGCTCGTGAGAACGTAACAAATTTCGCAAAAATACTTTAATCTCTTGCTGTCAGGCAAATATTAATTCATTACAATCAATCAAGTACCCTTAATGCTATGAAGTTTCAGAAAAGGGAAATTTTTCCGGCTCATCCGGTATAGACCGAATTTCAGAATCTGACATAACGTAACTTACATTCGACAGTTCTATCCATGAGTGGCATCTCATTGTAGATCGGTCACAGAAAGATTCGAAGCTTTATTCATTAGTCGCTGACAGGACGTCATCTTCTAATGATCCCTACTCGTTTTGCTGGTTCAACATATTCATTTATTGTCAGTCCGATCTTTATGAAGCAAAGCATTGGTTGCATTTGAATCCAATGTAGACAGTTTAGCCAAAGGAAGATTTTCTGGGGCCCGCTTCAAGCCCTCTAATAAGAAGTCCTGGTGGTGTCAATCGCAACGCAACTGATCAACATAGATACAGTGGGCAGGTTCACGTCAATCAGACAACAAACTGTCATAAAAGGAAATTTGCCTACTTTTCCACAATTCTTAAGTTCTGCAAACAAATCAGGTTAACGTGAACGTGAATCCCGAAAAATTTGTGCAAGAAAAAGTGAAATTTAAGAATTTGCATCTTGAATTCTTGATTCATACCCCCTTTTGAGGGGCCACTAGTTGAACTGATCGAAAGGTTTTGTTCAAGTTGAACTACTGTTCTGTGGATCTATTGGTATGTTTTAGGCCAAATTTGATTTGCTGCTCTGTGCATCTATTGATCTGTTTTAGGCCAAATTTGATTTGCAGGCAGTCTGAACTCATAGTGTGTCCATAAATGGCCTTTGGTGCCAGCGACTCTTAAAAATTTTCGATAACGTCTTGTTCTTAGGTAGAAACTAAGCTGAAAGAAAATCAAGTCACAGATAATGAAGATTTTAGCAAATGCATGAATGAGGTGAGGGCTGAGAGGATTTGGAAAGATCTCGATGGTTTCAAAGATGACTCAAAGCAAGACCCAGTCTTGATCATGTTGACAGAATGGTATGATGAATTTGAGATGTATTCGAAGAATGGTGCCGGACATATTGAATTTCAGCATTTCCAGAGAGAGGTATCCATTCCTATGCTTTCAGTTCTATTTTCGATTACTTTGTTGATAAAGCTATTTTCGAATTCAAGTTGGCATTCCTCTTAAAGGAGCTGGATAAGAAGCTATCGGGAGAATTTTTGATGTGGCTCTTTTCTGCTGAACTAATTTATTGCGACTATTCCACGAATATTCAAAATAAATGTTTCATCTTGGAGATTAGCCTTTGCACCATATTCAGATACAAATTAAATCTCTCTATATCTGAGGATTGCTGCGATGTAAATGGATTTCCAAAAAGTATTTTCGTTGATCTTTCACCCAAAGATCTGCCTGTATCTAGATAAGGATCTTTCCTTTTGAATTTAGCAATTACAAAGGAATTCCTCCCTTCTAAATGCGACACTCAATGCACAAAATGAGGACCTGCTTACGTATTTCTTATCCAGCTCATTTAACTGTTGCAAAGACTTGCTCTTCCGACAAATGGAGACAAATTACATACCGTGAAAGCTCTATTAAGCCCCCCTCTCTAATAAGCCCCTCCCCTCTGAGTTAAAATTTGAAATAAGCACCCCTCTCTTTTAAGCCCCCCCTTTATACAAAATTCTTGAATTTACCAAATATTTCCCATTAATTTAGCAACACAACCTAGCATGTTCATTTTGGCATGTTTTGGAATAGAGACTGTGTCGAATTTACGTGTTTAAAGGGTTTGTGCAAGGCTATAAGCCTGCATTTGCACAAGGCAGAAAAATCTAAAAATAGCCCATTGAAATTGATGGCCCACACGTGTTGTTAATAATCGATAGATAACGATACAATGCCGTGTTTGCGCACATTCTTTGTTCTATTTATAGAGAAGCCTATTTATCATTGCACACTCCCTTTAAGCCGTAAAGTTGTACCTTGATTCCGCAAAATATGGGATAAAAGAACTGAAAGCTACCAAATGTATCCTTGTCACTTGATTTTGTGATTAAGCCCCCGTTCTCTAATAAGCCCCCTCTCTATTAAACCCCCATCTGGAGGGTCCGAAATTAAATAAGCCCCCCCCCCCAGGGGGCTTAGTAGAGCTTTTACGGCATGCTTGCTAACTGAAACATTTTTCTCAGTCATTACTTCAAATTTACAATTTTCGTGTCGCAGCATTTTACTCTTCACTGTCTATCACATCATATGCAACTAATTTGTCTGGGATTTCTAGCAAAACGAATTAAAGCTACTGAAGCTTCTGAATAAAGTACACTTCAATCAGGGTTTAATCGAAGCAAAAACCAATTGATGTTACAACCATTGTTCCAAATTATTGTCGATGAATTTGGACAATTCGTTGGAAAGTGCAGTTTGATTATGAAGCGGAGGATGAGGCAGGCGACGAAAATCATTGTATACCTCATTTCATCGACATTCCAAGCATAAAAATACAGTAGTTGACTTTAAACGGTAGTTGACATAAACGGTTGGAAATAATAACTTTTCATTGACTGAAACATATTTTGAACGTTTCGAACCACTTGCTTCACCCCCCTCTTCATTTTCGATGAATGATGGACAATGATGGACAAGAACAAAATGGCAAAATATACCTGGAGCTCAATTTCAGCCATTTTTCTTGCAAAATATGGTATTGAGATGGCAGAACGAAAAGCCGAGAAATAGTCTAAATGCCAAGTTGAAGTCTAATAGTCTAAGCCACTAAGCCACTAAGACGATTTTTCGTTTTTTCTTTCTGGTTTTTTTTCATCTGCCGTTTTAATACCATATTTTATCGTCCTACCTTTACGAAATATTTCTTACTAAAATAGCTTTGCTTAATCCAGGTGCATTTAGTTTTGCAATTACAATATAGGTTCTGTTTTGATTTATGATCTTAGTTTGATCTCTAAGTGTACTGTTGAGGTTTGTTCATCAGTTCGAAAGTTTTGTAGAATGATTTCAGGACGGTGATAACGTTTAGGTTCACTTGGTATGTCATTTGTGAGGCTGTTTGAAGCCCATTGACGTCTGTGCTGGACTTGAATGCATACAAAGCAAAGTAATCTTGCCTCAAATGAACTATTCGAATTCAAGAGTGTCAGTCCCTTGGAGGTTTGGGAGGAAATCAATAAATTAGATAAATCAAAAAAGACCAGCAGCGAGATTTCCACTGATGTTGTTAAATTGATATCATGGTGTTCCTTAGAACATATAACTTATTTCATCAATAAAATGTTCTCAAGTAATGAATTCCCCGGAAAACTTTAACTGGCTGATGTCTCCCCGATCTTTAAATGTGGTGAGAGTACACAGAAGGCAAACTTTCGGCCAATAACTGTCCTGTCGGCACTTTCCAAAGTGTTTGAGCTCATCATGTCTAAACAGATACAGCCATTTACTTCTAAATTCCTTTCTAGCTTACTATGCGCTTTTCGAAATGGGCACAGTACACAGCATGCGCTTTTCCGACTTATTGAGACTTGTCGAAAGACACTTGATGAAAAAGGGGTAGTGGGGATGGTGCTAATGGACCTAAGGCATATGATTGTCTTCCACATGACTTGCTCATAGCCAAAATAGCAGCCGATGGGTTTGGGCCAAACAGTCTTGCACTAATCTCAAACTATCTCTCACAAAGAAGACAGCGCGTTAAAGTAGGTTCAACATGTCAGTGAATGGCAAGAAATGGTGTCAGGAGCTCCACAGGGCTCAGTTCTCGGTCCACTATTCTTCAATATCTTTGTCAATGACTTCATCTTCGCTATGAAGTCCTCCCATATCTGCAACTTTGCAGATGATAATACCGTGTATGCATGTGACAAAGATATTGAGTCAGTGGCAATGAGACTTGAGGATGACATCTCTAGAGCTCTTGACTGGTTTAGAAATAACAGAATGGTGGCAAATCCCAAAAAATTTCAAGTAATGTTTCTTGGCCTAAAGCAGCATCAAGAATTTTTCTTAGAAATAGAAAACAAATCAATTAATGTGACAAGGTCTGTCAAACTACTTGGGATAAGTGTTGACGATGAGCTGAAATTTGACAAGCACGTGAAAACACTGTGCCAAAAGTTAGCAGAAAAGTCAGTGCGTTCTCAAGGGTCGCACCTTGCATCGACAAAAAGAAAGGGAAGATCCTGTACAATACATTCATAATGTCAAATTTCAATTATTGTCCACTTGTCTGGATGTTTTGTGGTAAAACGCAAGACAAAGAAGTAGACAGAGTTCACAAAAGAGCCTTGAGAATACTTCTTGAAGACTATACATCGAGCTTCGATGAGCCTCTACAAAAGATTGATGACATTAGAGTCCATGTAAAAAATCTACGAAACTTGATGGTAGAAGTATGCAAGTGCTTGTCGTGCGAAAATCCCTCCTTTATGTGGAATATTTTCACCTCATGAGCAATTGTGAAACTTCTACTGAAAGTAAGTTATAGGCCAAAGGCTGAGTATGTTCCACTGAAGAGTCCACCTGATGGTAAGTTTTTGCCAACAAGTAACACAGTTTTTTCCAATGCCGAGTTCTTTACATGCTATCCATGTCTGGCTCCCCATATATGGACGATTTGGTAATTATTTAACATGATAACATGCAATATTTTCTCTTCCTTCACAATCGGACTATTTACGACTTGACAAGCATGCCAAATCAATCTCTTTCGATGAAACTTGGTAACATTTCTTCACAAATGCGTATGATTATTTTTATTGCTGTGTACTATAGGGGAAAACCTTCTACAACACAGGTCATTTCACTGGCGAAGCTAATAATAGAAACGCAATATTCATTTGAGAAAGAAAAGCCAAGTCGATGCCGATATTCAAAATTCTTCATTGTTGACAAAGAAAATGATGTACACAAGACATTACTGCACGTGGTTGCAGATGAGCACAGGGACTCGAGGAATTCCTTTGGCAAGCAGGTTGAACACAATAAGGACTTTACATCAATAGCTGAATGCCTATTGAGTTTTGATTCGAGTTTAGTTTATGATACAACAGAAGGAGAAGAATGGGAAAAGCTTCCAGTGGAAGTAGCGCTGGTAAATTTTGATGATTGTATGGCAGAATTGCTGATCAGAGCTATGCAAAACAAAGACAGGTTGGGGAACGTTGGTATGATTCTATTCTTCTGGAATTGCATATGAAAACAAAATTAAAAGTAAAATTATTCACTCCCAAAGTTAGTCGCGAATAGGCGAATAGATCTCTTACTCAAGTGGGCGAATAGATCTCTTACTGAAACTTTGTTACATCCCAGGAACGGATATCACATAGCTTGATACCATAACTTATGTGAGTTGCTTCCTTATGGAAACCCGTACCTTGATGCAGTTAAAAAACAGAGTTATCCCTGAACCAAGCATTTCATCGATTGAATTGGCCAAGAAGATATATCGATACACGTATTGAAACTGCGGCCAAAACTCTCCTTTTTGTCTTATTTTTCACCTGTACTTATATCCATTCAACTTTGTGTTGCTCCTTATGCTTAACCCTATTGTACCGGAGATCTTTGGGTCAGACCACTGTCCAGGGGGGGGGTAAAAATGTCCCCAATTATCTCCAAAGCCATGACTAGTATTCTGTTGTAACTTCGCGCAATAGTAAAACATATATTTGAAGTCTAAATGTAGAGCCTGGTGCTAACTGGCTGCTTGGATTGTAAACTTGGATTGTAAACCAGACAATAGGACCATGCCGTTGTAAACTTCTATACTGAAGAAGGAACGATTGCTAATTATTTCAGGGAATAAGGTTTGCAACTTGAATGAACTATTTGATAGCGAAGAAAATATCACTGCCAATCCATTTATGTCAATATTGATAAATTTCATTCTTCTTCATTAGAAATATGATGTCATCAATTTGAATTACATCATAGAACTTATGATTTGCTGATGTCAGCAAATATAGATAATGTATATATCGAATGAGAGTCATTTTCAAGAGCAATCGTTTGACATCAAATGAGTCTTAATTGAAGTTAAAACAAAGAAGTTATGATTGTTTTTGTGATTTCTTTTGCTACCACTGTCCAAATATGGATATCTGCTTGTCACATGACTTAAATCATAACAATGAAAAGGCTAGAATTTTATTGCCAATAAAAAAATAGGAAAAATCAAGGAAGTTATAGCTCTCTTTCCTTTTTACTCTCTGGTTTACAAACAAAAGTTTGGGTATGCCCCCGGTTACAATAGGGTTAAGTTAAGGAAGTCTCCAGCTCCCATCTATTTTTAAGTTGCATTTTCAGAAGACATTATCGTAAGATCGGACCGCTTTAGCGACACAAATGGATCACAGACTGTCTTTCAAACCTCGGGGGGGGGGGTAACTCAACCTATTATGTGACGGGGACGTGCCATTTTCCCCAAAGAATCGGTACCCATAATTCCGTAAATTCTGGTGGATTTTAGAGCCATAATTTCACAAATTGAATTGGTATCTGGGGCATAATTTGGGAAATTATGAAAAATCCCCTGAAAAGGACACCCATAATTCCGTGAAATTTCAAAAAACTGTGAAAATGATACCCATAATTCCGTAATGATGTGAAAAAAGTACCCGTAAAAATGGCACGTCCCCGTAGCACGAACAGTACTAAGATACCGCCCCCCCCCCCCCCGTGTTTCAAACTCAGATACTTGATCTTTGAGACATAGAGTTTCAATCAATAGGTTAAAATAGAAATCCAAAGCCTGCCCGCTCACCTTACTACTCCTGTGCAGCAGTAATGTTTGCCCCAGGCTAAGAAAACCTTGATTTTTAAAGACAAATGACGATTATATAGTGGCAAGTTTAAAAATAGAGCAAAACTTGGGCGCCTGCCATGCCATCATTTGTTCAATTTTTTTACATAATCTCTGGAGCTCATCAAAAACAATAATGGAATACAATAGACTATATCTAGACTTCCCAGGGTTCTGATTAAGGTAGTTACACTACAAATAAGCCAACTTTTGTATTAAAGATGGTATGGACCCAATTTCTTAACAAATTGGCAACCAAACATTGGTGACAAAAATTTTGCCAAAAAATTTGCATTAAATTACATGATTATGATGTAATTTGCATAACAATTGGCAGAAAATGCTAACCTTTTCATGCCATATATTTTTGCTTATTTGTTGCCCTAACTCTATGAAACTTGGCAGACATGTTGAAGAGACTCTGATCTAGGGACAAGAAGACTATTCATATTACATTATCTCAATTTTCAACAAATTTATGGCTGATTTTCCGAAATAGTCACATTTTCGAAACTCGCACCACATGCATAATCGTGCATAAAAGGGCCCAGATAATTCCAAAGGAAAAAATGATAGTCTTATCCCTCAAGGAAGAGCAGCTAAGGGTATGTGCAAGTTTTCACAATATTCCATTGAGTAGTTTCAGAAATAACTGGCATGAAAAAATCAAAACACCATGAAAATTGCTTTTCCAGGAAATGCCGTTTTTAGCTATGTCATGCAATAAAGTTCAAATGTTTACCAGTTACATATGAATTTCTACCTTCTTTTCCCTACCCTTTGCCTATTCATCCTTTTCTTATGCCAGACTGATAAGTTTGGGAAGTGCATACGGAAGATGCATGCCTGGTTATTGTTTTAAAAGCAATAAATCAATTGTTCTTCCTTTGTTTGAAATTGTGCGCAGAATTTCCTCCTCGCCAGCAACTTAAACAGCACTTCAGGTTCTTATTTATAAGAGTTATAAAGTTGCTTTCCCTTTTCCTTGGCTTTTTCAGACTCAATTTCACGTTTTCTTGACTCTTAAGCAATTTTTCTGATAACCATTTTGTTTGTGGTATAAGCCAGGTCTTGGCCTAGGCTAGGCCTAACACTGAAGTGACAACACCTTGTAACTCTTCCTCTGACTTTTTTGTTTCGCTCCATCAACTGCTGAAAACATTTTAGACTGCCAAAATGTACAAAGAGGCAGTAGTAATCACTTCCATTTCCATTTGGCAATATCTTCGGTTAGTAGGCTTTGCCTCTGAAATGTCAATTATATTCCATTTCCCTCAGTTGTATGTCAGGAGCCAAATTCCAAACGTCTCAGCTCAGTTAGGCCGGTTGCATTTTTCTTCATCGGCGAACCAGTTTGATTGCTGGTCTCCTCTTTCATGGATTTGTTGCCATGGACGTACTCTCTTCAATGGTTTACTTGCAAGATAATATACCAGTTTTCTTTTGCAACTATATTGAGTGCAGACATTCTTTCTTCTCAAGCAAAAAGTAAACAATTATTGAGGGTTGAAAGTTTTGTTTGACTGGCCTAACTTCATCATTATTGCAAATTTTCATCATAATCATACAAACATAACATAATCATCAGTCATCAGCACTAAAAAGAGGCTATCGTAATTGGGGGAATGAGGACATTGATAGGCAGTCAAAAAAGTTTTTTTTTGTGAAGATCCGGCGAAAATCTTTGATTTTTCAACCAAAACATTGGTTGCTATGTTGTTGCTAAGAGATAAAAATACGGACTACTACCAATAAATTCTCGTTTTTTGACAAAATTGCAAAGGGGAATGAATCCAAATGTTATCTAAGGCAACAGAGCGTCAGAATGCCTTCGGACGCTCGGACAAAGACCGCAGGAAATTTTGGATTTCGACAAACTCACAGGAAATTCATTACCTGTAACTTACATATTTTTACCTTTGCAGTGATTACCCTGGAAAGTTTTGAAGATTGCGTACTGATAAAAGTGGCGTAACTGATTAAAGTTACCTTTAGTTAAAAAACTAAGGGCTTCCGACCTCTAAGGGCCCCGAAGGGGCCCCCAGCAACAAAAATTACTTTGTCGTTTTACTGTAAAGCTGGTGCTGTTGCTATGATAAAATGACCAAGGGGCCCCGTGCCTGCATGATTTCTCACTCTAAATGAATGGAAAGCGTCACTTTTATTGCAGATTTACGCACTTTTCCGTCAACAGAAGCTTTGACCAGCGGAGTTGCCAAGTGAGAGGATGGGAAATTTCTCTGTTTTGTCAAAATAGACTGGGTGACCCAGAAAAATAATCCCACATTTGAACATTCAGAGCATCAAGAAAATTCATAGCATCATGAAAATTCATAGCTAGGGATTTGAATGATTCAAATTCCAGTTAAAAGCTAAAAGACTGAAGCATTTTTGTGAATTTTCTCGCCTTCTTACCAGGACTAGAAATAAGAGAAATCAACTTTGCAAAAATTTTATGGCTGCAAAATGGTTAAAATAGGGCCTAAAACATTTATCAAATCATAAGTACTCTCCTCACACAGAACATTAAGAAATGGGCGTGTCACCTTTCTCGAGAGTTATAAGACATTTATTTTCAAGCAAATACTGAAGATTTTTTCAATCCTATGGCAATAATTTTTGTTTCAATCTTCTTAAACATACATGTATGTAAAGGTAAAAACCTAAAAACAGCAAAGTTTAAGAAGAGTAACAAAACAAAACAAGAATACATTAAACTCATTATTTACTGTTAAAGGTAACTAAATTTATAAAGGGGGTGCAACAATGAGCTTCCCCCCCCCCGAATTTTGACAGGTTGAAAAAATATGAAGTGATTTCTTTCAACCAAGGATAGCTCTCATCCTTGGGAAATGGCATTTTCTTTGTTGTTCTGTGCGATGAGTCCTTTATGATTTGATCGATGTTTTAGGCCCCTTTTCAGTCATTTTGCAAACATGAAATTCTTATAAACTTGAATTTACCTATACTTCTAGTGCTGATAAGGCAGCAAGAAAAATCACAAAGATACTTCGATCTTTCGGCTTTTAACTAGAATTTGAATGATTCAAATCGGTGAAGTAATCTTTGTTGTATGAATTTTCAAAAGTGGGAACTTTTTCTGGCTCACCCGGTATAGCTGAAAAAATTCCTCCAAAAATTTTCATCCAGGCTTTTGATCCAATGTCTGATCGTTTTTCATTTTGATCGATTCAGTTGTTGTGATGGAGAACTGACAGGAAATTTCATAGCAAAAAGTTTTCGTCCGCAGGAAATAAAAAAATTTCTGACGCTCTGTAAGGCAAAGACAGATAGTAATAGCATACATTGGTGAATAATTTGAAATTTCAAAAAATTGACCAAAAATTGACTTTATTTGTAGTGTAACCACCTTAAGTTGTATTAGATTATGTCTTATAACGCCTAGCTTACAAAAAGAGCAAAAGATGGCCGCCTGCCATCATTTGTCCCATTGTTTTGATAATCTTTTGAGATCATGAAATATATAGGAATACAATAGGCTATTTTTAGATTGCCCAGGCTCTTGATTTAATTCGCCCTATATCTCCGTTACTTGTCTTTAAAGAGGCACTAACGCAAAATTTTTGCATCCGAAAATTGCCGCGAGAATATTCGAGAAACATGATGAAAGCTCGCATTACCTGAAAATATTGTTACCTAGTCTTTACTCCCCATAGAAGGAAAGTTATGAGACTGCGAGAACTGGAAAGATTATTTTTAATATCCTACTTTTTATCTGGTCTGCTGCGCGGAGACAAAGGATTCTACGTCACTTGGCAGTTTTCGGTCAACGAATCTTGCATCGGGCTATTCGACTGATGTGGGCCTTTGTTTATCTACCATCATGTACAATCATCATTTGACACAAATATTTGCACACAAAAGGTACATAATCTCTACACAACCCGATTAGCATGCCTTCGGCGGATCATTTGTTGATGTCATTCATCATAATTCATGAAATATCATAAAAAATAATCTGAATGCCATTCATTTTAATGCAGAGTGAGAATGCTGTTTGAGTATGACTATGAACGAGAGAATACTCCAAGATTCCGGTTCATTGATTATGTTGGAAACAAGAACATGCAGGTAGGATCACAGTAAAGTATTGTTTTTTTGGCGATTTGTCCAATTTTGATTCACGAATAAGATTCGATCACATCAAAAATTATTTCACGCATCTTTAGACGGGTGCTTTTGCATGGATCCTCAAGAAAAATTATCTATTCGTAGCTACCTTTTTTAATTCAAATGAATTTTTTTAACCACCGTAAAACAACTTGCTCTCAAATTTCCGAGCATGTTTCTAATTCATCTGCCAGATATTCCATTGTTACTTCATCCAACTAACGGTCTATTTATATGAGGAGAAACACCTCACCTGCCAGACCCGAGGCTGGGAGTTGAGATTCCACCTTCGCACCCTTCGCATAGAATCCTTTGCACTTTCACTTCAAGTTTACATGACAAATGCAACGCCACCGGGATAGTGAAATCCCGCCTCACCAGAGGTAGGATCTCACCTGAATGAGGCGAAATTTTTCCATATAAACGAAGCAACACCGGTATGGTGAGTTGAACTGAAATTATTCTTTCATCCTTATTGGTCAGTTCGTTCTGATTTCACGGAAGAAAGACTTTATACCACTTCCCCTCTCAGCCCCGGGGCTGGCAGATGAGATGAAAAATTTCACGTAAACAGTGGCTGCAATTTACCTCACCTTTCTGCCCCGGTTCTGACAGGTGAAGTGTTTTTTCCTCATATAAACAGGGCCTAAATTTTACAGTCTTTCTCCGAAAAACTCTATCCATCCATTTCAAATCTTAGAAAGCGACTCTTGCAATCCTCGATAGCTTAGTCAGTCCCTGTATTCCATTGCTACCCTGTGATGAAGAATTTCGGAAGCGATTCAACATTGCTTTCAATGAACCGAAGGAGTTTCAATTCAATTTTCGACTTCTTGATGGGGATCTAAATGGAAGGAGACCATATATTGATGGAATTATGAAAGATGAAAGTTTCAATGGCAATCAAGCATCTTGTCTTCAAGTAATTTGTATGTCTAAAGTTAATCAGGTGAGCATGATAGGCTTTTTTTTTCTATCAATGAAAAGCTTCGAATGTTCTAGCGTTCTAGAGTCTCTGTGTAAGAATGAGACTGGATAGATAATTTCCAGCGTATCAAACAAAGGAAGCAATATCGATCTATTTTTCATAGTAGTCAAATATGAATCTTGCATTACCAAGATAATCATGCTTCCTATGAACCAATGATAACCTTAAATGAGATCAAATCTTTCTTTTTCGTTTTATTACATTGAAGGTGGTAGAAGGGTACCACTCATGTTGTCAAGATGAAATAAGTTGATGTTGTCAAAATTCAAAATAAAATCGAATCTTTATTGGATTTTGTTTTCTCTGCATAAAGACATCATTGAACATTCTCATTCATTGTGCTTGCCGAGGATAGGAACTCCTATCGCAATCCTTCATACACTGCACCCAACGGAAGAAACGTTCGAATCGGGAGCAGGCAAATAACAAAGCAATATTCGAATAGTAATCCAATCACGAAAATCAATTTTCAAATAATCTTCGAAATTACATGGTTCACTACTTCCGCTTTTACTGTAAGTCAATATCAAGATTCAAGATAAGTCTATTAACTAATTTCCTTGAAAGAGTTTGTTTGCTATAATGGAAACGATTCAGTTGATACGAACCAAATTCTCTTATTACACGTCCGAGCTTAGCGAAGAAGCTTTGGACTATTTTCGCACACGTTAGATTGCAAATACTTCGAGCATATTAGATGCTCCTTTGGAGGATAGCTTCGAAAGATTGTTCTAAAGAACCTTTTGAAAGATTGTTGACGTAATTCTATTGTCTTGTATATCAATCCTTTATGTATATATATATGTTTGATGGCATTGGGATAGGCATTGTCTTTTGCTCCTCGGGGCATCGTTGTAGTATATTGAAGAGTCATGTCTGCAAGTAGTGTAGTATGGCTCATATTGTAGAGAAATTCTGTAACTAAAGTGGTGTAGCAAGTAACATATTTTGTAACTTTTTATTGGAATATAGAAAAAAGGATAGCGTAGCAACTCGTAATGACATTGTTTCTCTGTAGACTGCAATAAAGCATCCAGTTGTTAGACTGCTAGCACGTCGAAAATGGGAAGCATACGGAAGATTCTACGTCAGGTAATATAGAATCTCCTTGTGGCTTACTTAGAATTATCTATTGTATCCTCGCTAAGTCTTTGCTAAAGAATCTTTGTGGCTGCATCGCACTGCCAAATACTTAAGCCAAGAGTGGTTCCATGTTTGCTTTTGGAATAGACGCCTTACTTTGTTCTATAAGATTATAAATAACCTCACCCCATTGTATACAAAGGAGCCAATCCCACCACTTCAACAGCCAAATTACTCTCTTCGCAACCAGGATGTTGTTGGGCAGATAAGGGCAAGAACAGAGAAATTTCTATCAAGCTTCTATC
The DNA here is from genome assembly GCA_964020215.1 of Aurelia sp. 3 sensu Dawson et al. (2005). Taxonomy (NCBI): domain Eukaryota; kingdom Metazoa; phylum Cnidaria; class Scyphozoa; order Semaeostomeae; family Ulmaridae; genus Aurelia; species Aurelia sp. 3 sensu Dawson et al. (2005). The sequence goes on from OZ026591.1 coordinate 9,683,142, forward strand.
CTAACTGCATTTCTGAATGGAATAAACTTGATCCAGAAATCAGACTTGCACCTTCTGTTGCTGTTTTTAAAACAAAGCTTCTGTCAAAAATTCGCCCCAGTGCAAAGTCTGTCTTTGGTATTCATGATCCAATAGGCTTGAGTTATCTTTTACAAATAAGAGTTGGTCTTAGTAAATTGAATTTTCATAAATTCAAGCACAATTTTAGGGATACAGTGAACCCAATGTGCCCAACGAATGATGGCATTGAGGATACGGAGCATTTTTTGTTGCTTTGCCCATCATTTGACATTCAACGGCAAGATCTTCTCGCTGGAGTTTCGGAATTGTTACGACCTTTTGTCCAAATCGACACCCTTCCAAACAACGTTCTTGTTCAATGCTTATTGTATGGTAATGAAGAACTTTCTAATGACGTAAACAGAAATATACTCGAACATACTTTAGATTTCATCCACAAAACAGGTCGGCTTGGATAACTTATTCAAACTTTCTTTTTACGCCACTCAGCCACTAGGTACATTTTTCCCGTTTCTTTTGTAAGTCCGTTTCACATTTGATGTTAGGCACATGAAGCAAAATATGGGAACTTATCCATGCTAACCAAAAGTATTTGCGCGGTGTGTTGAGGGGTGGGGGGCCTGGAGGAGGATCAGTGACGATAGCAATTGCTATTGCTGTTGTTCTCTCTTTCGGGGTTCCTGTTGTTCAGCACATTCTCCTATGCTGGCCTGACATCCAATGTGAAACGGATTCGAGTAATTAATCGTATATTTAGCGTTCTGTCGGTATTTATTTAGTTATTATTTGCGTGTCTTTATGTTAATGGCCACAGGGTAGTCATTGTCCTTTGCTCCTTGTGGTCCTGTCCCTGTAGTGTTTGTATAGTTTGTATAGTAATTAGAAAGTATAGTAGGATGTAGATGTAAAATGTATTGTAAAATTTTAGATGAATATAGAAAAAAAAAAAAAAAAAAAAAAGAAAATGTTTGCTTTTCTACCTGATCTAGTTTCGAAAGCAATCAATGTTGACAAAGAGATAGGCAACTGAGCAGCAAATGGGTTGTTACATAAATGGCAACATAAATGGACGTTGGAGGAAATGGTGCCAGTTTTTTAGGTTTCTTCTGGTTTCTGTTCGCTCCTTTTGCATCTTCGATGAAAATCTACTGGCATGGGCATACTGAAATGATCATAAACTTTTAAATGGATCGTCTCAATTGGCGTCAGAAAGTTCTTGGTCCTATGCAGACGAACATTCTTTGGGAAATACTTCCTGCCATCTTTCACAGTGTCTCCTCGGGATGAAATACATATTGGGGGACGGGGGGGGGGGGTACTGAAACTAGAGGCGAGCGGAGTGAGTAAAATGTGATCCAGGGATCTTGTCCCCAGAAGGAATTTGTTACTACACCTTTTCGATCGTTGGAAAACGCTCACGTTGTGGAGAATTTCCCATAAAAAGGGACACCAGATCACGATCTACCAGTGGTTTTCCTGGGAAATTGAGGTCTTGATCGCAAGAAGTAGATTTACAAAAAGAGAGAAAATAGCTAAACATGAGATATCTAGCCCACTTGCTGATTTTTTCAAAGAAATTCAAAGACAAAGAAAGTAGTATGGTTTGCTTAATTAACCTGAGCTTTCGATATGATCGTTGTAAGAAGATTCTCAAGCAACAATCGATATGAATGCAGAACGTAAACCCAGTTGAGTACAAGTAAGAAAGTGATAAAATATTTCGTCAGCTCCTATACAGCATTCCCATCTTGTGTCCAACCAACTTTTTCTCATGCAAAGAATAAAATGCAGCCACTCTGTCAAAAAGATTATTGATGCCAGAATTAGTTTTTACTACAGAGCTGCGGTTGGTTTTGAACCAAGTCTCTTACGTCGATTACTTCAATATCAAACAAAATGCCATTCGTTCGTGTACTAAAATGGATAAAACAAAATCCGTTTTCGTGAAAGACATCACAGTTATCGGCAAAAACAGTTCTGAAATTGCAGTGTTTGGAAACGATGTTCAAAGTGAGTATCTTTGAAAAGACGGAGGTTTTTGCAAACCCACAAGGCCAGGATGAACGCATCAAAAGGGGTTATTTTGGAAACACTGCATCGATAATAAAGTTCACGAAAACAATAACAAATGGAACGTACCAAAACTGACTTTTATCGTGCTGATATTTGTAATCAAGATAATTGGACAAAGAAGGAAGCTTTTGCTATGGGGTTAGTGTGATCGGAGCTTACGCATTGAAATATTTTGTCTGAGAAGGTACTTGTTTGAAAGATGATCTAACTTTGGATTTGATAGGTTGCATATGGCAATATTCTTGGCATTTCTGTTGGTGATGTCAGTTTCTCTTCTTACACAAGTTCAAAAGGATGACCACTACAAGAAATTCAATAAAGCGATGGCTTTTTGTGAAAGTATCACAATGCTGCTTTCTTTTGGATTCTTTTTTATTGAGATTGATCAATTTTTCAGGTACGTTTGCTAAGAAATTTATTGCAATATATCTACTGCATAGCATTGGGTATAAAAGCGTATGTATATGGATTTAATAGGTGCTGCCAAGTAGGTACGGCGCAGTGTTGTGAATCTTGTGGAGTCTATCTGCGTTAGTTCGAGTCCCGCTGCTGACATTACAAGCCGCAAATCAACAGACAATTCAGGTTTCGATCTTTCCGAGGTCGGTAAATGAGTACTCTGAGGCAAGTTTGATGGCACTAACTGTGGTGCCGCTGGCCCGCATCAGTTGTATAGCTGCCCATGTATCCAGTCTACATTAACAAATAGATTATGCTTGCTTGCTTGCTTGCTTGCTTGCTTGCTTGCTTGCTTGCTTGCTTGCTTGCTTGCTTGCTTGCTTGCTTGCCCTCACACAAAAGGTTTAAAGATTATTCAACATACCGGGTGAGCCAGAAAAAAGTTCCCACTTTTGAAAATTCATAACACCAAGACTACTTCATGGATTTGAATCATTAAAATTCTAGTTAAAATTCGAAAGATCGAAGTATTTTTTTTATTTTTCTCGCTGTTCTACCAGCACTAGAAGTATTGGTCAATTCAACTTTATGAAAATTTCATGGTAGCAAAATGACGGAAAAAGGGGCTAAAACATCGATCAAAATCGTAAGGACTCGTAAGGACTCAATTCAAATCGAACAATGGGCCAAGGGCGTTTCATCTCCCTCAAGAGTCATAAGGCATTGATTTTCAAACAAATACGAAAGATTTTCAATCCCAAGGCAATTAATGCCTAGAGGATACCTCTCACCCATGAGAAGTTGCATTTCCTTCATTATTCTGTCCGAGAAGTCATTTATGCATTGATCGGTGTTTTAGGCCATTTTCAGTCATTTTGCAACCATGAAATTTTTGTAAAGTTGAATCAACCAATAGTTGTAGTGCTGGTAGGACAGCGAGAAAAATTACAAAAATACTTTGATCTTTCAGCTTTTAATTAGAATTTGAATGATTCAAATCCGTGAATTGGTGTTGGTGTTATGAATTTTCAAAAATGGGAACTTTTGTTTACACGATAAAGGCACAATTTGAAAACAGTGCATAATGTGGCAGTAGCTAAGTCTTCGATAGCCTTCACACGATACCGTCACAGTTCGATAATTGTACGAAATTTGTCTCTAACAGATTCACTGCAATTTTTTCCCTGGACTTTGAATTCAAGGAAACGTACATACACCTCAAGAATCCATCATCCTCGTATTGAAAGCGGGAAAGAGTCTTCTGTTTGTTTGTTTTCAATTTGTTTTGAGTGGGCTGGTCAGGATTTCTAGCTACTGAAAGCTAATTTAAGCCCACTGTGCATGCCGCATCCAGGCATGGGACCCCTAGTTTAACGCCCCTTCCGAAGGACGACGAGGTGAGTTGTAAGTTCAGGCCTCCAAGGTCACCCATCCGGACTCACTCGACCAAGCTTAACTTCAGTCACCTGACGAAGACTGTATAAGCCGCTCGGCCACTCACCCCGCATGTTTTCAGTTTCTGTTCTGTTTTCAGTGTATTTCAGTCTTCACACATTGCCGCTTTCAAAATGTCCCGATTAGATTTTCGTTTTCAAGATCTACCATTTTCAAAGTCTGCCTGCAAAAAATGTGCTATTTCCGTGAGGATGGGAGGCATATCTGTCAAATTTTTCACCATTTAAGAATTGTGCCGGTACCGTTTGAGCGCATTTTTATCATCAGTTAGGTAAAGAATCATAGCAACAGTGAATGCATGACACAATCTTCATAATTCTCGCTGTTCATCATTTTTGCCATGCATATGGCTTTGTTTCTGTTTCAGAGAAAAGTCGTATTACTGGCATGACTTCTTCAATTACACTGATTTGATTGGCATACTGTCACTCATCGTAGCCCTTGTCATGAAATGGTCTGACACCAATGGCCAATGGGCCGTAGCTTCATGTGCCTTCATCATCAATTACATTCGTGTTTTCAAATATTTCTCAGCTTTCCGGTGAGTAAGCTCTCTCTGCTCAAAGGACAATAATTCAGTCGCCCAGACGATATTTTCAAAGAAAAATTATTCAAATTCGCTACGAAATGCTTTCAATTCGAGTTTGAAGATGATCTTGGGAGTAAAATGGGGACATTAAGACCATTACAATGCATACCGATTGACCCAGAGGTGGTGGGAAATAATTCAGTAATAATGATACATGTGATAAAGCTACTTACCTGTTTATTTTGTTACATTGCTCGTAAATCTTGATTTTCATTCATAATCGTTAGGCCCAATAGGTCCACCACGATTGTGCAGTATGGTTGCATTTGTATGGGAAAAAATGCAACAGCAAAATGATATCGTGGGTCTATAGGGCCTTGCAAATACAAATGACACTCAATGGAACTGGTAAAGGATTCAAGAGCAATATGGCACAATTACCTGGCAGATAAAACGTAATTTCATCACATTTATAAATATTATTGAATTATTCTGGATCACCTGTTAGTGGGGGAGGAAGAGGGATCACATAATGAAAAATTAAACTTTGCTAAAAGTCATCAAAGCCTGATTATGTCAGCATTCTTGAATTTATTTTAGCGTAGACAAGGATCGAATAATCTTAATGCATCATGATAATTTATTCTTTGTAGGGGAGAAAATTAAATTGCTATTCGAGAAGCGTGTTTTGAGCAACAGCAAATTACAAGACATTGGATTTTAGTTAAAAATTATTTCATTAAACATCTACATTTCTGATCTACATTTGGTGGTTCTGAAACCTTGAAATGCCTTTGTGAGATATGTTAATCCATTTGAACCTAAAAAGTTTGGTGTAATGAAGACGTATTTCTTCCATTCTTTCTTAGCGGTCCCGGAATTTACATAGCAACAATTTCCATACTCATCAAGGAAAATCTGCCATCATTTCTGTCTGTGTATTGCATTGTATTGACTGCCTTTTCTGGTGGTTGTTACGTTGTTATGAAAGGATCTGCAGATATCTATGCAACCATGTAAGTGCCAGCTATTTAAGGGTCCCTTTACAAATATTAGGGCGTATTCTTTTGGGCATCTGAAGTCTGCGAAGACTTGTGAAAACAGTAGCCTTAGCAGAGAAAAATGTCAGTTACCAAAAGAACGCAAATTCTGAAAACGGTAGAGTTGCCAGACTTCGCGCCAAAAGAATACGCACTCTGAAAGGGTCAGAGTTGGCAGCCTTCGAAGAGTCAGTGGCGTAGCGGAGGTGCACGGGGCCCTTAGTGAAGAAGGGGGAGTGGGGCCTCTTGTACCTATGCCTTTGACGTAATTTGATGGTTGGGGGCCCCCTTGGAGCCCCTAATCAGTGGGGGCCCTCAGTGGCGTCGCCATGGGGTGGACTGGGGTGGACATGTCCACCCCAGTTTTCCCAGAGGTCGATTTTCTAATTTATCGAAATCCGTTGAAAAAAACTTTGGGGGGGGGGGGGTGATTTTTTGTCAGTTTACGCTATTCTCGAAATCAACCGAAGTTGAACTTTGGAAGAAGGAATATGGAGATCATTTGAAGGAGAAGGAAAGAGCAGAGAAGGACAAAGCAATCCAAATACCAAAGACATGGCTGTGCATCCCAACATTGCTTAAAATATTTGCCAAGAATGGATTAAGCAATCTCTTCCCTGATTTCTTCGAAGTTGTCAAGATCATTGCCAGTAACAGTAGCATCTTGCGAAAGAGCACACAGTAAAGTCAAGATCACAAATACATACCTGCTTGCTTCAATGTGCTTGGAACTCTCATTAAAGTTAGCATTGAAAGAGATATTGCCGATAAAATTGAACTGGACAACCTATTTGAACTATTTGAAACTGTGGAAATAGGAAACTTGCTTTGTAAATTAAAGTGAATTACTTTGATACTGAGAAGTAAGTGAAAATTGCGATAAGCCAGTGATAACTTCTGTGAATGATAAACTAATACTGATAATCTTTCTTATTTACGCAGATCTAATGGTAGTAAACCTGCATTACTGTGATTGTTCCCGCTATTGGCCTCGTTTGATAACTGATTTCGATTTCAATTCATATCTTTTTCTTCCTCTTAAATAGTTACATAGATTATATGGTGTTGTACTTCACTGTTCGATTTTTGTTCTTGCAAAAATACCCACTGTTACGAAAAATTCTGCTTGACAAAGCTGCTTTTCAAAAATTTTCTAAATAGTTAAAAAATGCGAAGAAGGGCGTTTCCCATGTTTTCCGACAGTTTGAAGGCTCCCTAATTGTTGTCCACCCCAGTTTTTTAAGGCTGGCGACGCCCCTGGGCCCTTAGTAGTACGCCCTAAAGGTAACCACCGTCGGCTACGCCACTGCTTGAGCAACTTATTGCAAATTTGTCTCGTTCCATATTTTCTCTGCAAGCGCCAGTAATCTTCTCAAAAACGTCGCATCGATAAGCTTTGTGCTACAGATAATGCGATTCGATACAGTTCATATACTTGTGACAGTGGCGTAGCGGAGGTGCACGGGGCCCTTAGTGAAGAAGGGGGACTGAGGCCTCTTGTACCTACACGTTTTTCTTATAAGAAACTGGTTTATAAGAAACTAGTACTAAGATGGCCAAAATTTTAAGAAACTCTAGTACTATGTCTGAGAAGTACTAAGAAACTTTTCAAACTTAAAAGCATGAATTTTATAGCAAATAGATCGTTGAACCTTTATTATTGGGCAATATTATCTAACCATTTGTGTTTTCAACATAGTAGAACATTGTTTATTCCTATACTAGAAGTAACAAATCGTTAGTAAGTGCAGGTATCCTGTTCATATATTTTGGCAAAGACGTGCAGCACTGTACCCAAAATGAGATACCGTAAAAGCTCTATTAAGCCCCCCCTCTCTATTAAGCCCCCCTCTCTAATAAGCCCCTCCCCTCTGAGTCAAAATTTGAAATAAGCCCCCCCTCTCTATTAAGCCCCCCCCCCACTTATACAAAATTCTAGATGTTACCAAATGTTTTCCATTTATTTAGCTGCACAACCTTGCGTGTTAATTTTAGTATGGTTTGGGATAAAAACTGTGTCGAATTTATGTATTTGAGCCGTAAAATTGTATGTTGATTCCGCAAAATTTGGGTTGAAAGAACTAAAAAGCGATCAAATATATCCTTGTCCTTTGATTTTGTAAATAAGCCCCCCCCTCTCTAATAAGCCCCCCTCTCTATTAAGCCCCCCCTCTGGAAGGTCCGAGATTAAATAAGCCCCCCGGGGGCTTAATAGAGCTTTTACGGTATGTAGAAACTGACGTGGATTTCCCACGGAGGGGGGGGGGGTTCTTCCCCTGGGGATGTGCCGCCCGCGAGGGTATACTTTTTCGGACTTCTAGTCTAGCCAAGGGTGTACTTTTTGGCAATTTTAGTCGAGTTAAGTCTAGGCAAGGGTATGCTTTTAGGGAATTTTGGTCAAAGAGATGTTAAAATTCGGTAATTTTGGTAAAAAAAACCCAACTTTTTTGGAATTTTGGTCGAGCAAATGCAAAAATTTGGCCAGTTTTGCCTAGAAAATGCCAATTCAGAGCACTTCTGAAGGAAAAATTAGTCTAGCCAAGGGTATCATTTTCACAAAAATTGGTCTAGCCAACGGTTACATTTTGAAACTGTGGGCGGCACCCCCTAACCGAAATTTAGCCGAGAACCCCCTCCCCCCGTGGGTTTTTCATTCTGAAGCGAAATCCTTTATTGGGAAGAAACAAGAATCATGTTTCAAAATAGTGGACTGGATTTCACATTGTTGGAGTTTTTGATAACAAACCGCTCATAAGAAACTCAAACTCGCATATCGCCAAAAAAATTAAGAAACTCCGGCATGTTTTTACTTTATTCTCACTTGCTCCTGTATCATAATACTCGGCAAAATTTCAAATCAATAGTTTCTAATAAAAGCATATGTGTATCAGCGTCTCCCCCCCCCCTCCTTCTTGTGACTTACAGTGATTTCTGTCATACACCATGAAATCTTGAACTTTGCCTAATAATTGACTCCAGTTGATTTCGAGGAACCTGCTCAAAGAAATTCAGCGATGTACCCCTCGAAGCCCTTGGGTTCTACCAACTGGCGTCTTATTGACTGAGAAAATTTCCTATTTTGTTGACGAGGATGCCTTTCACTTCAATAAAAATCCGCAAAAAGTTCGTAATAATCCTGCTTGTTTCAAAACGCTATTTTTGAAAGAGTGACAGACCCTTGCAGACCGCTGCATTACGCCTAAGCCTAACCCAAGCAAGAACCCACGTAAACAACCCTTTATTTCAGTTCGTTTCCAGACACTGATATGTACTGATTGAAATCAAACAACAAACAACCTATTTGAAGTTGAAAGCAATGGGATGTCAACGAAATACCTGAAATACCGCTGATAGCTATATTTCATTTCCTTTCAAACAAGAAACAACCAAAAACAATAACATCATTTCAAACCAGGAATAATAACACAATAAACAATCCACTCACATTATGTGAGCACAATGTGATTTCTTGTGTTTAATTATGCAAATTATTGATGCAAACCTATTGACCAGCGGAAAATAACAATGAATCACAATAAAATATGCGTGGACCAGGAACGAAACTCGGTTGCTTCCTAATAGTGAGCCCTCGCTTAGCTCGTGCAATGATGTTTTAAATATCAAGAAACATATCTGCAGCAGTGTTAGCGACCACCAGAGCGTCAGAAATTTTTTTATTTCCTGCGGACGAAAACTTTTTGCTATGAAATTTCCTGTCAGTTCTCCATCACAACAACTGAATCGATCAAAATGAAAAACGATCAGACATTGGATCAAAAGCCTGGATGAAAATTTTTGGAGGAATTTTTTCAGCTATACCGGGTGAGCCAGAAAAAGTTCCCACTTTTGAAAATTCATACAACAAAGATTACTTCACCGATTTGAATCATTCAAATTCTAGTTAAAAGCCGAAAGATCGAAGTATCTTTGTGATTTTTCTTGCTGCCTTATCAGCACTAGAAGTATAGGTAAATTCAAGTTTATAAGAATTTCATGTTTGCAAAATGACTGAAAAGGGGCCTAAAACATCGATCAAATCATAAAGGACTCATCGCACAGAACAACAAAGAAAATGCCATTTCCCAAGGATGAGAGCTATCCTTGGTTGAAAGAAATCACTTCATATTTTTTCAACCTGTCAAAATTCGGGGGGGGGGGAAAGCTCATTGTTGCACCCCCTTTATAAATTTAGTTACCTTTAACAGTAAATAATGAGTTTAATGTATTCTTGTTTTGTTTTGTTACTCTTCTTAAACTTTGCTGTTTTTATGTTTTTACCTTTACATACATGTATGTTTAAGAAGATTGAAACAAAAATTATTGCCATAGGATTGAAAAAATCTTCAGTATTTGCTTGAAAATAAATGTCTTATAACTCTCGAGAAAGGTGACACGCCCATTTCTTAATGTTCTGTGTGAGGAGAGTACTTATGATTTGATAAATGTTTTAGGCCCTATTTTAACCATTTTGCAGCCATAAAATTTTTGCAAAGTTGATTTCTCTTATTTCTAGTCCTGGTAAGAAGGCGAGAAAATTCACAAAAATGCTTCAGTCTTTTAGCTTTTAACTGGAATTTGAATCATTCAAATCCCTAGCTATGAATTTTCATGATGCTATGAATTTTCTTGATGCTCTGAATGTTCAAATGTGGGATTATTTTTCTGGGTCACCCAGTCTATTTTGACAAAACAGAGAAATTTCCCATCCTCTCACTTGGCAACTCCGCTGGTCAAAGCTTCTGTTGACGGAAAAGTGCGTAAATCTGCAATAAAAGTGACGCTTTCCATTCATTTAGAGTGAGAAATCATGCAGGCACGGGGCCCCTTGGTCATTTTATCATAGCAACAGCACCAGCTTTACAGTAAAACGACAAAGTAATTTTTGTTGCTGGGGGCCCCTTCGGGGCCCTTAGAGGTCGGAAGCCCTTAGTTTTTTAACTAAAGGTAACTTTAATCAGTTACGCCACTTTTATCAGTACGCAATCTTCAAAACTTTCCAGGGTAATCACTGCAAAGGTAAAAATATGTAAGTTACAGGTAATGAATTTCCTGTGAGTTTGTCGAAATCCAAAATTTCCTGCGGTCTTTGTCCGAGCGTCCGAAGGCATTCTGACGCTCTGGCGACCACATTGAGCCACATTGACAATTCACGCATCCAAAAAATAAGAAACCAATTAAGAAACTTTTAGTACTAAAATGAACAAAATTTCATGTCAAATTAAGAAACTATTAGTACTATGGCCTGATCCTAGTTTCTTATAAAAAAAAATGTGTATGTCTATGACGTAATTTGATAGTTGGGGGCCCCCTTGGAGCCCCTAATCAGTGGGGGCCCTTAGTGGTACGCCCTAAAGGTAACCACCGTCGGCTACGCCACTGCGAAGAGTCAAAATGCCAAAAGAGTGGGAATTCTGAAAGAATTAGAGTTCGAATGTTGTTGTTCGGCCGAGTGAATTAAAGCCATTGCAATACAGTGTACTTTTGTTATGTGAAATCCCAAAAGAAAAGAATCTACGAAGTGTCATTGTTTTTTCAAATGTTTTTGAAAGCCTGTTCATTCATGAAACAATGCTCTCTACGATCTTTTGGAACTCTGCTAGCTTCAGGAGCAGAGGCTTTCCGAAGCCTTGGATCTCTACTGTTTTCAGCAGAGCCCAAAAGAATACGTCATAAATCTATCGGAATTGTACCAAAAACAGAATGACCAAAAGAATGGGTTTTATAAAAAGCGATCTGAAGTCTGCAAAGTCTACCGTTTCCGGTAGAATGGTGCCAAAAGAATGGGATTTTGTTTTCTACCAACTCTACCGTTTTCAGAAGATGCCCAAAGGAATACGCCCTAAGTCTCGAAATATCTTCGTAATCAGCTCTTTCTGTGCTATTCCTCCGTCAAGCAAACTATATTTTTCATGTGTAACGACTGTGGGCTGTCACAGCTATCTAATCCCCTTGATAACAGGCTGGTATCGTTTACAAGGGAATTTGCAGGTTGCATGCTTATTCATTGATGTATTTTGTAAATTTTTAACATTACGTAGTTACCGGGCTACCAAGATGAGTGAACTGAGAAATTCTGTTACGCGCAACACGCAATAAACTAAGCGGCTGAAATTATTGATTCAAATGTTGTTTGGTGGATTATTAGCTTCGGTGTGCTATGTTGACCTCATTTTGGCTATTTTTGTTGAGATCAAAAAGTGGCAAAAGTAAAGATTTAGTGAATGCAGTCAATCCTGAAACCTGTCGCTGAAATTCACCAAGAGCTTGAGCTAGAGCTTGATTTCGATGAGATGCGGCACAGTGTAGGCTAAGGCCAAGTGCAGCACAATCATATAAGATCGTCAACCATAAGGCAGACGATACCGATAAGCAACTGAAAAAAGGCAATGAGAAATTCCTGAGGTAAAATATAACTGGCTGTCTGTATCTACTACAGGAACTGAGTGATTAGGTATTAAGATAGCCCAGCTAAGTTGATTTATCATTGTCAAGATTTGTACATTAAAAAGCTCTGTTCGTAGCGCAATTTACATTACTTAATTTGTTTTGTTGTCAAGATTTGATGTTGGAAATTTGATACAGAAGTTTAGGCTTGTTTCGCAAAACGTTATAAAATCAGGTGTAAATCAAGCCAACTAAGCCGACTCAAACTTTATTATCCGAGTTTACATGTTACCCACACATTGCTGAGCAGTTTTGAGGGATCTGAAGTATAGCTAGCAAAATACAGACTTGCCAACGTTTAAATTTTTTTTAGCTCACCTGGTATAAAAACCAATTCGTGAAATATAGGATCTCTCAAATTTGTTCATTTCATCCAACTAGAAATATCAAATTAAAAACCATCTAAACCTTTTCTCCCTTTCTAGGCCCCCCCCCCCGAAGTCTTATAGATTTGCTTTATTCTAATTATTTCATAATTTGAACGTCCCCGTTTTGATTTTTCTAGGGGACTGGGAGAAGTCCTGCTTCGAGGATTTAGAGGAATCGCAGAGGGCCAGGTATTTGCTGACAGCTACGAAAAATTCAGGTGATCCTTTACTATAGAAGCAGTTAAATACCTTAGACTCAAAACATAGTCCCAGTTACGGCAACAACAACACTTTTACAATTGAATTGAATTATCATTGAACAAACAGACATTTTTATGCTCCTGTGAAACAGCGTATTTCCGCAGCAGTGATCGTAAAAATGGAATGAAGTGAAAACATTAAATTGAGTCTAGGGTGTATTCCCATTGTGACCTAACAACGGGTTTTATTCAAGATCAAATAGAGCCAAAATGAGTAGCTTGAACCCCTTCAGTGGTAGCATCTTTCCACAGAAACCCCCAAATTGTAATCCATGGAGCAAAATAAATTTTAGTAACATGGAGTAATGAGAATGCTCTGCAATGCTTAATAACATCCCAAATCAAGCTGCTTTTCGAAAATCATATTCTACCGTAACATCCCTGATAAAGGGTTCTTCAGCATGGAAAAAAGCAACTCAACTTAGTCAAATTTTTTTATCTGAAAAAGTAGTATATACCGTGGATCATGTGATACGGATGAAAAAGTTAGGTGCTCACGGAATCAGGGCAATCTCGGGAGAATGGTTTACATTCTTCATAAGTAGTAGAAAGCAATTCTGCTCAGTTAATGGACAAGCTAAGTCTCAATAGATATCCTTGGTGCATCTATTGTGTGAAAGTTACTGACTCTTACCTGCAACTTCACAACGCCATGATTTGGGTGACTTTCGAGACTCTCAGAAGCATTCGCATAATATCAGTGTCTTTTAAGTCCACAATCACCATAGATCTAAAACTAATTTTTTTTTAACAGGCGATCAACTCCTTCCAATGTGCTAATATGTTGACTATGGGTTTTCCTCTTTGATGTCGAGATATTGAATAACATAAAAATTTGATTGGAAGAAATCTAGCCTGGGTTTTACTATCAGTCTTGGCAAAGTTGTTGTTAACTACCTAGCTAAAAATAGACTGAAGAAACGTGGAAAACTTTCGAGTAGCTTTGGAGATGTAACCACTTTTTCGGCAATCAACAAAGAGATTTGAGCTATAGTGTGGAACGCCAACGTTAAAGGAAACATTATGACAAATACAACTTATGCCTTTCGATTGGCCGAAAAATCTTGGTGAAATCAACCGTATTCTAGGATCGGTGATTTCACAGGGGGGGGGGGTTCTTCCATAGTAAAGGTACCTGGGGATATGCCGTCTGCAAGGATATACTTTTTCGGACTTCTAGTCTAGCCAAGGGTATACTTCTTGGCAGTTTTAGTCGAGGCAACAGTATACTTTTTGGCAATTTCAGTCAAAGAAATGTCAAAATTGTTCATGTCCCCATTTTTTATAATCTTGGTTCAGAGAAATGCCAAATCGGGGCACTTTTGGTGGAGAAATTAGTCTAGCCAAGGGACAAAAATTGGTCGTGCCAACGGTTTCATATCAAAGCTGTGGACGGCATACCCCTACCCGAAATTTAGCCGAGAACCCCCCCCCCCCTTCCTCCTCCGTGTTGATTTTACGATTTGCAAAAAGGCATCTCGCTGGTCACTGGAGCGGAAAGCAGAGTTACCTTAACCAATGTTTTCTCCTTTAGCCCATTTGCAGTTATCATCATTCTCGGTGGAATGTTTGCAACAACTTTGATACTGTCCAACATCCTAATTTCTCAGCTCACTGACTCATTTGCTGATGTCAAAAAGAATGCTGTGATTCAGTATGATATTGCCAAAGTGAGTTTTGTTACAAGGATCGAAAATAGCAGAATTAGATCTTTGGTAAGTAACTGAAAGTTTCGTAGTTTGTTTCAAAACTCGTGAATTACTGCACACCCACCAACCTGTTTATCAATAAATCCTTTGTTCAAAGATCGGCTTGTGACGTCCAGTCATGAACACAGTCTGCTATCCTAAAAAATGATTGCATGGCATCTTTTGGAGAAATTTGACTAGTGGGCCAAAGCTGCCATAAGGGCTCAATACCCAGAGCAAAAGAGATAGTTCAAATATATAAACAAAGCATACAGTGTAACCATGTCCTTTTCAGTGTAACCATGTCCTGCGGTGTTCCACAGGGCTCATGCCTTGGTCCCCTGTTATTTTTAATCTATATTAATGACCTCCCGCGTGCTCTGCATAATTGTAAAGTGACCATGTATGCAGATGACACTAGTCTTTCATTTGCATCAAATAACATCGATGATCTAAACCAATTTATGAACGAAGATCTAGATTGTTTAAAAGATTGGCTTCAGGGAAACAAACTGTCTTTAAACGTCCTTAAGACTCACGCAATGGTAGTTGGATCCCGTCCAAAGCTCAAGAGGATTTCCGAAGAAGTCAGTGAGCAGCCTTCCTTTTTCATAAATGGCACACAGATAGAAACTGTCGAGAGGACTAAATACCTCGGTGTTCAGTTGGATTGTCATCTTGTTTGGGATGAGCATATAAAGGGTATGAGAAACAAAGTCTCTCGAGCTTTAGGCTTTCTGAAATATGCAAAGAAATTTCTCCAACAGGGAACGCTCAGTAAAATGTACAGAGGAATTGTTGAGCCCCACTTTCGTTATTGTTGCTCAGTATGGGGATGTTGCGGCAAAACTCAAATTGATGCCCTCCAAAGACTGCAAAATCGAGCTGCCAGAATTGTTACGAATAGCAGCTATCATGTTTCAGCAACTGGTCTGATTAAAAAGCTGGGGTGGCCAACAATCTCGGACATTATTCTAAGTGAAACAGCGACCATAATGTTTAAGTCAACAAATAGTCTTGCGCCTGAATATCTTTCCGAGCTGTTTGTAAAGAACTCAGCGCTTAACACAATGAGACTTAGAAATACCGAAGCTGACTTGCGTGTTCCTCTCTTCAAAACGGCAAATGGGCAGAAGTCAATATCATTTCGTGGGCCTAAGCTGTGGAATCAATTAAGCTCTGATGTCAGACTTGCACCCTCCCTTTCTACCTTCAAAAGGAGGTTTAAAGACGTAGTGGAGGGTTAAAGATCTTTTTTATGTACATTCATTTGATTTTTTTTTTCGTTTTTGTAAACACAATCGTAAATTAATTAGGATTAGGTTTTAAATTTGTAAAACTGGGTGATCTGAGATAAAGTTCCCTGCCCACTCTCGAATTACTGCCACACAATGCAAACTTCTTGTTGTTACCGTATCATCAGTATGGAGAGACAAATTTCGTTCATTCTAGGAAATTTTGTGAAACAAGCAGCTTTCCCAATGATTTTGTTGTATTATTTTCTGAAATTTTGTGAGGATGGCAAGCTTCGAATGAAATCTATATATATAAGCGATGAAGAGTTTTGTTACGCACATTCCTGTTTGTGACACTTTCCCGCACGCAGCTCCTCACGCCCACTGCTTGCCTCCAAAAATTCCAGAAAAATTATGAAAAATAGCTGACGATAAAGGCTTGCCTGTGGTCCAATACTTTTCTTCGTACAGTATCTTGGGGTAATGTGAGGAGGGGTTTTGTACCCAAATTTTAGCAATTCAATTCAACAATAGGCCTTAACCTTCGACCTTTCTTTGTGGATGCTGATGGTAGCCATAGAAATGTGATGGAAGCGTTCAATCTGAGCTAAAAACAAGTTTTGCAGCTGCCTTTTCCAAACACCAAGGGAGTGAAAGCTTGCAAATAGTTGATATTATGTTAGCTGCAGTATCTATCTGGCTTGTAGTAAAGTATTTTGATGCTCACGTTGGATACAACGAAGTTATTGCCCTATTTTGGAGAGACCTTCCTCTTGCTTCGGTCGCGGTGCCACAAATTCAGAGTCTGCCCTTGTAGTTTTTTAGGTCTTCTGCTCATAAATTTACTGATTACAACGCATAAAACCTTTACTCAATTCTTAGTGAAGATTTAGCCCAAGTTATAAAGTGATTTCTCTTGAAGCTGATTTTTGACGCTTTTATTAAAGGCCATACGCATAGTATGAGTTTCTCTGCTTCGGCCAAAATGGCATGCAGTACAAATCAGACCGGTAACCCTAAGAACACAGAGTCGTCATTTCCAAATGTTGACGG
The DNA here is from genome assembly GCA_964020215.1 of Aurelia sp. 3 sensu Dawson et al. (2005). NCBI lineage: Eukaryota > Metazoa > Cnidaria > Scyphozoa > Semaeostomeae > Ulmaridae > Aurelia > Aurelia sp. 3 sensu Dawson et al. (2005). The sequence goes on from OZ026591.1 coordinate 9,699,707, forward strand.
GATGACTAGCTCAAGGCCAAATCCAAAAAAATCCTGTTTACCCGTATAAAGAATGTTGATTGCAACCTGTTCCTTAACCGAGCTTTTAAACCAAAGTAGAGTATGATTAAAGTTTCACAGCGAGGGAGAGTCCTCGGTTATTACAAAAGGGGTGACTTGGAAATAACCTCAATAACAGTTCAGCAATTCAGTCATCGCTGGGGCTAAGCTAAGTAGCATAACTGAGGTATGCAGAGTCTGAATTTGGCAAAACAATTTTCTTACTTGATGACGAAATAGCTATTTCTTCGGTTCTTCTGTTGAATGAAAATAATGCAAGTTTGGTAATGAATTAAGCAAAGCTTACTTTTGAGTCCAGTAACTGCCTTTGGTACTCCCTTGATTCATCGCTTTTCCATGATTTCAAAATTATGCAGATGTCCGTAAATGATGATGAAAGGTCCTTGGTCTATTTTTCAATGAGTTAGTAAATGACCTCATCACTGTTTTCCTTCTATCAGTATCATCTTTTGTACTACTTGTTTACGAACTCTGAAAGAGAATTCAGCACAAAAGGTCCAACAATGGACAGATTTTCTGCTTTCAGATCATTTCTAAAGTCTTTTTACTTGTATCATGCATGCAGCCGTTAGCTTGCCAACTCGCAATACTAAAAATCTGCCCTATCACGTGATGTGTTCATAATTCGCACAAAAAACTGAGACGTTCTTTTGAGCGGACCCGAGGACTCTGCGGCCCGGGACTTACAACCCCAGATCATACGACAATACTACCCCAGGCCCAGGCCAAAGTTTTATGCATTTGGTTAACAAGAATTTGTTACGATGTATTGATACTTCCATTATTTTCAATGTCAACAGAGGTGCTCCTGAGTGACAGGGGATCTGGATGAGAATGAAGAGATGTTTGCATTTAAGTTATAACTTTCTTACTTCTTTGTTATTGTTCTAAAAAAATTAGAGAGGCTAGAAAGTCTGGAGAAACCCTATCGGTCGAAATGCTTTATAGCCCTCTATTCTGAGTCTGTTACTTTCATTGCCTATCAATTGAAACATGGAAAATTTGCTTTCCCTGATTAGAATCAAGCAAAGAAGTGGATATTCAACATAGATATTCATCCATTCTAATTGTATTCAGAGGGTCCGGTTTTGTTTACAACAACTCGCTAGCTCACTATGAATACACGGAATTCTACGTGACCAAGAAAACCTTGACACGTACTAATGCCTTACGTGTTCACTAAACCATCGGTGGAGCAAAAATTTAGTAAGCTATATATATATATCAAACTTTGGACCGGGGTCGTATGGTAGAGTGGTCGTATGATCGTATGGTCCACACTTCAATAAAATCGCAGTTTATTCATATGAAAAGCTGAATTCTCACATACCATAGTATTTTCTCACAGAGCACCCTTATTTCTAATTCCTTACATATCAATGCACACATCTATTTTATAAATGTACAGCTGTACAAAAAATTTCTTTCGTAAAAAACTGCTTATAAGAAACTCTATTCTTAGATCATCAAAAATTAAGAATCTCCAGTGCTAGGACTTAGCAGCTATTAATTTCATTCAAAGAAAACCTTGGCATAATTTGACTTATTTTCACTTATTTCCTGTATCATACTATACAGGAAATAAGTATTACTACTGCCTTCGCAGTTTCCTGTATTGCTGCGAAGGCACTAGAGCAATTTTAAATATTGGTAGGCTTCGGTAACAGTGGCAGAAATTGTAGGGATTGGGGACATTGCCCCCAAATTCCGAGGGGCATTTCAAACCTCTTCTACATCTTCTGCAAAAGTCCTTTTGTTTCCACGAATGTTCCACCAAAATCCGTAAAAATTCTTCCGTCCTGAGAAAATCTTGCACGCTTTTTCGAATGAGTGAAATGCCACTTATCAAACTCGAAAAGATTGGGAAACTTTATTGAAAAGTCAGAAATCCTTAGGTAAGATCGAAACTGCAATGAAAAGACGATTCACCGTGGAGAAAAAGAAGAGCTCCTATTTGCAAAAAGCAAATAAAAAGGATATGCTCAAAGCATATTGTTCAGCTTTTATTTACACTCTCATTTCTTTCTAATTTTAGAAGAAAGTGGTCGTGTCTGTTAGCAATCTTACCAAGCGACGTTGGACCGTGGAAGGGAACTAAAGATAAATAAGCTTTTTATTTGGTTTGGCGCTATGAAAGTTTTAATGTAGTAGTAGTAAGGGAGAGGCTTTCTTCTCAAAATCTGACCATTCATCAAAGATTAACCCTGGGTGCCAACTTTTTTTAGATATTTGAAACGAATCTATGCATGACATGTCTTTATCAATAGGCTCCAGGTTTGAACTAAACTGTATGAAGGGAAACAACCATCCAACCCCCTTTCGAATTCCTGGGTACGTCGCTGGCTCAGAGACAGATGTATCATCTATCTGTAGTAGATTTAGAGCATCAATGGTCGGCAGCAATTAAAGAGCAATTGCCACCCAGGGTCCTTTGCAGGCATGTTGCAACGTCAGACTATTTGAAAATAAAACTTGGCCTACGTAAGCGGAAATATGTATTCACTTTGCAGCAGATGAACTGATGCAAAAGTCATCTAAAGTCAAATTTTCATCATCAGTTCAACTATTACCGTGGAGACTCGTATCTTTTACTAGGCCAAATTTGATTTACAGACTTTCTGAAGATGCAGCCTGTACACAAAAAACTCTGGTGACAATAGCTCCTTAGGAACTCAGAGAAAAATTGAGGGGAACAACTTTAACATTTGAATGAAGCTAAGAGACTCGAGGGAACTCTAAAGCATCTGCTACTGGATTCATGTGCTGAAAACGTAACGATTTTGTTGAGGTTTATGTGAGGCTTATTTGGGAGTAAAGGGATGTTATAGAAAGGGGCATGTATGGTTTTCTCATTTTCTGGCGTATAGCATACCATTCTTACTTAGTTATTTGAATTCTTATGAATGACCATCACTGCTCTGATTTCATGCAAGGTTGGTAACATGGCTTTTTTCAGCCAAATTTTGGAAATTTGACTCGTTTCTCTTATTGTTGGCTTCAAAAATTAAGTTTGGCTGTTTGGCTCAATTTTGCCTTCTTTTGAGATTTTTGGTCAATTTTCATTCAATTCTCTTCAAACTGGAGTACAGCAGACCATCACAATCTAGGACATTTTTCGTTGCAAGGCAACATCAAATATCTAGGGTTTTCATCGGAGCTACACAATGTAGTATGTGAAAACAATGAAATGCAAGTGTCCATTGCTAGAAATAACAATGGAACAATAGGTTGTACAGCAATAGGTCATCGTTTGGAAAGGTTTGGCTTTATCTGGCCATTTTCCGACCGATGGTTTGGCTTCGGGGCGGTCCGGGGATCTACCAACCCTGATTTCATGCTGAATTTAAATGGTGGTCACTGATGGAGTATGTTAACCATAGAAAGCACTCCGCAGGAGCTAGGAATGTTAAAGCGCGAGCGAAGCGAGCGCTTTTACTTCCTAGTATCTCAGAACTGAAGATTTAGAACTGCCAGTCGTGTCATTTCCAACTGCCCATAACTGAGTAGAAGGTGCAGGCGAAGCTGCAGTTTTTAACGCCAAGTGCTTGGTATCAATTTTGAAACCATTGCTGAAGTTTTGACCTAAATTTTTACAGGGATGTGCCCACGAAAAAAAATTTGTCACCCTGCTCCAGAATTTTTGCCTTCAAATGATACCCAGTTCTAGAAGAAATCGGTGAAAAGTATACTCAAAACACGAAAATCTATATACATATCGGGCGGGCGATCGGTTAAGATTGTTCTATTGTTCCTGAATTTCTTTGTGTGAAGCCTCGGGATCTCCCGCTTCCCGTGCCCCCTCCGGCCCGCTGTTGCACTGGAAAAATCACCCCGAAAATCCAGGTTTGCCAAATCTATGTGAGAAGTTGGGAGTAGCAACTGGGGCAGGGGTAGGAGCGACGAAAGTTTCTGGCAGACTTCCTATTTTCCACTTTGACGTAGGTTCAACGTCACGAAACAATGGTGGTGAGTCACTAACGACTCTTGATGGGTCCATCAACGGTCATCAACGGACAAAGCTGGTTTGTCAACAAGAAACAATGCTGGATTGTCAACAACCTGCAAGCTACGTAACATCGACGTCACGCAGTAACGTCTTCAACGAACAATGGCACCACGGATAACTGGGGGCAACAACAAAAGGATCACTGACTGGGGGCAGTCACGTGATGGGATCCCATATCACGTGGCAACTTCTCCATCAGCAGCGACGTCACACAGTCCTCACAGGGGCTCAACTCCTCCGTCAAAGAGGGCAAGGGGCGAAAATTACTGATCGTTGGCTTGCCTGCCAAAACTTGCATCTGGGGTCATAAGATTGACAGGAAATGGGGGCCAGTCACGTGATGACCCCCATGTCACATGACTTGCTTGGCAAGTTGCCAAAATTGGTCATGTGACTTGGCACTATTCCTGCCCTACTCCCTGTCATGTGATTCTCAACTAATCACGTTTTGAGGGGGCACAGTATGGAAGTGACAACGAAGTAGATAGACCTACTCACAACTGAAGCAACACGTACAACTGTTCACTTTCTCCTGAAACATTGCAAAGTAGAATAAAATTTCAGCTTTGTTAATGCTCTAGCGACAACATGGGCCTACTTACGTTGCACTTCCATGCTACTGGTTTCTGAAATTCCCTTCAAATCCCATCACCCGGTTTTTGAAGGTACTTCAATCCATTTTAAGGACATTCATAATAGCTTCCTTGGAAACTGTACTCCCCAACAAAGGCTCCTGAGCATATTCAGCATCTTTTATGTTCAACTGTCAACATGAGATCCTCTCCAAGACCTAAATTTCGATGTCGCAACAGATTTGCAGGTGATTTTCTCGTGCCAAAAATCATTAGGTAGGAAGTTTCTCATGCCAACATCGTTAGCTAAGAGGTTCTACAAAAACAATCGTTTTCAAGAAAAGATCACATCATTTGTTGCTCATTATCTCTATTCATTATGAGCTTAGAGGCCTACACAGAGGTTGTCCTACGCAGCATCCAAATTTCTGCCACCGAAGATAAGCGTTAATTCCAATTGGCTAATTTCAAATTGCCAAACCCATCTAGCTTATAAACATTGCCATTGGCTACTTTCGATTAGTACTGGCTCCATAGTTAACCTACTAAGGATGAAAACAGACTATCATTGGCTAATCCCAAATGACCCCATCCATGCAGGTTATACAAATTTTCATTGGCTAATTTCAATTAGCACAAATCCCATAGTGTAGCTACTAAAGATGAATATCAACTGCTATTGGATAATTTCAAATGACCCAACCCATATAAGTTGTGCACATTTCCATTGGCTAATTTCAATTAGCATAAATCCTATACTTAAGATAAAGGGGCCTTCACTATGTGGGAGTCACACATGCCACATAAACAGACATGATAAAGGTGATATGAACTTGGGAGCACTCACATGCCTGCCCCCATATCACGTGACTTTCTTGGCAAGTTGCCAAAACTGGTCACATGACTTGGCACAGTGCCAAGTTCCGGTCACGTGACTTGGCACTTTGCCAAGACATGTGACCAGTTTTGGCAACTTGCCAATTTCCGTCAATTCCTGCATATACACACAAGGACTCCATTTCTTCAACCATTTTCACAAATGCTCCTTCGCAGGGCAAAATATACCCCCCTGCAACCTGCGCCTCTCACCTTCTCTTTGAGAAAGGGGTCTGAGTATATCCAGAACGGGCGGGCGATCGGCTAAGATTGTTCTATTGTCCTGGAATTAGTTTGTACACGTCACTCGGATCACCCGCTTCCCCTGCCCGTGGACGATGGTTCTTTCTCTCGAAAACTCACGCGGAACATTTAAGTTTGCCGAATCTGTGTGAGACGTTGGGGGCACCAACTGGGGCTCGTGTAGGGGCGGCGAAAGTTTTCGGCAGCCATCCTACTTTCCAGTTTGACGTTGCTTGAACGTCACGAAACAATGGTCGTGAGTCACTAGCGACTCTTGATGGCGCTATCAAGGGTCATCATGGGACAAAGTTGGTTTGTCAGTAAAAACAATGCTGGATTTTCAACAACCCATGGGCTACGCAACACCGACGTCACACGGTAATGTCTTCACAGGAGCTCATCTCCTCCGTCGTAAGGGGCACGCCATCCAAACCAACAATAGGACCACTGACTGGGGGCGGTCACGTGATGGAACCCCATATTACGCATTCGCAAATTCTCCATCGCAGTTGCATTGGTCGGGCAGCCTAACGAAGCAGTCGTCGATGTAACAAATCACAGAATTCTGCTACATAACACTTGTATTTTGCAGAGCAAATCTTCCGAGACCGATTCTTATAATGTTTACATCCCATCTATCAGGGTGTTTTCTCTGATTTAATGATACTGGTCAGCCTACATACGTTGTTTATGACTTCAGAAGTCGAATGTGATATACATTGTACAATAGAAATCCTAACTTTGAAAATTTCTAGGGGGCAACTGCCCCCCTTGCCCCCCGCTATGTACGGCCTTGAGCTGGTTGTCAAAATGGCACATTTTCTCCGGAGCAGGTTAAAGAGGCCTGCACAGGGGTTCTCCCGCGCAGCATCCAAATTTCTCCCACCGAAGATAAGAGCGAATTCCAATTGGCTAATTTCGAATTGCCTTACAAATCTAGCTTGTAAACATTGCAAGCGAGCTGCTATTGGCTAATTTCAAATGGCTCAACCCATCTAGCTTATACGTATTCCCATTGGCTAATTTGAAATGATACGGATCCCATAGTGAATCTACTAATCAAGAAAGCGAACTGTTATTGGCTAATTTCAAATGACCCGACCCATGTAGCTCATAGACATTGCCATTGGCTAATTTGAATTAATCCGGATTCCATAGTGAAGCTACTAAAGATGAAAGCCAAGTGCTGTTGGTTAATTTCAAATGGCTCAACCCATCTAGCTTATACGTATTCCCATTGGCTAATTTGAAATAATACCGATCCCATAGTGAAGCTACTAAAGATGAAAGCCAACTGCTATTGGCTAATTTCAAATTACCCAACCCATCTAGCTTATACACATTGCCATTGGCTAATTTGAAATAATACGGATCCCATAGTGAAGCTACTAAAGATGAAAGCCAACTGCTATTGGCTAATTTCAAATGACTCAACACATCTAGCTTATACACATTGCCATTGGCTAATTTCAATCAGAACCGATTCCATAGTTAACATACTAATGACGAAGGCGAACTGCTATTGGCTAATTTCAAATGGCCCAACCCATCTACCTTATACGAATTCCCATTGGCTAATTTCAATCAACGTACATCCCATAGTTAACCTAAAGGGGCTTACATTGTGTGAGGGGCATAACCTATTCACTTACACTGGATGCATTGTGGTAAAGGCGATAAGCAAGTGGGGGCAATCAAGTGGCTGCCCCTATGTCACGTGACTTATTTGGCAAGTTGCCAAAATTGGTCACGTCACTTGGCACAGTGCCAAGTTCTGGCCATGTGACTTGGCACTCTGCCAATTTATATGACGTCACTTGGCACCATCCCAACTTCCCTTATTGGATCCCTCTCCACAAGCCGACTTCATTTCCTTAAAAATTTCCACGAATGCTCCTTCGCACGCCAAAAGATACCCCATAATACTAACGGGTGAGTACGTCTCCAGACCCACACGGGAATCGATCCCATTGTCTGCCTATTGTCCTCGAATTTCCCTCTGTGGAACGTCGGGATCTCCTGCTTCCCGTGCCCCCTCCAGCCCGCTCTTCCGCTCCAAAAATCACTCCGTAAATCTAGGTTAGCCGAATCTATGTGAGAAGTTGGGGGCACACGCTAGCGCTGGGGTAGAAGTGGCCAAAGTTTTTGGCACCCGTCCTACTTTCCAGTTTGACGTAGTTCAACGTCAAGAAACAATGCAACAATGCTGCTGAGAGTCACTAATGAGTTTCCTAACAAAGGCTACAATAACCTCACGAGGGGAAGGGGTGACGACAGTGAGTAATGCTTGGCTTGCTTGCCAAAACAACTTGCATCTCGGGTCACATAAGATAGGAAATGGGGGTGGCTGTCACGTGATGACCCCCATGTCGCAATATGATGCTGCAAAGGGGTAACCAATCCATTGGTGTCCTTAGAAGGGCAACAGCAACAACCTCACGAGGGGAAGGGCCACGAAAATATGTGATGGTTGGCTTGCTTCCCAAAACAACTTGCATCTGGGGGGTGACGACAGTGAGTAATGCTTGGCTTGCTTGCCAAAACAACTTGCATCTCGGGTCACATAAGATAGGAAATGGGGGTGGCTGTCACGTGATGACCCCCATGTCGCAATATGATGCTGCAAAGGGGTAACCAATCCATTGGTGTCCTTAGAAGGGCAACAGCAACAACCTCACGAGGGGAAGGGCCACGAAAATATGTGATGGTTGGCTTGCTTCCCAAAACAACTTGCATCTGGGGTCATAAGATAGAAGTGCAATGGGGGCTGTCACGTGATGGCCCCCATGTCACGTGACTTGCTTGGCAAGGTGCCAAAATTGATCATGTGACTTGGCACTATCACCACAACTCCCTCTCATGTGAATTCCCAACTTATTATCACGTTTTGAGAGAGCACAGTATGGAAGTGACAATGAAGTAGATAGGCCTACTCACATCTGAAGAACATACACAACTCTTCTGTTTGTACAGAAAAATTGCCAAGTAGCAGAAAATTTCAGCTTTGTTAATGCTTCAGCGACCAAATAGGCCTACTTACGTCTCACTTCCATGCTACTAATCTCCGAAATTCCCCTTGATTTGAGATCCCCATTGCTCGCCCTGTTTTTGATGAAGATACTTCAATCCACTTTAAGGACATTCATAATAGCTTTCTTCGAAACGGTACTCCCCAATAAACACTCGTGAACATATTCAACATCTTAATATTCAACTGTCAACATGAGATCCTCAACACAAACTTTCCATCTCGCCACAGATTTGCAGCTGATTTTTTCATGCCAACACCATTAGGTAGGAAGTTTCTCATGCCAAGATCGTTAGCTAAAAAGTTCTCCAAAAACAATCGTTTTCAAGGAAGATCACATCATTAGTTGCTCATTATTTCTATTCATCATGAATGCAGAAGCCTACACAGAGGTTCTCCCGCGCAGCATCCAAATTTCTCCAACCGAACACAAGAGTAAATTCCAATTGGCTAATTTCCAATTGCCAAACAAATCTACCTTATAAACATTGCCATTGGCTAATTTCAATTGATACCTATCCCATAGTCAAGCTACTGAAGAAGAAAGCGAGCTGCTATTGGCTAATTTCGAATGGCTCAACCAATCTGGATTATACATATTCCCATTGGCTCATTTGAATTAATACGGATCCCATAGAGAAGCTACTGAAGATAAAAGCCAACTGCTATTGGTTAATTTCAAATGATCCAACCCATCTACCTTATACACATTGCCATTGGCTAATTTCAATCAGAACCAATTCCATAGTTAAGATACTACTGACGAAAGCCAACTGCTATTGGCTAATTTCAAATGACCAAACGTATCTACCTTATACACATTGCCATTGGCTAATTTGAATTAATACGGATCCAATAGTGAAGCTACTAAAGATGAAAGCCAACTGCTATTGGCTAATTTCAAATGGCCCAACCCATCTACCTTATACGCTTTCCCATTGGCTAATTTCAATCAACGTACATCCAATAGTCAAGCTAAAGGAGCTTACACTGTGTGAGGGGCATAACCTATTGGGGATATGCAAGTGGGGGCAATCATGTGCCTGCCCCTATGTCACGTAACTTATTTGGCAAGTTGCCAAGGTTGGTCATGTGACTTGGCACAGTGCCAAGTTCCGGCCATGTGACTTGGCACTCTGCCAATTTATGTGTCGTCACTTGGCACCGTGCCAACTTCCCTCATTGCATCCCTCTCCACAAGCCGACTTCATTTCTTTAACAATTTCCACGAATGCTCCTTCGCACGGCAAAAGATACCCCCTGCAATATACTTCTCTGACCTCCTCTTCAACAAAGGGCTCTGAACTCCCTGGTAGAATTCTATAATAATACTTCCAATACCTAGCGTCCCTCCCATATACCACTCTCACGCAAATGCAGTCAGATTTTACAAGAGAGCCAGCCCGTAACCCTTGCAGCAGGAGAGATCATACGTTGGATTTGTTTGTTTGCTATGTGCCTGAGAAGATGATTCATCCTCTCTACGAGTCAGTGGTAAATTTATGCGTCTTATTTGCAATAGAAATTTCGCGCTGGCTCCCTGTTGCTTGGCTTCTTTTCCTTACTGATTTTTACAGAAGTTCCTGGGCAACAAAGCCTACTAAAGCAAGCAAAGCAACAAAAAACAATGAACGAAGACAACCAGCAGCAATAATGCAGGACAAGCCATATATGGCACAAAATCTACCATGGCCACTAACGCCAAGTTGATCATCCCAACTACAACAACTAACATACAGCACAATGGGGGCAACTAAGAGTTTCACCTACTTCCTCCCACAATAAGGTTCATCTACAAACTTGAGGTACGAGAACAACTGCAACAACTGTAATGACTTCATCTCCCTACTCTGGAGTCCTAAATACGGTGGGGGGGGGAGGATGAGTAGTTGGGGAATGGTAATGGCTCCATAAACAAATATTCCGGGGGGCTGGAACAATCAGGGAGACGAGTTTTCAAACATTAAAATTAGTCATTTACTCTGTTAAAACCGTCTCTGTTCTATGTTCATTTAAACATATTTAACATCATTCCAATTTCGCACAAAAATAATAAAATGGGGTTCCAATACAAGTGGGGGAGTTGGAAAACTTTCCAAAAGTTAATGATTGGGGGGGGAGGCATTATTCGCTACTCGAGAGAACGCTACCATGTCCGCTAAAGCAACTAGAAAAAACGAGAGATTGAAGTAGATAGTAAAGCTATCAGGCAACTAGAGCAACTATACACGCATGAGGTACTAGAACAACTATTCTGAATTAGCTGGAAGTAGCAACTATTCTGACCTGATTTTGTTTCTATCGAGTACCACGAAAACGGAGGGGGGGGGGTTTGAGTCAGAGGGGCTACAAATCGTTTCAGATAATAATAATTGGTACCTTGGCACAATCGGGAAGGGAGGTATGAACATTGAAAATAGTCGCTTTCTGAGTTAATAACGTATTCTTCCTATCTTTATTTACAACACAATTACTGGAATGGCCGTAGCAAGCTTTCACTCTTTGTTTCGTAGAGCCTCTTCTTTTGAATAACGGGTCTACTCGTAGGCTAATAACAGAGACGTTGGCTGCATAACATAAAAAGACATTAAAATGAAAATGGAATTGAAAAAATACAATGAGTAGGAGCTGCGATACAGTGACGCGCCAATCGCGCCTGTGGCCGCCGTAGGCGGCCCTGGCACCGAAGGCGCCCAGCCCTCCGCAGGAGCTAGGGACTCCGAACTCCGAACGGAACTCCGAACGGGCATCGATCCCCTTTGTCTTACTTATTGTGGTCGAATTTGTTTGTGTGAAGCCTCGAGATCACCCGCATTCCCATTGGCTAATTTCAATCAACATAATTTCCATAGCAAAGCTAAAGGGGATTAATCTGGATCCCATGGTTAAGCTAAAGGGGCCTACACTGTGAGAGGGGTATAACCTACTTACTTACTCTAGATGCATTGTGATAAAGGCAAGTGGGGCCAATCAAGTGCCTGCCCCCATGTCATGTGACAAACTTGGCAAGTTGCCAAAATACGTCATGTGACTTGGCACTGTGCCAAGTTCCGGCCATGTGACTCGGCATTTGGCCAATGTATGTGACGTCACTTGGCACCATGCCAACTTCCCTGACTGCCTCCCTCTCCACAAGCCGGGTCCATTTCTTTCAAAATTTTCGCGAATGCTCCTTCGCAGCGCAAAATATACCACTTGCCATCTGCTTTTTCCGACCTCCTCTTCGACAAAGGGATCTAAACTCCTACACAGAACTCTACAATAATATCTTCAATACCTCGCGTCCCTCCCACATAGGACTCTGCCTGCCAATCCAATCAGATTTTACAAGAGAACCAGCCTGAATGTCTTGCAGCAAGCGCGATCATATGCTGCATTTGTTTATTTGCCATGTGCTTAGTCAGTAGACAAAGTCGGTAGGAAATGATGGTGCAACGAGGTAACCAATCCACTGCTGTCCTATAAAAGGCACCTAACCTCTGGAGGGGAAGGGGCGACGAAAATGAGTAATGCTTTGCTTCCTTGCCAAAACAACTTGCATCTTGGGTCATAACATAGATGGGAAATTGGGGCTGTCACGTGATGGCCCCATGCCACGCGACTCGCTTGGTAAATTGCCAGTAAATCTAATTTCGTGAATCTAACTTCTTGCAAGTGGCCGAACTTCATTTTTCTGCAAAACTTTGTAATTATGCTCGAACATCCCCGTCTAAGTGCCCCGCCGAGAGGTCAGATGTTCACCGGGGTGTTTGTGATCGAAAAATATGATCTAAATTTCACCAGGGACTCTATTTATGTACCGAGGACAGCATGATTATTGGAACTGTCTTCATGAATTTCTCTCCAGGTTTTGTCAATTTGAAGCTACGGTTTCACTTTTGAGGCATTTTATACCGGGGAGATTCACAGCTTGTCTGGGGACTGATTTTGCTTGATTTTCTTTCACAAGGGAAATCACCGGGGTAGAATATACCGCGGCAGTTAGCCGGGGGTGTGCTCGAGACAGCGTCGCATGAATGGACGCGTTCAGTGGAAATCAGGAATCTACAACAATTACCCTTAGCGTATCTACTCATTAGTGAGTTAGTAGCTAAGTAGTATACAGATACAGACAGAAGCTGCACATACCACTGTATTAGACACTGAGATGGACAACAATATCAATTATCATGAGACCAGCAAATGTAACCCTGACAGTGTTTAAAACAATTGTAAAATATTGAAAGCAAATCCCGAAAAAACTAAAGTTTCATGGCCCATGTTTATCACTTGGCAGTAGTTTCTTAGCCCAGCATTTTCCATCCAACAATTTTGGTGTCCCTGTCAATTCCCTTCCGCTCCCCTCTGTTCCATACTATATGACAGCTCCCTTATCAACGGAATCGTTTCGTTACTTACACTCTCCCAGTGCTATAATTTCTTAATATTACCCACTTATGAACATGAAAGTCAAATTGAAAACTACAATGAAATTGGGTATTGACAGTGTGGCGCGCGAAGCGCGCCAGTGGCCGCCGCAGGCGGCCCGGGCGCCGAAGGCGCCCAGCCCTCCGCAGGAGCTAGGAACTCCGAACCCGCGCGCAGCGCGGGTTCGGATTCCTAGTCTATATACATAACGGGTGGCAGGTCGCTTAAGATTGTTCCATTGTCCTCGAATTTCTTTGTGTGAGTCGTCGGGATCTCCCGCTTCCCGTGCCCCCTCCGGCCCGCTGTTGCACTCGAAAAATCGCACCGAAAATCTAGGTTAGCCGAATCTATGTGAGAAGTTGGGAGTAGCAACTGGGGCAGGTGTAGGAGCGAAGAAACTTTTTGGCAGCCATCCTATTTTCCAGTTTGACGTAGGTTCAACGTCACGAAACAATGGTGGTGAGTCACTAACGACTCTTGATGGGGCAATCAACGGTCGTCAACGGACAAAGCTGGTTTGTCAACAGGAAACAATGCTGAATTGTCAACAACCTGCAGGCTACGTAACATCGACGTCACGCAGTTACGTCTTCAACGAACAATAGCACCACTGATAACTGGGGCAACAACAAACGGACCACTGACTGGGGGCTGTCACGTGATGGGATCCCATATCACGTGGCAAATTCTCCATCAGCAGCGACGTCACACAGTCTTCACAGGGGCTCAACTCCTCCGTCAAAGAGGGCAAGGGGCGAAAATTACTGATCGTTGGCTTGCCTGCCAAAACTTGCATCTTGGGTCATAAGATTGACAGGAAATGGGGGCAGTCACGTGATGATCCCCATGTCACATGACTTGCTTGGCAAGTTGCCAAAATTGGTCATGTGACTTGGCACTATTCCTGCCCTACTCCCTGTCATGTGATTCCCAACTAATCACGTTTTGAGGGGAAAAACAGTATGGAAGTGACAACGAAGTAGATAGACCTACTCACAACTGAAGCAACATGTACAACTGTTCACTTTCTCCTGAAACATTGCAAAGTAGAATAAAATTTCAGCTTTGTTAATGCTCTAGCGACAACATGCGCCTACTTACGTTGCACTTCCATGCTACTGGTTTCTGAAATTCCCTTCAATTCCCATCACCCGGTTTTTGAAGGTACTTCAATCCATTTTAAGGACATTCAAACTGTACTCCCCAACAAAGGCTCCTGAGCATATTCAGCACCTTTTATGTTCAACTGTCAACATCAGATCCTCTCCAAGACCTAAATTTCGATGTCGCAACAGATTTGCAGGTGATTTTCTCGTGCCAAAAATCATTAGGTAGGAAGTTTCTCATGCCAAGATCGTTAGCTAAGAGGTTCTCCAAAAACAATCGTTTTCAAGAAAAGATCACACCATTTGTTGCTCATTATCTCTATTCATTATGAACTCAGAGGCCTACACAGAGGTTGTCCTACGCAGCATCCAAATTTCTGCCACCGAAGATAAGCGTACATTCCAATTGGCTAATTTCAAATTGCCAAACCCATCTAGCTTATAAACATTGCATTGGCTAATTTCGATTAGTACAGGCTCCATAGTTAACCTACTAAGGATGAAAACAGACTATCATTGGCTAATCCCAAATGACCCCATCCATGCAGGTTATACAAATTTTCATTGGCTAATTTCAATTAGCACAAATCCCATAGTGAAGCTACTAAAGATGAATATCAACTGCTATTGGATAATTTCGAATGACCCAACCCATGTAAGTTGTGCACATTTCCATTGGCTAATTTCAATTAGCATAAATCCTATACTTAAGATAAAGGGGCCTACACTATGTGGGAGTCACATATGGCACATAAACAGACATGATAAAGGTGACATGAACTTGGGGGCACTCACATGCCTGCCCCCATATCACGTGACTTTCTTGGCAAGTTGCCAAAACTGGTCACATGACTTGGCACAGTGCCAAGTTCCGGTCACGTGACTTGGCACTTTGCCAAGACATGTATCAAATTTTGGCAACTTGCCAATTTCCGTGAATTCCTCCATATACACACAAGGACTCCATTTCTTCAACCATTTTCACAAATGCTCCTTCGCAGGGCAAAATATACCCCCTGCAACCTGCTCCTCTCACCTTCTCTTTGAGAAAGGGGTCAGAGTATATCCAAGTCACTTGACTTGGCACCATGCCAAGTTCCCACCATGTTACTTGACACCTTGCCAAGCTCTATGACGTCACTTGGCACATTGCCATCTTACCCCAAATTTGCCTCCTGATGAAATGGGACCTATTCCCTTTAAAGATTATTGCAAACGCCATATATCTACAAAACAAACCTAAACATAGGTTTGACTGGTTTCCACTTAGTTGAATTTCCCGAGCGGAAGCTGCGGCAGCTAAGGCAGCAATACTATTGGAGCTACCAAAGCAACAAAGCAACTCAACTACTAAAATGAGACGACAAATAAAGCCACTACAGCAACTAAGGCCAATAACGCAACTAACACTACCAACAAGCTAACGCAACTAACGAACACAAGTTAGCTACCAATGTAAGTAAGGCCAACATAAGCGTACGAGGCGGGGGGGCCGGGGGCGGTAGCCCCCCCCAACTTTGGAGAAAATTTCTAAAATCAGCCCCATTCGGGCAAATTTTTGTCCTTAGCCGGGCAAAAATGTTGGCAAACAATGGGCTTTTGTGTCGGTCAGCCCCCCTAGATTTCTTCTTCCCGTACGCTTATGAAGGCCAAAGCAACTAAGGCCACTAAGACAACCAACGCCAATAGACATACTAATGAAAATAAGTTCACTAAGGCAAGAAACGCAGCTACATCTACTCAGCAACTACATGAAGGCGGCAACTAACTCCGCAACGCCGTTAAAGCAACTAACGCCACTGAAGTTGCTACCCCAACTAAATCCACTAAAGGCAAGACACGGAGCTGGATCTAAGCAGCAACTGCATCCAGGCGTCAGCTAATCCACTAGGGCCACTAGGGCTACTAACATCAACAAGGCAACTAACGCCACTGAAAGTGTTAACGCAACCAAGTTCACTAAGGACTAATAGAAGTGCTAATAACATTAAGTCCACTGACGCAAGAAACGCAGCTACATCTACTTTGCAACTGCATAAAGACGGCAGCTAACCCACTAAGGCCACTAAAGCAACTAACGCCAAGAAGACAAATAACGCCACTATAGGTCTTAATGCAACGTCCACTAAGGCAAGAAACTAAACATGGTCCACTTTGCCAAAAGAACTCAAAGACTCAAACACACTCTATGAATTCAAACAAAAAATAAAACTATCGGATGGGAGTTCTTGCGTCTGCAGATTGTGCAAAACTTTTCTCAAAGACTAAGGGTTTTTATGAATATCTTTAATTTTTTCCAAAATTGTAAATAGGGTTAGGGTTGTTGGCGTTGATTAGATTTAGCTATTTTTTAAGTTGCCAACTGTAAACAAATTGTTAATGATAATAATAATAATAATGATAATAATAATAATAATGATAATAATAAGAATAATAATAATAATAATAATAATAATAATAATAATAATAATAATAATAATAATAATAATAATGTCTACTTTAAACTGTAATGCACATCATTTGTGAATGCACGAAACTTGCACAAAAAGAGTACAAAAAGAGACACGACTTCGTAGGAACAACAATCCATTGGGAATTATGCAAGCAGCTAGAATTCAATCATGCTGATAAGTGGTATGAACACAAACCAGAATCTGTACTTGAAAATGAAAAAAGCCAGTTGTTGTGGGACTTTGAAGTGCAGACGGATCATCATATAGAAGCTAGAAGGCCTGACCTCATAATTGTTGACAAAGAAAAGAAGACATGTCAGATCGTGGATTTTGGAATACCTCCAGATCACAGAGTTGAAATGAAAGAAAGGGAAAAAAGGGAGAAATATCAAGATTTGGCAAGAGAATTACAAGTACTATGGAATACGAAAGTAACTGCTACCCCAATAGTGATTGGGGCTTTGGGAACAGTTCCAAAGTCATTGAAAAATAGATTAGACCAAATCGGAATCCGAACAAAAATTAAAACAATGCAGACCACAGCGTTGCTGAACACAGCCAGGATCGTAAGGAAAGTCTTGGAGCTCTAAGGAGGCTTGTTGCTACTGAACCTTCAAGAACAATCCACCAATAACGGTGTGAAATGAACTCATAATAATAATAATAATGCATATAACACTAAGTCCACTGACGCAAGAAACGCAGCTACATCTACTTTGCAATTGCATAGAGACGGCAGCTAACCCACTAAGGCCTAATCCACTAGGGCCACTAGGGCTACTAACATCAACAAGGCAACTAACGCCACTGACAGTGTTAACGCAACCAAGTTCACTAAGGACTAATAGACGTGCTAATAACATTAAGTCCACTGACGCAAGAAACGCAGCTACATCTACTTTGCAATTCCATAAAGACGGCAGCTAACCCACTAAGGCCACTAAAGCAACTAACGCCAACAAGACAAATGACGCCACTAGAGGTCTTAATCCTACGTCCACTAAGGCAAGAAACTAAACTAGGTCTACTCAGCAATTATATATCAAGAAGGCAACCAATCAACTAAGCCCACTAACGCAACTAAGGCCACAAAGGGCGATACAGGAACTAACTCCACCAAAGGAAGAAACGCAATTATAATTATGGTCTGTCTCAACTTATATAACAGCTGCAGATGCCTGTTAAAAGAACAATGGAAGTTTTGGCAAAGGACTTTTGCGAATATGGCCTTCTGATTGGTCCATCTAACAACTCCAGTCGTTTGATTCGTTGAAATTTAAACTGTTCTGCATTATTTTTAAAAGACGCTCCTCCTCCCTTACGCCACGAAGGCCACTAAAGCCACGAGGGTAACTACAAGAACGAAGGCAAGACAAGATCACTGTGTGATGGTACATAAGATTCAATACAAACAAAGCCATGAAACCTTTTCCAATATGTTCGAAGAGAGTTGTTCTATATCAAATTATAATACGAGGAATTACAGAGATCTCCATATTCCCAATCTATGCCTTTTTGAGGCTTGGAATGATATTCCAGTCAACATCAGAGAACTGCCATCACTACGCCTGTTCGAAATACCTCTGAAAAGGCATTTGATCAGCCTTCGTAATTAACTCAAGCCCCCTCAAAAACGACTCCCTGGAACTATCGAGTACCACAAAGACAGAACGGGAGGAGGTTGGGAAAGTCTGAGAGGTTACAAATAGTTTCATTTACTAATAATTGGGGGCTTGGAACAAGCGAGAAGGGGAGGCTTGAAGATATTCGCTTTCTGAGTAAAAAACGTTTCGTTACTACATCAATTTACGACATATTCACTATTAACTCCCTTTTCCTAAATTTCATTTTCATTTCATTTTTCGTTATTTAACCACGGTAGCCACGTCAATCTGCATGTTCGTAAGAAAAGACACCATCAACCCTCTACAATTTCTTTTTTAAGCCTCCTATTGAAGGTAAAAATACATATTAACTGGGAGGTTGGCTGCATTTCCATTCAATTATTTCTTATGTATTTAGGCACGATAGCCCCATCAGTCCATGAGAACTGCTAAACATACGATGTTGCGGTCGGGATCTGCAAAACATAACAAAACATTAACAGGAAAATGAAAGTGAAAAACAATACAATGAATATAAGCAGCGATGCGGTGGCGCGCGAAGCGCGCCAGTGGCCGCCGCAGGCGGCCCAGGGCGCCGAAGGCGCCCAGCCCTCCGCAGGAGCTAGGAACTCCGAGCCCGCGCGCAGCGCGGGCTCGGATTCCTAGTCTATATACATAACGGGTGAGCGATCGGTTAAGATTGTTCTATTGTCCTCGAATTTCTTTGCACACGTCACTGAGATCACCCGCTTCCCGTGCCCCCTCCAGGCCGCTGTTGCACTCGAAAAATCACCCCGAAAATCTAGGTTTGCCGAATCTATGTGAGAAGTTCGGGGCAGCAACTGGGGCAGGGGTGGGAGCGAAGAAACTTTTTGGCAGCCATCCTATTTTCCAGTTTGACGTAGGTACAACGTCACGAAACAATGGTGGTGAGTCACTAACGACTCTTGATGGGACCATCAACGGTCGTTAACGGACAAAGCTGCTTTGTCAACAAGAAACAATGCTCGATTGTCAACAACTTAGGGGCTACGTAGCAGCGACGTCACACAGTCTTCACAGGGGCTCAACTCCTCCTCCGTCAAAGAGGAGGGCAAGGGGCGAAAATTACTGATCGTTTTGTCCTCGAATTTGTTTGCACACGTCACTGAGATCACCCGCTTCCCGTGCCCCCTCCAGGCCGCTGTTGCACTCGAAAAATCACCCCGAAAATCTAAGTTTGCCGAATCTATGTGAGAAGTTCGGGGCAGCAACTGGGGCAGGGGTAGGAGCGAAGAAACTTTTTGGCAGCCATCCTATTTTCCAGTTTGACGTAGGTACAACGTCACGAAACAATGGTGGTGAGTCACTAACGACTCTTGATGGGACCATCAACGGTCGTTAACGGACAAAGCTGCTTTGTCAACAAGAAACAATGCTCGATTGTCAACAACTTAGGGGCTACGTAGCAGCGACGTCACACAGTCTTCACAGGGGCTCAACTCCTCCTCCGTCAAAGAGGAGGGCAAGGGGCGAAAATTACTGATCGTTGGCTTGCCTGCCAAAACTTGCATCTGGGGTCATAAGATTGACAGAAAATGGGGGCGGTCACGTGATGACCCCCATGTCACATGACTTGCTTGGCAAGTTGCCAAAATTGGTCATGTGACTTGGCACTATTCCTGGCCTACTCCCTGTCATGTGATTCCCAACTACTAATCACGTTTTGAGGGGGCACAGTATGGAAGTGACAACGAAGTAGATAGACCTAGGTTCACAATTGAAGCAACATGTAGAACTGTTCACTTTCTCCTGAAACATTGCACAGTAGAATAAAATTTCTGCTTTGTTAATGCTCTAGCGACAACATGCGCCTACTTACGTTCCACTTCCATGCTACTGGTTTCTGAAATTCCCTTCAATTCCCATCACCCGGTTTTTGAAGGTACTTCAATCCATTTTAAGGACATTCATAATAGCTTCCTTGGAAACTGTGCTCCCCAACAAAGGCTCCTGATGAGCATATTCAGCATCTTTTATATTCAACTGTCAACATGAGATCCTCTGCAAGACCTAAATTTCGATGTCGCAACAGATTTGCAGGTGATTTTCTCGTGCCAAAAATCATTACGTAGGAAGTTTCTCATGCCAAGATCGTTAGCTAAGAGGTTCTCCAAAAAAAAATCGTTTTCAAGGAAAGATCACATCATTTGTTGCTCATTATCTCTATTCATTATGAACTTAGAGGCCTACACAGAGGTTGTCCTACGCAGCATCCAAATTTCTGCCACCGAAGATAAGCGTAAATTCCAATTGGCTAATTTCAAATTGCCAAACCCATCTAGCTCATAAGCATTGCCAATGGCTAATTTCGATTAGTACAGGCTCCATAGTTTACCTACTATGGATGACAACAGACTATCATTGGCTAATCCCAAATGACCCCATCCATGCAGGTTATACAAATTTTCATTGGCTAATTTCAATTAGCACAAATCCCATAGTGAAGCTACAAAAGATGAAGATCAACTGCTATTGGATAATTTCAAATGACCCAACCCATATAAGTTGTAAACATTTCCATTGGCTAATTTCAATTAGCACAAATCCTATACTTAAGATAAAGGGGCCTACACTATGTGGGAGTCACACATGGCACATAAACAGACATGATCAAGGTGATATGAACTTGGGGGCACTCACATGCCTGCCCCCATATCACGTGACTTTCTTGGCAAGTTGCCAAAACTGGTCACATGACTTGGCATAGTGCCAAGTTCCGGTCACGTGACTTGGCACTTTGCCAAGACATGTGACCAGTTTTGGCAACTTGCCAATTTCCGTAAATTCCTCCATATACACACAAGGACTCCATTTCTTCAACCATTTTCACAAATGCTCCTTCGCAGGGCAAAATATACCCCCTGGGGGCAGTCACGTGATGGGATCCCATATCACGTGGCAAATTCTCCATCGCAGTAGGCTAAATCAGTCGGAATATGATGCTGCTGCAAAGGGGTAACAAATCCAATACTGGTGTCCTAAGGAGGGCAACACGAACCTCAGGAGAGGTAGGGCGACGAAAACATGTGATGGTTGGCTTGCTTGCCAAAACACATTTGAATCTATCGGGGGTCATAACGTAGATGGTAAATGGGGGCTGTCACGTGATGACCCCCATGTCACGTGACTTGCTTGGCAAGTTGCCAAAATTGGTCATGTGACTTGGCACTTCCCCCAACTCCCTATCATGTGACTTGCGAACTTGAAGCGTTTTGAGACAGCACATACTGCATGGAAGCGACAACGAAGTAGATAGGCCTACTCACATCTGAAGCAACATTTTGTAGAACTCTTCTGTTTGTACTGAAAAATTTCCAAGTAGCATAAACCTTCAGCTTTGTTAATGCTTCAGCGACAAAATAGGCCTACTTACGTTTCACTTCCATGCTACTAATTTCTGAAATTCCCCTTAATTTCAATCCCCTTCGCCATGTTTTCGATGAAGGTACTTCAATCCACGTTAAGGGCATTCATAATATCTTTCTTCGAAACGGTACTCCCCAATAAACACTCGTGAACATATTCAACATCTTCATATTCAACTGTCAACATGAGATCCTCTGCAACACCAAAATTTCGATGTCGCCACAAATTTGCAGGTGATTTTATCATGCCAAAACCATTACGAAGGAAGTTTCTCATGCCAAGATCGTTTGCTAAAAAGTTCTCCAAAAACAATCATTTTCAAGGAAGATCACATCATTAGTTGCTCATTATTTCTATTCATTACTAGGAAGTTAAGCGCTCGCTTCGCTCGCGCTTCAACATTCCTAGCTCCTGCGGAGAGCTTTCAAAGAATATCTGATGATCCACCTTGAATGTACAATAAGTAGTTGTGGTTGTGGATAGAATGCTAAAACTTCTTGTTATGCACCCATCAAAGTGCTAAAGTGGAACGCTGCAGTTTGTCGTTGAGCAGGTAGATTGTTACAGCCCCTTCTGTTTGTAAAATTAATTTCATGTTCTTAAGTTCATTCAGAAAGCAACAATATTTTCTTGCTACATTTCACATCCAAAAATGGCTGTGATTCATCTCAACTGCCTATCAGCATATGCACAGTGGGCTAGAGGCAGACATTCGGAAATTTTGAAGTTCTCAAAAATGCAAATTGTTATGCAGTTTTAGAAAACCGAACAACTGGGCTTAAGCGTGCCTTTTAAAGTTTTCATTTATCTTGTGTTATCACAGAGTTATAGATATTTGAATCTGAGAAGATTGAACAAAATCTTTCAAAATGTCACACCCAGCTTTCTAGTGGCAAAGAATGCGGATAAATGATTTTCGGCCAGAAAAATGGGTTGCAGAATGTTTGATAGCTATAACCAAGTCGTAGATAGTCACGGTTTATTGAAAAGCAAGACAAAAATTCTTTGTCTGGTCTACTTGTACAGCTGCAATAATTTTCTTCAGACAACTTGTCAGATCTGTTATCTTCTTCAGAGGGCAAAATTTGACTTTCATCGAGAATATTTTGAAAAGTACGAGGAGAAACATGACACCAATACATTTTCTGAAAGAGCAGCTTATGAAAATTTTATTTTTGAAGGTTTCATTTTGTTTCCCCTCGGCAAAATCAAATAAACAGGGGGGAAAGGTATTTTTAAGGAAATTTGGGGTGTTCCAGGTAAAGATATTTAGACAATGCATATTTTTGTGAGAACACTAGAGAAATTTTAATTATTGAGTATCCCCTAGGTAATATCATGTGCATAAGAAACTTCTACATAGCTTTTTTATACTGGAATGTACCAGAAAGGAGATTTTTAGTTAGAATTCCCAAAATTAGAAAATGTGTCCCAGTCCCCATAATATGGGTCCCAATCCCCAAAATATGGTGAAACATTCAACTCTATCCATTGTTCCAACCGAATACATTGAAAAGATCCATCAATCACTAATGCTGATTTTCTTGAGACCGGGAAGTGTAACGCTGGTTCTGGGCTCAGAGTGTAAATATAGAGTATTAGGCCCTGATTATAGTATTAACCCCCCTGAATATAAAGTTTTAAAGCTGTTCTGTGAACCATTTGATTTATCCCTCTCATACGTCAAAATGAGCTGCCAACTGCCCCTGTAACATTTAGTTCCCTTGAGATGTCCACGAATGTCTGCAAAATCACCATTTTGGCCCACTGTGATATGAACATCAGCAAAGCCAGGCCTGCGCTAGCCTGCATGCAGTCTTTCTGAGGTGTAAGTAGAAAGAAGAAGAAAATAGAAAGACTGGGCATTTGGCCAAGTGAACCTTGTTTGCATTGTGACAGAGAAATATCCATTATAGCATGAGGTAATTACTTCCTGGCCAGAAATTTTTCTGAACCACAACAAAATCACCTTACATAGCATCTTTCTTTTGTTTTTGTTTGGGTTTGAACAGTGTGATACAACAGATTACTTTTAATTGATTTCATTTTGCTGCACCAGGCATAAAACAAACCACTTTGTGATGCACAGTGTCCAGTTGTTAAAATTTTACAAAAGAAAGACCATAGGCAGGTGCGCAGTATCATAATTCTTTTGCCTTGAGAGAATTCTTATGAATATGCTTAATTTCCTGTTAATTCCTGTTAAAAATTCTAGCATGTCTTTTTCTCATTCGACTGAAGAATTCCTTCAGAAAGTGAAGGATTCTTGAAAAATATTAAGAATTCAAAGAATTTTTGACAATCAACTTGATCAATGTGCTTGTGGCGGGTACTATGAGCTTACTCACATCATATTTGTTCATTCTTGTCCTGAATATATTTGTTTCATAATATTGTAACAATAAAAGAAATGCAGTGAGTTCTTGACTGTGTAGATCATGTTTCAGTTTATCAGTAGAACTTCTTCACAGCATATATTTTTGTCAGGCTGATCCTGAAATAATTGTTACATAAATTTTAACAATGGATCAAAGGAAAATACAGTACATTGTTTTTGACTCATGACTGCAGTCAATATGCAGAGCAGTTGTGCACTCCCATCAGATTGCCAAGATCTGCACCCAATTATGATCATATGACCAAGAAACATCCCTTCTCAGTGATAATAGCTTATGTTTATCATCTCCACCTTTGATATTTTTTTATATCAAAATCTTGCTAAATTCAATTAGCAATAAGCCCCACATAATGCATTTGTCACCAAAATAATTTATTTTGCATTAAATGCTCCCATGTAAATCTTTTTAAAAATAGAACCCAATGTTCCTTAAAGTTTCTTCTATCAAAGAGTCTCAAGATTGGGTGCCCTTGGCAAGATGGTTTGCTCTGCTGGCCAGCTTTGAAAACTTGCATTCATAAGGTGTACAACTTTTGCAGCTTGCAGCTACAACAAAAGGTGCTTTGCATCTGATAAGGATCTATTTTTACCCTCACAGCCTTAAAACTTTACTTGCACTTGCATCTTTCACTTTCTTTCACTCACCACTACACTGGGGCCAAATCATGCATGCATTGCAATCTGGTCTCCAGGAACCTAAAAGAAATGAAGAAAAGTAAAATCCTAAATACACAGGGTATAAAGCATGTAAACCTTTGCAGCATGTTTTTTGTTAGATTGATCTTGAAATATTTGTTCCAAAAATTTCAACAATGAATGAAAGGAAGCACTGTATGGAACAATACTTTTGACACCAATTTTCCTTATCATCGAGAAGCACAATACATTGTCACATTATGGCATAAACTGCAAATGGTGCATTCACAGTAGACTGCCAAGATCCCATATAGAAATTGATAATGAAAATGGACCTATGATCTCAGCCACCACACATTCCATCTCAATGATAACTGTTTGTTTATCAGCTGTACCCTATTTGTAGAATCAAGATGTTTGCAATCTTGCAATACCCCCACATAATACTTTTGCCATCAAAATACTATTTTTCATCAAACAATCTCATCTTAATCTGTTGAAAATGAAACCAACTGTTTCTAATAAGTGGTTGTTAAACCAAAGAGGATAGAAATTAGATACTCTTAAAATTTGGCAAGTTGTAATACTGCTTTGGTTACTCCAGGCCAGCTTGGAAAGCTTCCATTAATGAGGTGTACAACTTTTTGCAGCTTGCCATTTGCAGCTACAGGAATATGTTCTTGCATCTGATAACAGAGGATCTATGTTTACTCTTACAGCCTAAAAAGTTTATTTGCAGCTTACACCTTCAATTTGTTCATCAACCATTGCACGTGCATTTTTTTGGTAAAAAATTTTAGAACAATTTTATGATACCATACCAAATACAGCTTTGTTTGAAATTTTCATGAGCAACCTGTGTTGTAAACACTTCTTGAAATTTTAGGGATAACTCTACTTTGAGGCAGGGGTGGCGCCAGAAATCTTCCGACGGAGGGCAGGAGCTTCCGACAGGGGGGCTGAAATGGCTAAAAAATGCAGTTTTTGTACATCATTTTGCCAAAAATTTCCTCCTACAGAAACCTAAAATTTCCTCCGACAGGGGTTAAATGGCTTCCGACAGGGGGGCTGTAGCTCCCTCTAGCCCTCCCCTGGCGCAACAACTACTTTGAGGCCCCACCATGCCATAGTGCATTCCATTTTTTCTCTCCGCCGGATATTTCCGCCAAGGATGTGGGCATAGCAGGATTTGCCGCCAGTGCCAATTTGGTGGTGTTGATGAAAGTGAGGAAGAACACATGGTAATAACAGGTTCCGGTGATAAGCCCAAAAACAGGGCAGAGAACAAAAGAGTGAAGAAAACTACTGCCTCCATTCCATCATATTTACTGAATTTATGGTCACTTGCACCACCAAATGCCGCCAGAGCACAATGTACGAGATTTCTCCGCCAAAAACCTTGGCGTGAGGAAATCGAAAGGTGGCTCTCCGCCGGATTTCTCCGGCGGAAAGGCCTCGGAATGCACCCAGGCCACCATGTCATAAAAACAATCAAAACTGAGGCTCCAAGCAATAAGATAGCAAGCTGCATGGGGCCTAAGCTGAATGAGGATTCAAATCATTCAGAATTGAGAGGCGTCTAGCTATGAAAATGTTGGCTAACATTACCTTTAATCTGCAATGTTTACGAATTTCTTCTGATCTGATAATGCTCCCATCTGAGTAAGGCCTGCTAAAAAGGCCGAAGTAGCAGTGATCATCTGGGCAGCACTTGGCAGCCATTTGCCCGTCATCTTGCTCGTCATTTGCTGGACACGAAATGGAAAGTTGTGACCTTTGGTGACCTTCCAGGAATCCCCAAAAGGATCCACATCGCATGCGCATTTACGATTTACTTCACTGACGTAATATGCAAATTAGAATGGCTATTGAGAACAAGTGCAAGAAACAATAGCGCGGCAGCGCATGACATCGTGAGCCGTGGTGAGCCCCAAAGCTATCGTTTTTTGAGCCAATCAAAAAGTGAATAAACAAGGACAAACATCGAATGGTTCCTTTATCATTACATCGAATGCCTCCTTTGTCTTCCTATTGTGTTGATTGTTAAATTCACAATGGAAAACAAAAGAAGAAAGCTAATTGGATAATCGTTTACCTGCCTTATATATATAGACTAGGAAGTTAAGCGCTCGCTTCGCTCGCGCTTCAACATTCCTAGCTCCTGCGGAGAGCTTTTTATAGACTTGCTCCAAGTCTGTTCCTTGCTTCCTTCAAACCGTTCCATCTACGGTAGTTCATGGCTCAGCCATCCCACCATTCCGTGTGAAAAAAAGAGAGAAAAAGAGTGTAAAATTTGCAGCCTTATGAATTATTAATGATATAGATCTTTTTGTGTTAATGACGTATGCGGACATTATCCTGTCCGCTGGGACAGAGCAGAAACTGCGTAAAATGACGTCATCAAGCAATCTGACATTAGGAAGTGTGTGGGCAGATAAACTTTTTGAGATGATGAATCAAGAGTTTACGGCCAAAAGAACAAAATATCAGGTGTTGCCGATTTTTGGGATCTGTTGCAGGGAGTTAAAGGGGCTGAAAGTTGCGAGTTTTCGCCCATGCGTGGTCGTCCGCTGGCGGATAGCCCCAATGAACCATTGAGCATCGCAAGGGGACAAATGCTTTCTGGTGCAGAAAGTTGTAACGGGATAAAATGCATTATTTCTAATTCAATTGGTTAGATAAATATCTTTGCTTGCAGTCTTTGTCTTCCAATAATCGTAAGCATCCTGGATGATTGTATAGAAAACATAGAACACATACCCCCGCATTTTTGGCAGAACAGCTCACACGTACCGTATCCCATTGATAATCCGGCTGCAAATAGTACGGCATAATGGAATAACCAGAGCCAGTACATATAGGACCTAACCCTAACGGACCAGACCCCTGGGAATGCCTATTCCTTTCCGTCGTGAGTTTGTAATGGCGGTGCAGAAGTTTCATTCCAAAATAAAGGGAAGACCAATACAATAATAGCTGAAAAGAAATAACTAAACTCTGGATACCAAGTGCAAGAATGCACGATCAGGCACATTGATCATCTAACCAACAGAAAAAAATTCAAATTGAAGGGAGGGAAGACCAACAAAGACCCACGCATGATCCTGTAAGTCTAGGAAGGGCCTGTAACTTACTTCAATTTTCCCAGGACAAGATTCAAATTGACATTTCGAACAACAATCAGATGACACACAATGCCAAAATCTAATGGAAACCAAAGCTATTGCAACGGTCTTCACTTTTTTTCATTTTAGGATGATACATTTTTACACCTCAAGGTGCTTTCTAGCAAGCACAGAATAGACTTGAATGTGCAGAAAAATTAAGTCGGCCATTATCAATGTACCCCATCAGTTACCAGGAAACACAGAAAAGAATGGTTATTCTGGTTGGGTCTGGTCCGTGTGGTCCGGTCCTACTGGTCCTGGGTCTGGTTTTTCCGTTATGCCAAATTGTACAATTCTGTTCCATTCCCTCGTTTACAAATTCATGCCTTGGTGGAACGTTGGCATGGAAGATCCATAAGCGTACGGGAAGAAAAAATTTTGGGGGGCGGCCCGACACAAGGCTCATTGTTTACTAACATGTTTGCCCGACTAAGAGCAAAAGTTTGCCCGAATGGGGCTGATTTTTGAAAATTTTTCCGAAGTTGGGCCCGGCCCCCCCGCCTCCTGCTCTTATGGGAGAATCCAGCAACAACCGAAAAAGGAAGAGTACAACGAACTGACGGAAAAGACTTAGGGCAAGTCTAGGTTTGTTATAACATCAGATAATTCTTCTTGAACGTATAGCAACCATTATGAACATCAGCAATAGGAGACCTTCACACAAGATCATACTTTCACATCTTGAGAGAATTCTTGCTCAATTTGACAAAAGATCTATTGTGATTGGAAACTAAGGATTTGGGCCAGTACTGAAAGTTGCTCAAAATATTCCGGTTTTTGAGTACTCAGAGTTTCTTAGGACTTCTTAAAGGTTATATAGCTGTCTTCATGGTCACTCTCTGTGCCCTCCTGAACATTTCAAAACAATGTTTATTGAAGCTTTTCCAATGTGTAGACATCACTCAATTAAATTTGCCGTAACACGATACAAGAAACAATTGAAAATAGAATAGAAATATGTGAAGGAGTTCCTTTATGAAAACAAACAGTTTCTTAGGTGATGTTTTCCCAGTACTGAAGCTTCATAATTTTTTGACGACGTGATAGTTGAGTTTCGTTATAAGCAGTTTGCTATAAAGAAATCCTTTCAGATTAAATTTTTACAAAAAGTGGTAGATTACCGCAATGCTTGGGATTTCGTCTTTTCAACTTCACCATAGCAAAATAAGCTTCGAAGTAGCGCCCCTTCTCATTGGGCGGGGGTGACAGGGACGTAGGAAACATCTCAAAGTGGGGGAACGACACTTCAAGGACACATTTTTCCTTACGAGGAAGGAGGCATTTCCTAAACATAAAAAGCCACTTCCTTGTTTATTGCAAAATTTACGAGGTCACGTACCCCCAGTGCCCCCTCGGTTCCTACGTCTGTGTGTGATACATTTTTCCCGGGATCCTCGTGTTCAATCATCGCTGTGAAAGGTTCCTGTAGCCTGCGCGCAGCCTGGCTGCTCACGGGCTGCTCACACTCGCAGGCTAAAGTTCCTGGCGAGGTTTGATGCATTTGGAGAGGTCAGCCTCGATCCGATTGACCATCAACAAAGAGCAATGGAAAAGAAGCAAAAGACACGATTTATAACTTTTTAGGGTTCCTCGTTGCAGAAAGGATGACTGAAAAGTTTATTTGAGACCAAGAGCCGATATTTATCATTAATTCAGTAAATAATGGTAATGGCTTTAAAATCTAATTAGGAAGAGGTAATTTCCAATCTGAATAAGTATATTTTTAGAAAGATGAACGGTTTAAAAAATTTGATACCTCAGGCGGGGACTATAACAATGGGTTAGGAAACTCCTAGAAACCTTGACGTATTTTCCATAATTTCGTTAGAGGTCTTGAGAATTGCTTCATTAGCTCAAATATTTTGTAGAATGATGCTTCTAACATAAGTAGATTTTGTCAAGAAAGACCGTTCATCTTCTATGAAGTGATATTAAGGCCAAAATTAAAAGTTAAATGTTAAAAGGCATTTTGAAATCCAAACCTATAAAATCGTATTCAAACATGCAATTTGAAAAGACAATCTCTAAAGTAAAAGGCCATTCAACATCTGAAATGCAATTCGATAAGCCATTTCGATATGACAAAACGATATGCCAAAACGACACGCCATTTTGAAAAGCCATTTCGATATGCCAATTCGATATGACAATACAATAAGTCAATACGATATGCCATTTCGATGAGCAAGACCAGAATTTGAAATGATGTTGCGTAGTCTTTTATTCTGAAATCATTCAACCCCTGAGTGATAGGCCAAAATCTACATCCGAAAATGTCAGACCATTGGTTGTGGAATTGGGCTCTTGGACGCCAAGGAATGGCTGACTCTTAAGCGAGCTGCATGAGAAAAATAGCAATAGGAAAGTAACAACAGGGAAACTTACCAACAACAGAATACAAAAAATTGACGAAAAACAAAGGAATGTACGCATTTGCAATATTTTTGCTTAAAAAGAAAACTCTGTCCCGTCAATGTATGAACAACAAGTAAATTCGTTGTTTGTGTTGAAACATACAAAATGATGCATTGAGATTATTGCTATTTTCTATGCCTCTTTGTCTGCCTCTCTTTGTTGGCAAGAATCACGTTTTGTCGCTTGCTCTACTTCCCTTTTATATGAAGCTAAGAATTTAGGCCAGAACTGAAAGTTTCTTAGATTATATAAGAGTATTTGCGAGAGTTCTGAAAGTGTTCCATGTAATAATCTTCGTGTTCGCTACCTGTCTCACCTTTGAAATTCCAAGCCAAAATTTTTGATGTCTCTGCAGTTTCCAAACCATTTGGAGACCTGAGAGAGTTCAGTTTCTTGTCAGGAGTTTCTTACAAAAAATACATGTACGACTAATTGTAAAGAAATGGAAAATAAAACTATTAACCCATTGAAAAATACTGGCGAGAGTCAATTCATTCCCAAAAATCTGTTACACCTGTTGAAAAATCCTTTCTTTAAAAAAAAATGCACCGAAAAAGAAACTAAAATCTTCTTGTTCCGAAGATATCTCGTCCACTATTTTGAAAATGAGAGACATACCCCTTGGATATCGCTCCCTGAAGCAGGAGGCAGCTCTATCATATCACTTTTAACATGCACGTACCTAACAGACAAAAGTTTTGGCGTGCATGTTGAAGGCTTTTATTCAACCAGCATACCTAAAACCTGCCGTCTCTTGGTTGGCCATTGCTGTCGCCATTTTCATGATCCATAAGAATGGCGATAGCAAAAGCCAAACAGAGATGGCATGTGCAACACATGATGGTTGAGAATGGGTCCTTTACATGTATGCGGCATGTATGCCTAAAGCCCCCAAAGCACTGATTGTCTTCATGGATGCAGCAACTCAGATCAGTTGGTGCAACGCAGTGAAAAATTTCAATGTACACATAGAAGTAGGAACCAAGGGCCAATGGGGGGCACTGGGGGCACATGCCTCCAAATATTTTGCCATAAACTATGAAGTGCCCTTTTTGTCTTTAGAAAATGCCTCCTTTTTCTTCAGGAAAGGTGCCTTCGAAGTGTCGTGCCGCTTAAGTTTGAGATGCTTCCTACGTCCCTGATGTGGAGCTAAGCAAGATCATATTCAAGATTATCTGGCATAAAAAATAAAAACAATCTCAATGCATCATTTTGTATGTTTCAACACAAACAACGAATTTACTTGTTGTTCATACATTGACGGGACAGAGTTTTCTTTTTAAGCAAAAATATTGCAAATGCGTACATTCCTTTGTTTTTCGTCAATTTTTTGTATTCTGTTGTTGGTAAGTTTACCTGTTGTTAATTTCCTATTGCTATTTTTCTCATGCAACTCGCTTAAGAGTCAGCCATTCCTTGGCGTCCAAGTGCCCAATTCCACAACCAATGGTCTGACATTTTCGGATGTAGATTTTGGCCTATCACTTAGGGGTTGAATGATTTCAGAATAAAAGACTACGCAACATCATTTCAAATTCTGGTCTTGCTCATCGAAATGGCATATCGTATTGACTTATTGTATTGGCATATCGTTTTGTCATATCGAAATGGCTTATCGAATTGCATTTCAGATGTTGAATGGCCTTTTACTTTAGAGATTGTCTTTTCAAATTGCATGTTTGAATACGATTTTATAGGTTTGGATTTCAAAATGTCTTTTAACATTTAACTTTTAATTTTGGCCTTAATATCACTTCATAATCTTCAGTCTGAATTCAAGGATGTTATTGCAATTAATTCTTTTCTTTATACCATTTCATGGGGAATTTTCTTTTGAGGTCTCGAAACAATGAAGGCTTTCGTTCTCCAATAGATGACGTGCAATTAAGTTGTTTTTTATGGAAATACGAATTCAAAAGGCGGAAAAAGGTACTGTTTTCGATTAAACAACATATCAACTCATGCTGCTTCATAGAAACTCATTATCTGCTGGCGACAGGCTGGCAAAAAAAGCGTGAAGAAAGCGAGATGAAAGTTTACAAGTCAGAGATGCAGAATGTAAGTTTCCTTTGCTTGATTATAGAATCTAAGTCCGACTGTAGTATTTTTGCCGTTAACTTAAGAAACCATTTATTTTTACAAAGAAGCTCCTCACCATATTTTAACTTACTATTTACTTGTTTCCTCATTATTCGAAAGGTACATGAGTAGTGACTAAACATTGGAAAAGCTTCAAAAAACATTCTTTTGTAATGTTCACAGGGGTACAGCGGTAGTGAACATGAAGACCGTTAAGAAATCTCTAGGAAATACTAAGAAAGTGAAGAGTTCTCAATATGTGATGATTTTGAAAGAGAGTTTCAGTACTGGCCCAAATAGTTAGTTCTTACAGAAGGATACGTGTAATTTTCCCACATTTATCAAGTTTGATATCGATTTTCAGTGAAACGTTCTTGGATGGGGGCTGTGTCTTTGTGTAGGGTATTTCTAAAAATGTGTAATGGATGTTTTGCGCGGTTTTGCGTGAAAGAACCGATTTGTGTAGAGGCCGCCAGACGGTTTACCATTGGGCGGCGGTGCCAACGAATTGTTCGGCTTGGGCAGCTCGGCAGCTGCATGCCCCTGGATTTTGCGGGATTTTTTATATCTCTGGATTTTCTCTTTCATAGGAGGGGGGTAGGGACATTGAGTGGAACCACCCCAGGAGATGTGTGTGGGTGGTAGCGGTATTTTCAAATTGTATGAGCGGAAGATTTATTGTTCTCACATATAGGAAGAAGTTCTCCAAGGGAAATTCAATAGGAGGAAGAACTTTCAATATTTATTGTTTTACATGGGGCAAAAGGGCAGGATTGCGATTTTTGGACTGAGCACCCAAGGCCAAAGTCGGCGCCCTGGGAGAACCATAGAATTGAATTCCCGTACAAACATCGAATAGATTGATTGTTCAAATACAATGGCTTATTGTTTTTTCACAAAGATGGATTCTTCAATACACAATGGTTGACAAAAGATGAAAGCTAATTGGATAATCGTTTACCTGCCTTATATATATAGATGAATGCAGAAGCCTACACAGAGCTTCTCCCGCGCAGCATCCAAATTTCTCCCCACCGAAGATAATAGCGAATTCCAATTGGCTAATTTCAAATTGCCAAACAAATCTACCTTGTAAACTTGCCATTGGCTAACTTGAATTGATACCGATCCCATAGTGAAGCTAAGCTAATAAAGAAGAAAGCGAGCTGCTATTGGCTAATTTCAAATGGCTCAACCCATCTAGCTTATACGTATTCCCATTGGCTAATTTGAATTAATATGGATCCCATAGTGAAACTACTAATCAAGAAAGCGAGCTGTTATTCGCTAATTTCAAATGGCTCAAACCATCTAGCTTATACGTATTCCCATTGGCTAATTTGAAATAATATGGATCCCATAGTGAAGCTACTAATCAAGAAAGCGAACTCTTATTGGCTAATTTCAAGTGACCCGGCCCATGTAGCTCATACACATTGCCATTGGCTAATTTGAATTGATACGGATTCCATAGTGAAGCTACCAAAGATGAAAGCCAACTGCTATTGGCTAATTTCAAATGACCCAACCCATCTAGCTTATACACATTGCCATTGGCTAATTTCAATCAGAACCGATTCCATAGTTAACATACTAATGACGAAGGTGAACTGCTATTTGCTAATTTCAAATGGCCCAACCCATCTACCTAATACGCATTCCCATTGGCTAATTTCAATCAACGTAGATCCCATAGTTAACCTAAAGGGACTTACATTGTGTGAGGGGCATAACCTATTTACTTACACTAGATGTATTGTGGTAAAGGCGATATGCAAGTGGGGGCAATCAAGTGCGTGCCCCTATATCACGTGACTTATTTGGCAAGTTGCCAAAATTGGTCACGTGACTTAGCACGGTGCCAAGTTCCGGCCATGTGACTTGGCACTTTGCCAAATTATGTGACGTCACTTGGCACCGTGCCAACCTCCCTTATTGCATCCCTCTCCAGAAGCCGACTCCATTTGTTTGGCAATTTCCACGAATGCTCCTTCGCACGGCAAAAGATACCCCCTGCAATCTGCTTCTCTGACCTCCTTCATCCAATACCTAGCGTCCCTCTCATATACCTCTCTCACGCAAATGCAATCATATTTTGCAAGAGAGCCATCCCGTAACCCTTCCAGCAGTCGACATCATTCGAATTCATGCGTCTTTTTTGCAGTAACTATTCTGCCCTGGCTTCCTGTTGCTGTGCTTCGCTTCCCTTACTGATTATTACAGAAGTTCCTTTCCATACCAAGAACCAACACGTACACAATGCTGCGAGAAAGACAGCAAGAGCAATGAAGATAGTTCATGTATGTAAGCAGACCAAAGGAAAGTAAGGCAACTACATTAACAAAGGCAACTAGGGCAGCAAAAGCTACTGGAGCAAGCAAAGCAACGAAGAACAATGTACGTTAGACAACCAGTGGCAATAATGCAGGACAAGCCATATAGGGCACAAAAGCTACCATGACCACTAAGGATATGAAGCCAAGTTGACCCGGGGGAGGGGGGGGGTACTTAGTACATTTGGTCGATGGGGATATGCCGTTTTCAGGGTATCGTTTTCACCAATTTTTTCTAGAGCAGGGTATCAAAGTTAGGACGTTTTTCTAGAGCTGATTGTCAAAATGGCACATTTTCTCCAGAGCAGGTTATTCTTTCAGCAATACTTACATCGAGTTTTACGGTTTTGTTGATTTGTCCGAATTTGTTCTCTTTCTCATGAACTTTGCAGGAATAAAAGCGATTACAAACAGTTCTGGAATAGGATATACTTTGCACAGATATGGGTATCGTTTTCAGGGGAAAATTCTGGAGCAGGCTAAAAGTTTTTTTTTTGTGGTGGGCACACCTCCGTATAAAAAAGTAAAGTGTCCCCCCCCCGGGCAAGTTGAGCATCCCAACTACAAGAACTAACACACGCAGCTCAATCAGGGCAACTAAGAATTCCACCTACTTCCTTCCACAATAAGATTCATCTGCGCACTTGAGGTACGAGAACTGTAACAACTGTATTGACTTGATCTCCGTACTCTCAGGGGAGGGGGAGGGGAAAATAATCGGGAGACCTGTAATGGCTTGATTAACTAATATTCCGGGGGGTTGGAGCTATCAGGGAGAGGAGTTTTTAGAAATTGAAAATAGTCGTCTTCTCTGTTAAAAACGTATCTTTTCTATATTGATTGAAATCCGTCATTCCATCATTCCAGTTTCCCACAAAATTAATAAAGTGTGGTTCCAATACGAGTGGGGGAGTTGGAAAACTTCTCAAAAATCATTGATTAGGGGGCATTATTCGATGCTCTTGAGAACCCAACCATGTCCGCTAAGGCAACTGGAAAAAACGAGAGATTGAAATAGATAGTCAAATTATTAGACACCTAGAGCAACTATACACACTTGGGGTACGAGAACAACTATTGTGAAGTAGCTGGAAGTTTCTGACTTGATTTGTCTTCTTTCGAGTACCACGGAAACGAAGAAAGGGTGACTGAGAAAAGTCAGAGGGGCTAGAAATGATTTCAGATACTAATAATTGAGAGCTTAAAGCAATCAGCAAGGGGAGGTTTGAACATTGAACATAGTCGCTTTCTGAGTTAAAAACGTATTGCTCCTAAATTCATTTACAACATATTCACTATCAATTCCCTTTTTCAAAACCTAATAACAAAGAGGTTGGGTGCATAACATAAAAAGACATTAACATGAAAATGTAATTGACAAAATACAATGAGCAGGAGCAGTGATGCTGTGGCGCGCGAAGCGCGCCAGTGGCCGCCGCAGGCGGCCCAGGGCGCCGAAGGCGCCCAGCCCTCCGCAGGACCTAGGAACTCCGAACCCGCGCTAATACTAACGAGTGAACAGGCGAGATCAAACAATCGAATTTCCTCCCCTGAGACGCCGGCATCTCCTGCTTCCCGTGCCCCCTCCAGCCCGCTCTTCCGCTCGAAAAATCACCCCGAAATTCTAGGTTACCCGAATCTACGTCAGATGTTGGGGGCACACACTCGGGCTCCGGTATCAGCGGGGCAAAATTGTTGGCAGCCTGCCTCAGCAGGTTATTGTCTTTGATTGACAGCCGATTGTTCCCTCAACTAACGACACTTGATGATGCTATCAGCAACTATCAACGAACAATGCTGTTAGAGCTCGATGATGGTAAACAACCATTAACTTCAGGGGACAATGCTGG
The DNA here is from genome assembly GCA_964020215.1 of Aurelia sp. 3 sensu Dawson et al. (2005). Classification (NCBI taxonomy): domain Eukaryota; kingdom Metazoa; phylum Cnidaria; class Scyphozoa; order Semaeostomeae; family Ulmaridae; genus Aurelia; species Aurelia sp. 3 sensu Dawson et al. (2005). The sequence goes on from OZ026591.1 coordinate 9,736,348, forward strand.
TCTGTCAGCAGCACACAATGCTCCGGCCCGCTCTTCCGCTCCAAAAATCACCCCGAAAATCTAAGTTTGCAGAATGTGTCTGAGAAGTTGGGGGCACACACTCGGGCTGGGGTACAAGCGGCCAAAGTTTTTGGCAGCCGTCCTATTTTTCAGTTTGACGTAGTTGAACGTCGAGAAACAATGCAACAATGCTGCTGAGAGTCACTAATAAGTTCCCCTAACAAAGGCAACAATAACCTCACGAGGGGAAGGGGTGACGACAGTGAGTAAAGCTTGGCTTGCTTGCCAAAACAACTTGCATCTCGGGTTACATAAGATTGGAAATGGGGCTGTCACGTGATGACCCCCATGTCGCAATATGATGCTGCATGCAAAGGGGTAACCAATCCATTGGTGTCCTTAGAAGGGCAACAGCAACAACCTCAGGAGGGGAAGGGCAGGGAAAATATGTGATGGTTGGCTTGCTTCCCAAAACGACTTGCATCTGGGGTCATAAGATAGAAGTGAAATGGGGGCTCTCACGTTATGGCCCCCATGTCACGTGACGCATCCTATAGTGAAGCCACTAATGAAGAAAGCGAACTGTCATTGGCTAATTTCAAATGGCTCAACCCCCCATTGGCTAATTTGAATTAATACGGATCCCATATTAAAGCTACTAACGTTGAAAGCCAACTGCTATTGGCTAATTTCAAATGGCCCAACCCATCTAGCTTATACACATTGCCATTGGCTAATTTCAATCAACGTACATCCCATAGTTAAGCTAAAGGGGCCTAAACTGTGTGAGGGGCATTACCTATATACTTACACTAGATGTATTGTGGTAAAGGCGATATGCAACTAGGGGCAATCAAGTGCCTGCCCCCATGTCACGTGACATACTTGGCAAGTTGCCAGAATTGGTCATGTGACTTGGCACTGTGCCAAGTTCCGGTCACATGACTTGGCACTTTGCCAAGTTTGGTCCGCGAATTTCCTCCTGTGCGTCGTCGGGATCTCCCGCTTCCCGTGCCCCCTCGAGTCCGCTCTTCCGCTCAGAAAATCACCCCGAAAATCTAGGTTAGCCGAATCTATGTGAGAACTTCGGGCCACACACTGGGGCTCGGGTAGGAGCGGGGAAAGTTTCTGGCTGCCTTCCTATTTTCCAGTTTGACGTTGGTTCTACGTCACGAAACAATGGTGGTGAGTCACTAACGACTCTTGATGGGGCCATCAACGGTCGTCAACGGACAAAGCTGGTTTGTCAACAAGAAACAATGCTTGATTGTCAACAACCTACGGGCTACGTAACACCGACGTCACGCAGTAGCGTCTTCAACGAACAATGGCCCCACTGATAACTGGGGGCAACAACAAAAGGACCACTGACTGCGGGCAGTCACGTGATGTGATCTCATATCACGTGGCAAATTCTCCATCGCAGTAGGCTAAATCAGTCGGAATATGATGCTGCTGCAAAGGGGTAACCAATCCACTGCTGTCCTAAGAAGGGCAACACGAACCTCAGGAGGGGTAGGGCGACGAAAAATGTGATGATTGGCTTGCCTGCCAAAACACATTTGAATCTATCGGGGGTCATAAGGTAGATGGTAAATGGGGGCTGTCACGTGATGACCCCCATGTCACGTGACTTGCTTGGCAAGTTGCCAAAATTGCTCATGTGACTTGGCACTTTCCCCCAACTTCCTATCATGTCACTTGCCAACTTATAGCGTTTTGAGAGAGCACATATGGAAGCGACAACGAAGTAGATAAGCCTACTCACATCTGAAGCAAAATCTTGTAGAACTCTTCTGTTTGTACTGAAAAATTGCCAAGCAGCATAAACTTTCAGCTCTGTCAATGCTTCAGCGACAAAATAGGCCTACTTACGTTTCACTTCCATGCTACTAATTTCTGAAATTCCCCTTCATTTCAATCCCCTTCGCCCTGTTTTTCATGAAGGTACTCCAATCCACTTTAAGGACATTCAAAATAACTTTCTTCGAAACCGTACTCCCCAATAAACACTCGTGAACATATTCAACATCATCATATTCAACTGTCAACATGAGATCCTCTGCTACACCAAAATTTCGATGTCGCCACAAATTTGCAGGTGATTTTATCATGCCAAAACCATTAGGAAGGAAGTTTCTCATGCCAAGATCGTTAGCTAAAAATTTCTCCAAAAACAATCGTTTTCAAGGAAGATCACATCATTAGTTGCTCATTATTTCTATTCATTATGAATGCAGAAGCCTACACAGGGGTTCTCCCGCGCAGCATCCAAATTTCTCCCACCGAGGATAAGAGCGAATTCCAATTGGCTAATTTCCAATTGCCAAACAAATCTAGCTTGGAAACATTGCCATTGGCTAACTTGAATTGATACCGATCCCATAGTGAAGCTAATAAAGAAGAAAGCGAGCTGCTATTGGCTAATTTCAAATGGCTCAACCCATCTACCTTATACGTATTCCCATTGGCTAATTTGAATTAATACGGATCCCATAGTGAAACTACTAATGACGAAAACGAGCTGTTATTGGCTAATTTCAAGTGACCCGACCCATGTAGCTCATACACATTCCCATTGGCTAATTTGAATTTATACGGATCCCATAGTGAAGCTACTACAGAAGAACGCGAGCTCTTAATGGCTAATTTCAAATGGTTCAACACATCTATCTTATACGTATTCCCATTTGCTAATTTGAAATAATACAGATCCCATAGTGAAGCTACTAATCAAGAAAGCGAGCTCTTATTGGCTAATTTCAAATGATCCGACCCATGTAGCTCATACACATTGCCATTGGCGTATTTGAATTAATACGGATCCCATAGTGAAGCTACTAAAGAAGAAAGCGAGCTGTTATTGGCTAATTTCAAATGAACCAACCCATCTAGCTTATAGACATTGCCATTGGCTAATTTCAATCAGAACCGATTCCATAGTTAACATACTAATGACGAAGGCGAACTGCTATTGGCTAATTTCAAATGGCCCAACCCATCTACCTTATACGCATTCCCATTGGCTAATTTCAATCAACGTACGTCCCATAGTTAACCTAAAGGGGCTTACATTGTGTGAGGGGCATAACCTATTTACTTACACTAGATGTATTCTGGTAAAGGCGATATGCAAGTGGGGGCAATCAAGTGCCTGCCCCTATGTCACGTGAATTATTTGGCACGTTGCCAAAATTGGTCACGTGACTTGGCACGGTGCCAAGTTCCGGCCATGTGTCTTGGCACTTTGCCAAATTATGTGACGTCACTTGGCACCGTGCCAACTTCCCTTATTGCATCCCTCTCCACAAGCGGACTCCATTTCTTTCGCAATTTCCACGAATGCTAATTCGCAGGGCAAAAGATACCCCCTGCAATCTGCTGCTTTGACCTCCTTCATCCAATACCTAGCGTTCCTCTCATATACCGCTCTCACGCAAATGTAATCAGATTTTACAAGAGAGCCAGCCCGTAACCCTTGCAGCAGTCGACATCATTCGAATTCATGCCTCTTTTTTGCAGTAATAATTTTACCCTGGCTTCCTGTTGCTGTGCTTCGCTTCCTTACTGATTATTACCGACGTTCCTTTCCATACTAAGAACCAACACGTACACAATGCTGCGAGAAAGACAGCAAGAACAATGAAGATAGTTCATGTATGTAAGCAAACCCAGGAAAGTAAGGCAACTACATTAACAAAGGCAACTAGGGCAGCAAAAGCTACTGGAGCAAGCAAAGCAACGAAGAACAATGTACGTTAGACAACCAGTGGCAATAATGCAGGACAAGCCATATAGGGCACAACAGCTACCATGACCACTAGGGATATGAAGCCAAGTTGACCCGGGGGGGGGGCGGGTACTTAGTATATTTGGTCGATAGGGATATGCCGTTTTCAGGGGATCGTTTTCACCAATTTTTTCTAGAGCAGGGTAAGAAAGTTTGGACGTTTTTCTAGAGCTGGTTGTCAAAATGGCACATTTTCTCCAGAGCAGGTTATTCTTTCAGCAATACTTTCTTTGATTTTTACGGTTTGTTAATCTGTCCGAATTTGTTCACCTTTCTCATGGACTTTGCAGCAATAAAACCAATTAGAAACAGTTCTGGAACAGGCTATACCTTGCACAGATATCTTCTAGGAAAGGGTATCGTTTTCAGGGGAAAATTCTGAAGCAGGCTAAAAGTTTTTTTTGTGATAGGGACACCAACGTATAAAAAAATTCAAGTGTCCCCCGCTCCGCGGGCAAGTTGATCATCCCAACTACAACAACTAACACACGCAGCTCAATCAGGGCAACTAACAATTCCACCTACTTCCTCCCACAATAAGATTCATCTACGCACTTGAGGAACGAGAACTGTAACAACTGTATTGACTTGATGTCCGTAATCTCGAGTCCTTATACGGGAAGGGGGAGGGGAAGAATAATCGAGGGACCTGTAATGGCTTGATAAACTAATATTCTGGGGTGTTGGAGCAATCAGGGAGAGGAGTTTTTAAAATTGAAAATAGTCGTCTTCTCTGCTAAAAACGTATCTTTTCTATATTGATTTCAATCCATCATTCCATCATTCCAGTTTCCCACAAAATTAATAAAGTGTGGTTCCAATACGAGTGGGAGAGCTGGAAAACTTTTCAAAAATCAATAATTAGGGGGGCATTATTCGCTACTCTAGAGAACGCAACCATGTCCGCTAAGCCAACTAGAAAAAACGAGGGATCGAAATAGATAGTAAAATTATTAGACAATTAGAGCAACTATACACGCTTGGGGTACGAGAACAACTATTGTGAAGTAGCTGGAAGTAGCGACAATTCTGACTTGATTTGTCTTCTTTCGAGTACCACGGAAACGGAGAAAGGGGAACTGAGAAAAGTCAGAGGGGCTGGAAATGATGTCAGATACTAATGATTGAGAGCTTAAAACAATCAGGAAGGGGAGGTTTGAACATTCAAAATAGTCGCTTTCTGACTTCAAAACGTATTGCTCCTAAATTTATTTACAACATATTCACTATCAATTCCCTTTTTCAAAACCTAATAACAAAGAGGTTGGCTGCATGACATTAAAAGACATGAAAATGAAAATGGAATTAACAAAATACAATGAGGTGAAGCAGTGATGTTGTGGCGCGCGAAGCGCGCCAGTGGCCGCCGCAGGCGGCCCAGGGCGCCGAAGGCGGCCCAGGGCGCCGAAGGCGCCCAGCCCTCCGCAGGAGCTAGGAACTCCGAACCCGCGCGCAGCGCGGGTTCGGATTCCTAGTCTATATTACTAAAGGATGAGCTGGTGAGATCAAAGCCTGAATTTGTCTGTCTGCCATATTCATTCCTCAGCTCTCCCGTCCCCTGGAGGCTCGCTCTTCGTCTCAAAAAATCGACCGGAAAATCTATATGTGTCATTGACCTTCCATTTTTTGGGGTAACCTCCTGCAGCTGGGGTATCGGCGAGGGAAAATTGTTGGCAGCCTGCCTCAGCAGGTTATTGTCTTTGATTGACAGCTGATTGTTTCCTCAACTAACGACTCTTGATGATGCTATGAACAACTATCAAGAACAATACAGTCAGAGCTGAATGATGGTAAACAACCATGACATCACATCGCACGTCACATCTACATTCACCTTCGCAAGGGCACGTTTGTGCCAGCGGCTTCCTCCTTCACAACGACACTCTCCAAGCTTTGCCCCTTCAGTATGGACAAGGTCATAGGGTAGTGGGGTGCATCATCGCTGCCAGCTATTGCAACCACTTACTGGGGGCAGTCACATCACCACACCCATATCACGTGATATCTTCTCCTCCACAATGGTGCTTCTTCTAAGAGTTCACAGGGCTCCCTGTATGGGAATTGGAATTACAGGGGTGGTAGTAAAAATGACTAAGTGCGTTAGTTACTGGGGGTGTCATTGACCTTCCATTTTTTGGGGTAACCTCCTGCAGCTGGGGTATCGGCGAGGGAAAATTGTTGGCAGCCTGCCTCAGCAGGTTATTGTCTTTGATTGACAGCTGATTGTTTCCTCAACTAACGACTCTTGATGATGCTATGAACAACTATCAAGAACAATACAGTCAGAGCTGAATGATGGTAAACAACCATGACATCACATCGCACGTCACATCTACATTCACCTTCGCAAGGGCACGTTTGTGCCAGCGGCTTCCTCCTTCACAACGACACTCTCCAAGCTTTGCCCCTTCAGTATGGACAAGGTCATAGGGTAGTGGGGTGCATCATCGCTGCCAGCTATTGCAACCACTTACTGGGGGCAGTCACATCACCACACCCATATCACGTGATATCTTTTCCTCCACAATGGTGCTTCTTCTAAGAGTTCACAGGGCTCCCTGTATGGGAATTGGAATTACAGGGGTGGTAGTAAAAATGACTAAGTGCGTTAGTTACTGGGGAAATATGGGGGCTAACACGGATATTTGTTGGGGGCAGTCACGTGCTTCACCCTCTGGCTCACGTGTCTTACCTGGCAGCTAATTGGTTCTTTCTTGGAGGGGCTCCCTGCATGAACATGCTATGTTAGAGGGGGTGACACACCAAGTGAACGGTATATAACTTAGTTACTCGGAAAAATGTAGGGTAATGACACTTTTAGTTGTTGGGGGCAAACACGTGCCTAGCCCCCATATCACGTGACTTACCTGGCAAGTTGCCAACATAGGTCACGTGACTTGGCATTATGCCAAGTTTCACCATGTGACTTGGCACTTTGCCAATTTCTGTGACGTCACTTGGCACATTGCCAACTTACCCAAAATTTGCCCCCTGATGACATGGAGCCTTTCCCCTAGGATATCACTAGGAGGAAACTTTTGCGGGAGGAAACTTCCCCCTTTTCCCGTTTATGTTCCAATTCGCGAATGTTTATTTCCGAAAACTTTTTTAATGTGAAATTCGCACAATTTTATTCTGGCGAATTTCCTTCCACCAAAGCAAGAAACGCAATCATGGTCTGTCTCAACTTATATGTCAGCTATGCTGTTAGAGCTCGATGATGGTAAACAACCATTACGTCACGTTGCACGAAACTTACGTGCATATTCACCTTCGCAGGGGACGCCTTTGTTGGCGGTATCCTCCTTCATAACGGCACTCTCTACACTTTGATCCTGCAGTATGGACAAGGTCCTGGGGTGGTGGGGTGCATGATCGCTGCCAGCTATTGGAACCACCAATTGCGGGCAGTCAATTCACCACACCCCGATCACGTGATATTTTCTCCTCCACAAAGGGTACTTTCTACGAGAATACAGGGCTCCCTGTATGGAAATGCGAATTACAGGGGTACTAAAGACTAAATGACTTAGTTACTAGGGAAGATATGGGGTGCTAATACGAATATTTGTTGGGGGCAGTCACGTGAATTTACCCTCAGGGTCACGTGTCATATTTGGAAACTAATCCGTTTTTCTCGGAGGGGCTCCCTGCATGAACATGCTACATTACAGGGATGACACAGCAAGCGAACAGTATCTAACGTAGTTAGCTACTTAGGAAAGTGTGGGGTAATGATGACACTTTAATTTCTTAGGGGCAGACACGTGCTTAGCCCCATGTCACGTGACTTACCTGGCAAGCTGCCAATGTAGGTCACATGACTTGGCACCATGCCAAGTTCCCAACATGTGACTTGGCACCATGCCAAGTTCCCAACATGTGACTTGGCACCTTGCCAAGTTCTGTGACGTCACTTGGCACATTGCCAACTTACTCCAAATTTGCCCCCTGATGATATGGGACGTATTCCCTTTCAAGATTATTGCAAACGCCATATATCTACAAAACAAACCTAAACATAGCCTCACGACATAGTCCCAGATATCGCAAAATAGCAACAACGACAACAACAACAATAACAACAACAACAACATTTCCTGTTTTGCTCAATCTGGGCCTTATGGACTTTGATATAAATTTTTGAGACGGAGATGCACACGTTTACGTGTGCCCTTTGGAACGAGGCTGCAGTGTAGTCTCGGAAGCGAGGCAAGTGACCCTCGACAGTTGGAAATTCTCAAAGCTGCGGTGAAGTTCATGGAAGCTAATTGGCCTTAAAACCGAGGAACTCCTGATTCACAGTGAAAGGTTTGTTGATTCTTGGATTGAGGAAACATTCGTATGGATACTTGTGGCTTTTGTTCATGGCTAATATCACTGTAAACTTGAATTCTGAGCTGTTTTACCATTGGAGGTTCGAGCCGGCAACTTAGGCCCATCCACCATTGCCTGGTGTTCGTACAGTGTTGCTATGGTTTCCAAATCTTGTTATGAAATCGATCGGGGAAAACTTCATCCCAAATTTTAGTATCAAAGTCCATAAGTCGTAGTTTGAGCGTCCATCAGTCTATCAATAGCGATAACTACGAATATGCAATCAGTCTAACCTAAACATAGGTTTGACTGGTTTCCACTTAGTCGAATTTCCCGAGCGGAAGCAGCGGCAGCTAAGGCAGCAATACTATTGGAGCTACCAAAGCAACTAAGCAACCTAACTACTAAAATGAGACGACAAATAAAGCCACTAAAGCAACTAAGGCCAATAACGCAATTAACGATACAAACAAGCTAAGGCAACTAACGAGCGCAAGTTAGCTACCAACGTAAGTAAGGCCAAAGCAACTAAGACCACTAAGACAACCAAACCAATAGACATACTGATGAAACTAAGTTCACTAAGGCAAGGAATGCAGCTACGTCTACTCAGCAACTTCATGAAAGCGGCAACTAACTCCGGAACGCCGTTAAAGCAACTAACGCCACTGAAGTTGCTACCCCAACTAAGTCCACTAAGGCAAGACACGGAGCTGGATCTAAGCAGCAACTGCATCCAGGCGCCAGCTAATCCACTAGGGCCACTAGGGCTACTAACATCAACAAGGCAACTAACGCCACTGAAAGTGTTAACGCAACCAAGTTCACTAAGGACTAATAGACGTGCTAATAGCATTAAGTCCACTGACGCAAGAAACGCAGCTACATCTACTTTGCAATTCCATAAAGACGGCAGCTAACCCACTAAGGCCACTAAAGCAACTAACGCCAACAAGACAAATGGCACCACTAGAGGTGTTAATGCAACGTCCACTAAGGCAAGAAACTAAACTAGGTCTACTCAGCAATTATATATCAAGAAGGCAACCAATCAACTAAGCCCACTGACGCAACTAAGGCCACAAAGGGCGATACAGGAACTAACTCCACCAAAGCAAGAAACGCAATCATGGTCTGTCTCAACTTATATCTCAGCTGTAGATGCCTGTTAAAAGAACAATGGAAGTGTTGGCAAAGGACTTTTGCGTTATTTCAAATCTCAAGCGACACACCATTTGAGGCAAACTTTAGAGCTACTGGACAACTGAAACTTTATTAAGGCCATTAAAGCAATTAGCACCAGTCAAGGAGCAACGGCACCTAACTCTACTAAGGCAAGAAACGCTACTAGATCATCTCAACTAAGTGAAAAAACCAAGGCACTGACGACAATGACGGCAAGTAACTTTTCATCACATTTGCCCGTTTCACGTCACCATGAGGAAGCACACTTCCACGAAAAAAGCACAACCCAACATCATCCAAATTCCCACAATGTGTAGATATACATTTCCACTTAATCACTGCTCAATTAACCGAACTAACATGGAGTTAAATTTCCTACTTACGCACTGCCACTTATACGAACTACAGCGAAGCTAAAAGGAACGCGGAGGCGCGCCGAAGGCGCGCCGAGCGGGCCTAGTTTTGACTAAATAATGATCCGTTGTAACAAAATTTCCTCTTTTCACATGTTTTGACAACCTGCTCCAGAAAATTTGCCTTCTTTTGATACCCTGTTCTAGAAAAGAACAGTCGAAAACGATACCATGAAAAACGCCACATCCCCGTCGGACAAATATACTAAGTACCCCTCCCCCCCCCCCCGGGAGTCTTTGCAGCTAGTGTTTTCTTCCTTAGCAGCTCCATGCAATCTCATGATGCATAGAGAATAGCAACTTCACATTCGAATGCGCAGTCTATCCTTAATGCATTAGCAAATGAAGTAGATTACCTAATAATTTCTGCCGAAGTCACTTAGTGCAAAGAAATATTTTGCTTGTAAAATACTCAACCATTTTTATGATCTGCTGCCCATCCTCAACAAAGTGCAAAGCAGTGATATTCAAGAAGATAGCATTAACAGGAATATTCTGTTTCTTAAATCATAGTGTCTTCGACTAAAGAACTACCAAGAAACATCATACTCAAGTGATGAAGATTTATTCATTTATTAGTCGAACATTCAAATTGCATTGGACATTCAAATGTCAAATTTTGTAGATATCATGCCACAGTTCTCACTGCATACAGACAATATTTCTTTTAATCCTGTTGAAAGCTGAGTCTCGGCTCTCAACTAAAGGAGTTTTCACTTTTGGGTACAAGGGCGGAAGATGATTTGAGAAAGTCAAAGAAATTTCATATCCCATCTTGAATACAGAGATAGCCCTTCTTCCCCATATTCTTTCAACATAATGATTTGGCATCCCATTCAGAATTTTTTGAGTACTTAAAAAATATGTCTATGTGTTTACGTTAAAACATACCAAGTTGTCTCAGGTGAATATTTTACAGATGAAGTGATTCATAATTTCCCGATGTCTGTTAACTATCCTATATGAGTTGATTGATGACTTCACACATGAGATTTTTTAAGCATAATAGTTTTGTACCTTGATACTTTTCATACCCCTAATAAAACATGGAGGAAAGTTTCCTCCCAGGAAAACCTCCGCTCCGGTACCCAGATTTGAAAATGACCACACCCTACTGGTTCAAATTTAATGACAGAATTTTTCCAGACACCTCATAGATAAAGAAACTACTTCATTGATAAAGAAGATACATTTACTTCAGAATAATAGATTTGTAATGAATCAAATATGTGAGGAGATAAGCTAAAGTTAATGAAATTCGTATTTTCTGAGTAATATTATCTAAATGGCATAACGCTTCAATGTTGCGAGCTTTATTCCATATGAGATTGTTTTTTCATTCACTGCTGACAACTGGACTTTTGGTGCTTTGCCAGCTTTTCTTGCCTGATCCCATCTGAAAGCACAAAGGCACCATTTGTCACCTGGCTTCAGACCAGGGAAGTAGTATCTTGGTGTAGAGAGATCATTGCCTTTCGATTTGGTATATTCTAGAAACTCTTTCGTCATTATCGAGCAGACTGTGTGTGTTCCAAAGTCTCTAAGATCGGTGTGGCAATAACCATCGCGATACCAGCCTAAAACACATATGAACGACTCTTAAATTCTGGAAAAAGCTGTGCATAAACTGGATCGGTGCATTTTAAAGGGTTTTTCTCAAAATCAAATTTTGCCACAACGGATATAATGGATCCAGGCGAAATTTGACTTTCAGATGGTTTGAAATTTCAAAGTGTCATCAAATGACTATAGGGGAACAATGGCTCTTCAAAATGGCTGTTTCATTGAACAGTTTGCAAACATAGAGACTGGAAAGCGATTGTCGATATGTTGATTTCCTGGCAAGTTTTTTGTCTTCAATTGGAAGATCTTTCTCAACCACTTTTAAAATTGGTTTGTGTTTAAAACATTGTTGGCAAAATCTGTGGTGGAGCCACGGGGGACAATTGGGAAGGGGTCCGGAGTCCTACTTTTCCAAAAGCTGACTCGCGATATTTGTACAAAAATGCAATAAAATTGGTCTCTCGGGATGGGTAAGTCAGATAAAGCGTTTTTGTCATGTAATCAAAAGATGAACTGAATATTCTTGGCAACATTTACTCTAAATTTACAAAAAATGTCAAAGCCTGCATTTTCTGAGTGTTTGACGGGTATTAGCTATCACGCAAAATCTTCCTGGGGCCAGCATCCCCAAACTTTCGAGTGCTGGATCCGTCGCTGGGTAAAATTGAAGGCTAAGAGAGTTTACATCGAGTCTCCCTCCATTCGTTGATTTGCTGATGATTTACTATTGTTCATTCAGGAAAAGACATAGAATGCAGTTCTTCAAAGCTTTCCATAAAACGGTGGGTGACACAAAAAGTATAAGACTCTGCTGGGTTCCCCAAATTTATCCGATTTTTGACAAAAATATTGGAAATGATAGATAATTGTTTTCAAATCCCTACTTGATCGATTCTATTCTACTGTTTTCTTTTTGATAGGGTAAGGTGGGCTGATTTGGGTTTATGGGGTAATGTGGATATATATGCTTTTCCCTCTTAAACTGATCGCATGTTGAAAATTTCGATTCATGACTCTGTGGGTCGTAAGATCTATGCTTTAAGGAGTAGTTTAAGTGGTGTCGAAAAATTATTTGATGATTGTTAGTGCTTCAATTTCCAGATTTTCCATGGCCTCAACTTTTATTATGATGTAGCAACGTAGAAAATTTTCGATTTATGCCAACTTGCAACTTCTTTTCAACAAATCATTTATCAGTCTTATGCTCAATCATTTGGAAAGGTGCTAAAAGTTTTCTGGAATTTTTTTGCAATTGGGTAGATATTATTTCGATTGTTTTGCAAGGTGGGGTAATTTTTTGGGTCTACTGGGATTTTGTTATGAATTGCGTTGTGCAGCAATTGGCAATGGCTCCCAAGTCAAAATAAAAATGGAAATAACATTGCAAGGAGACGCAGGTAATACATCGACAATAGCATAGCGTACACTTTTCCGTTCATGTTTTAGTGGTTCCAGAGTAAGACGCAAGGACTCACTCCTTTTGACATTATTTCAAAGGAAACTTTGTTTACACTTCCGTTTTCAAAAATGGGTCTACAATCTCTTACAAAAGTGTTGGACGCCTGCTGAAAAAATCGAATTTTTGTCCCCCCTCCCCCCGTTTCAATGTTGAATGAATTGCAAAGAGGGTTTTTTCACGCAAATCCAGGAAAAGAACAATTCGCCTAAGCAATCAACATTGAAATGGGGGGAGGGGGAACAATATTTCTGAAAAACGTGCATTTTCATAGAGGTCCAATACTTTTGTAAGAGATTGTCTAGGCTTTGCAATGTGCGCTGATTGTGGTATGATTTATTTTTCATGCAAGTTTTCAGCTCTTTGGCAGGGAAACTCTGAAAATTCTGTCAAATAAAAGCATTCTAAACTTTTGTTATTGAATTTTACCATACTCCTGATAAAATAGGTACTGCTTTTCTCGAAGGGACCCAAATTTCCCGCCAACAGGCTGAAATTACACGCAAAATTGAGGATGGTAAAGGATTCAAAAAATATTCAAACTTCAAACTAAAGGACAGGAACAAGTTTCCAAGAACGACAAACAATTCAATCTAGGTGAAACGGAAAAGATCTTTAATATATCCAACAGGTGTGTGAGGGTGCTCCGTTTATTTCGAAAAATTCCAATTTAGGCCCAAATTACCCCCTCCCTACCCTAGTAATTTCTGATAAAATGCTATTGTACTTCAGTATTTTTCAACACGTAATAGTTACACACGACGAGTTGCAGCGACTGAATTCAAAAAAGATACATTTAGGTATGTAATTAAAAATGACACTTTCGGTCAAGATTCAAAATCTATCCAAGTCACATTTGAATCTCCATGGTCGACCAAGGGAGGGGATGTAACACTGAGTGAAATGGTCTTCCGAAAACCGATAATTAATAAAAAGTTGTACCAGCTTAGTCCAAAAACCTGTTCGTTTTTGATGGCAAATTTCGAGCCACTGTTTCAAAACAAGTGCTAATTGTAGCCATGAACGTGCAGGTATGTCCCAAAACCAGTTGCCGGACAAAGGTGGAGCCACTTTGGTGAAAACATGTGAAATCCTGCTCCTTTTTTCGAAATTTGAAGGGCAACGGTAGAGACACTGGTCAAAAGTAGCAATTTCTGGTCTTTTCTCTGAAAATTAAGCGGACAAAGGCAACACAAGCTCAAAGTAAATTGTAGGACTCTGATTAGATTGGAGGTCAGAAGACTTTATTTGCATGACAATTCAATTGAATAGGAAATACTGATTTTAAAATTTCACCTTTTGTCCCAAAACCTGTTTGTTTTGGGCACGACAGTCGCACTTTAAGACGAAAGAACAGCACTGTTCACTTTTTTTCCAATTCCTTTGGACAAACATGGAGGAAAATATTTTGCATCGCCTGCCCGCTCTTTGGTCGAGTTAGTACAGTTCAAACATTAAATCAATGGTGAGACAAGTTGCTAGATTGTTAAAAAAGATTTCCCGTCTGTTACTATTTTCTTCCGTGAGATTCAAACGGATGGCTGACTCCCACAAATCTTGGGGTGATGTGTCCTTTGAGCTATTATACGTTGGGAGGATTTGGTAAAGTAAACCATCGTGTGAAGTGCCGGATTTAGCGGACCTAAAAGGATTTTATTTTCAGAAGAACAGAAAGAGAAGAAGACACGAAAGAAACGTTCTCACCTGTTTTTGGCTTCAAGGAGCAGAGTTTCAACGGAGCTCCGAAAACATTCTTCTGGTATGCGCTGTCTCTTTTCACTCTTCCTGGGTAAGAAATATCTTATTCTTATCTTTTGGTTATCATTTTCGTGCCTTGCATTTCGCAGGGCCATAATTTTTTGTCCATCATGCAGGGTTGCATAACTATAGACACTCGTGTACCCGAGGGGGGGGGGGGTACATGACTTACGGATGGACGGGGGTCAGCCGCCCGGTTTTCAAAAAGCTACCCTCTTCTAATTAATGACAGTTGCCGTCATACAAACTTTTATGATGAATTTGGGCGGAAAACTACTCTTTTTTGACAATTTTTTGCCAATTTCTGGAAAAACCAACCATGTTTAAGGAAATCTGCCGAAAAAGAGACCCTTGTTTATAGAATTTTGAACCCAAAACCCCACCCATATAGGCGGCACATACCCGTACCCTCAACATGTTATGTTACCCCCCCCCCCACCCCGGGCTCGCGTACTGTATTTTTGTTATATAACATTATAGAATCTATGTCAAATGTGACACTATTAGCCCAGAATATTGATGGCAAAAACAAGGTAATGAAAAGCTTGGTGATTACTGACAATGCAAACCGAGGGACCTTTCACTTATTCGACAAAGCGTACGAGATAGTTCCAGAAGAATAGAATTTTCGCAGATTTTTGGTGGGTTTTTCTTGAAATAAAAAGGATTTTGACTAGTGATGCGTACATGCACCCACCGTACAAGATCCTTTGCGAGTGAAAGCCCTTTTAATGCAAACATGAAGTAGATCTTGAAAACCTTTGTTGCAATGAAAGCTGCAATGCAGGCTCCCAGGCGGGGAGGGAGGAGGACCTCACTGTCATTTTACACGGGATGCACTTTTTAAAGAAACATACGGGGGCTGGGGTCAAATATTTGCTATAATATTCTGGGAATGCTCAGGCTTAAAGAAATATTCAGGGGGCTGAGGCTAAATATTGGCTACAAAATTCTGGGAATGCTCAGTTTTATATAAATATTCAGGGGCTGGGGTCAAATATTCGCTATAAAATTCTGGGAATGCTCAGGTTTAAGGAAATATTCAGGGGGCTGGAGTCAAGTATTCGCTATAAACATCTGGGAATGGTCAGGATTTGGGAAAAACAACGGTTTTTGTATTGTATTTCAGTGAAAGTACTTCTGCAAAATCGCATCCATATTCTGGGATTGAGTCTCAAATTCAACCTATATTCTAGGGCTTGGTCATCCCAGAAATTTTTGGAGCGCACACACCCATATGACCTAACAATGAAGTGCCCCTCCCCCCTAGGAATGCAACATTGATGTACCATTTTACAAGAGGTATCTGAAGATGAAGGAAATTCTCTGTTGTTATGCAACACAGACTTCGTGTGTTTTGATGAAATGCAGGACTCCTTGACAAGTGATGACGTACAAGCAAATATCATCAAGAACATTAACAAAAACACATTGTTCCCTTATCATTTCCGCTAATATTGTTGTTTCGTAAACAAAACCTCTTTTTTAAGATTTATTCAGTTAGTCGAAGAAAGTAGATGCAAAGTTCAGACGTTTATTAGGCCGCTCAGTATTCTTGAAGTTTATCGATTAGAAGTTTGTCGTGAGCGAGGTTGTAAGTTGTTTTTGCCAAAGTAAGAATTGTCGAAATATCGTGGAAGAGCCGAATTTGTTAGTCGCTGTATCAGTATCATTGGCCTAATACTGCCGAGACCCAGACCAGTTTATTGTCGAAGATTGCAGTTTTTTTTGGGAACTTCAGTTTGTTTTTCTTTGTTTGAAATCTTTTGAGACTTTGAGACCAAACGCGGACCCATTTTGTAAAACCCCCTTCAGTGGTTTTACACTGTTGTCGAGCCAACAGCATTCTATAGCACTCAGGTCATAAAAAATAAAGAAATAACGAAACACTTTTTTATGTTATTGCAGCGTTTTAGCTGCAAAGTATGGGAGTTGAAGGCTTTTGATATCTGTCAAGGTCAACGAGCCAAAGCTGTTAAGCATAAACTTTTTTAGCTTCTTTAATCCAGGTTGCACGGTTATCTTCCTCGATCCAGGTTGCAACTTTAGAAAAATGTAGCCTACCCTATCTCTTATAAGTGCTGCAAATAATATAAAGAACTGGTGTATTATAGTCCAGAAAGGATATTCCTTTTTCTTATGCAACAGTGTGTTGGCTAATTTCATCTCTATCATCGCATGAGAAAAGTAATTACTTAGAATCTCATTTGCGTGTGTGTGATTACATATAATTTCCTTTACAGAAATCATATCATATGTTTTCACATTTAAAAAATCATGCGAATTATTTTCGTGTTATGTAGCAATATTGTAACAATATGTCACACTTCTCAACAGTTTGACAAAAAAGTGAGAACTCAAAGTATTGGTTCGTCGTGCCTATCTGATAGAGTGAATGATATAGGAATTCATATATACTATATCGTCTTCTTATTTTCGTTGATGTTCGTTCCCTGCAAAATTATTTTCCTATGTTATGTAACTGATTGACTACACTGTCGTATGAAACATACCAACCACGTTCGTTGAAATAGAAATTACGACAAAAGGAGTTTTCTGTTTATCAAGAAAGGGAAGTACAATTGCAAATATACTCGCCTTTTGCAGCCACAGCTACAAGAAAGCAAAGCAGAAGAGAAGCAATTTTTTTCATCTTTCCTGAGCAGCGTTCTCGTGACGTCTGATCCCCACCAAAAGAAGTCAAGTCTGTTTGTAACTGTAGAATCATATGTTGTGAT
Organism: Aurelia sp. 3 sensu Dawson et al. (2005); assembly: GCA_964020215.1. Taxonomy (NCBI): domain Eukaryota; kingdom Metazoa; phylum Cnidaria; class Scyphozoa; order Semaeostomeae; family Ulmaridae; genus Aurelia; species Aurelia sp. 3 sensu Dawson et al. (2005). Next base: position 9,753,568 of record OZ026591.1, read on the forward strand.
GTATGCTTATGTAACAATAATAACTAATAAAGTATCAATAGCTAGACTGTTGACGACACAAAACCAAAGCAGCCACATCCTCTGGGACATATTTAGCCTATGGCTGTTATAGTAAGCACAGTTCTTGAGCTCCAGGAAATGTATTGGAATGTCAGAGGCGAGCAAGTGCTGTAAGATACTTGACCGCATTCCTTTGGACACACATGTGCCACATGTGTACGACTTTCCGGCACAAAGCAGCCAGTGTTTTGGTGAGACTTCTAAATCAGCCTTCCATTCCAAACATTTTGTTATGAAGGTCAAGTTTTCTAAGTACATCCTATGAAGATCCTAGGGTCACTTGTAAGCTCGTTCTACTCACATTTGTCCGCCAAAATTTGCGAAAAAATACCAGTATCTGAATTATGACAAAAGCAGCTCCAAGTTTGTCGGCCAAATTTATGGGAAAAGGACCAGGAATTTTTAAGTTTTTACCAATTCTGGTGCAAAACCTCTCGCGAACAACAGGTTATGACCGTCATTCCACTAAATTCGACGTAGTAGAGTGAAGGTGCACGATTAGGCGCACTCTTAGATGGCTCACATCGAAGGCGATGAACAGAAAAGTAGAAAACAATACTGTCAATTAAATGGCCACAAATCTAGTCTAACTGTTCACTGCGGTATTCCTCAAGTGCACGAGGCCTCAACTTTATCCTGTATGTAAATGCCTAAAAAATGCATCTCAAATATGGATGTAGATGTTCCCAGCTCTACTGAAGATATTGACGAACTGATAAAATGGCCCTTGGCCAAAAAGACAAAATAACCGTATCCATGGACCGTTAGAGATAAACATAAACGGAGGACTAATCAAATGAGTCAAGGAATTTATAACCCTATCTAGACTGGTTTATCTGAAACACTCAATACCTGGGGGGGGGGATTCCGCCCCCATGTTTATCTCTGTTGTTGCATGAGATGTGGTCGTTAATGGGGGGGGGTGTATAAATACCAGGTGAGCCAGAAAAAAGTTCCCACTTTTGAAAATTCATAACACCAAGACTACTTTGCGGATTTGAATCATTCAAATTCTGGTTAAAATTGGAAAGATTGAAGTATTTTTGTGATTTTTCTCGCTGTCCTACCGGCACCAGAAGAATTGGTAAATTCAACTTTATAAAAATTTTATGGTTGCAAAATGATGGAAAAAGGGCCTAAAACATTGACCAAATCGTAAGGACTCTATTGAAATCGAACAATAGGCCATGGGTGTTTCACCTCCCTAAAGAGTTATAAGACATTGATTTTCAAACAAATAAGAAAGATTTTCAATCCCAAAGCCTGGGGGATATCTTTCACCCATGAGAACTTGCATTTCCTTCATTATTCTGTGCGAGAAGTCATTTATGCATTGATCGATGTTTGAGGCCATTTTTCAGTCATTTTGCAACCATGAAATTTTTGTAAAGTTGAATTAACCTATATTTGTAGTGCTGGTAGGACAGCGAGAGAAATCACAAAAATACTTTGATCTTTCGGCTTTTAACTAGAATTTGAATGATTCAAATCTGTGAATTAGTCTTGGTGTTATGAATTTTCAAAAGTGGGAACTTTTTTCTGGCTCACCCGGTAGTGTTCAATTGTAACTTCGCACAAAAGTATAACGTCTATCAGAAGTCTAATTGTATAATCTGCTTTTTTTTGCGAACAAGTTGAATAAATAATGACATCAGCAAAGATGTTCGTGGCAAGAGGGATAAGTTTCAAAATAAAAATTACAAGGATATAATCTTTCCATTGCTCAAATCTCATATCAGTATGTTTTATCAATTACAGTAGAAACAAGCATAAGAGAACCTAGGTTTTTCTTTGGCAGCCTGAATAGGTTCTTAATTAAATGGCTGTTATTTTAAATTCCAGCCTGCAAGGTTCTTGAAGAGGTTCTTACATACAGTACTCCCCTTGTACACATTAAAACTGTTTTCAACACGAGAAATCTAGAGATTTTTGAGAATTCCTTGAGAATTTTCAGAAAATTTCTAGGTTAGGGTTATTGCTAAAAATCTAATAGTCTTTTGTATCACTGAAGAATTCTTTAAAGTTCTGATGAATTCTGAATACATGAAACCTGTTATATAAGAACCTCCCCCAGTTTCATCCTCTGAGATGTTCTTATGTTTTGGGTTTAAGATATTGAATTTCAGCCTCAAGGTTCTTATAAAAGTAGGTTTTTTTATGCGGGTTTCTACTGTAGGAGTTGCCCTGTCCTCAAGTTGCTCGAGATTTCTCCAAAAGTTGCTCAAAATTTCCTGAACAGTTGCTCAAAAAGTTGCTTTCATTTGAATTCTTGCAACATTGCTAAAATAAGGACAAGTTGCTCAATGTTGCAAAAGTTGCCGAAATTCCTAAGAGTTGGCCAAAAGACTGCAAGATACCCAAAAGTTGCCGAACAACTTCTGGACAGGGCCAATTTGGAGACGCAACGCGACAAAGTCCATGTGGCTTTGCACCTAATTTAACAGCATTTACTGACGTAAGCACTTAGTCATGTGACATAAACAAAAAACCAGGTCATCTTGTTTGCCTAATCATGTTTGTTTCTTGTGCCTAGTTTCAAGCCTCTAGCTCTTATGGTTATGATCAAAAGTGACAATGAGGGTTTCCATCACGCAGACAAACATCCGTGAGAAGTATTCCACATAATGTCTACATACTTTTTTGCCTTCTTAGATTTTCTGCTTGAGACAGAGCGTTGAAATTCGATGTAACAGTCCTTGCCACAAATCTACCGAGCCCCATAGGGGCCATGCCAGTCACATTTTTTGCTGCCTGGCCTGCTACACTTTCTACTGCAACTTCTACTGTCAACCACATTTTCTACTGCCACTTTTACTGCCACTTCTACTGTCAGCCGCATTTTCTGCTGCCACTTTTACTGCCAGTTGTATTGCCAGCCACATTTTTTACTGCCGCGCGTGGCAGAGAGCGGAAGATGGTGCGAGAGAAACATGTTTTCACCGAGATAATCCCATTTCGTAACCTTAGAGGAACCGTAGAAACCAACCTGATCGTGATCATTTTGTTTTTCATGTGAAACTAACGCTGTGAGACCAAATACAACTGCTCAACAGGGGCAGTAGAAAGTGTGGTTGACAGTAGAAGTAGCAGCAAAAGTAGCAGTAAAAAATGTGGCTGGCAATACAACTGGCAGTAAAAATGGCAGCAAAAAATGCGGCTGGCAGCAGAAGTGGCAGTAGAAAATGTGGTTGGCAGTAGAAGTGGCAGTAGAAAATGTAGCAGGCAGCAAAAAATGCGACTGGCATGGCCCCTATGGGGCTCGGTACAAATCACTTTTGAACCACAACAATATCTCCAAGTTTTGCCCTCTATAGTTTGTCGCCAAAGCCCAAAGGTTTGCTTTGCTATGACGTCACGAGAAGGATCATTAGACCCAGACTCCTATCTTTCAGCAGCCTTTCGTTCGGAGTTTCGTTGGCGGGCCTAACCAGCAAAAATGGTAAGGGATAATATCCACGAGCATCAGCCTTAGGAATAGCTTTATTAGCTAATAAGCGTTTGTTTTTTGTCCTAATGTGTTTTTTAAACATGTTTTAGCAATGTTCTTTGCTTGAAAAACGCTACAGGCTAATTGTCGCCTGAACCACTTAAGGCCTTTTTCATACAAGCCAATAAGATACGGGGTTCTTTCAGATGGTTGAAGTAATGTAGCAACTTATGTATTTCCCACTTTACTACCGATTTACTACCCAACTTATGCTTGATGGTCTATTTTAGGCGCTTTTAGTCCCAGAGAAATTCCAGCACATTCTTCGTGTGATGAACACAAACATCGATGGAAATACAAAGATCATGTACGCCATGACTGCCATCAAGGTTGGTTGTGCATACACTCATTTGTTGTTTATAAGAAACTGCCTATAAGAAAGGGTAGCCTAGGCTGAATTGTTCCAGACACTTCCTAGGCTTATTCAGAAAGTTCCTAGGCCTATATGTTCATAGACATAGACCGGTAGATTCTAGAATTCCCTCCCTCTCCTCCCTTCTCATTTTTCATTCTTAGATCTCATTGTTTCTTTCTTAAATCTTATATTGTTTTATTCTTTAGATCTCATTGTTTCATTCTTGAGGGAGGGAATTCCAGAACCGCTCCGTTCAAGTTTTACTGCACTGAAAGTGATGTCAACAAGCCATGCGTTTTCGTTCATTGTTGGGATCATTCGTGACTCAATTACATCTGACATCACAAACTCCATGTCTGAATATCACAACAAGAATCCCACGCACTGGAAGCAGAAACTCCGTTGACATTTAAATCATTTTCATGCAGTAATAGTTTCATTTTGATTCAGATCAGTGAAAATGGCTACTTGTTTGACATTTTAAAGGAGGAATCGCTGTTCATTAGAATTCCTCAAAGTTTGTTAGGTTGGTGAAGGCAGTTGGGTTGAAGCTCAAAGCAAGCTGACTCTTGGCCAACTTTTAAACCACGGAACAACTTCAATCTCAATCTCAATCTCACTTGTTTCCAAAGAAATTTCAAAGTATTTTCCAAGAAGGGACTCAGTTTTGGTTTAGTAATAAGACTAGATGTAATTCCTATAGTCAGGAAGGGCAAGTTTTACGCATTTTTAAGAAACTTTGATATTGTGGCTACTCTGTTACTTAATCCCGCAATCTTAATATTTTTACTAATACTTATTACTATTATCTAATTAACTGCCAACTATTAAATATCCAAAGTTAATTAAGACTAATTAAATAATCAATTATTAGTGCGTAAACAATTGGCCGACATTTCTGGGTATGTCTTACGCACTGTAGCCAAAGTCTTACGCCCTCTTATCATATGGTAAAAAGGGCTTCTTGGGTGGAATTAATATCAATGCAAGGGAGGGAGTTGAATTCTGCGTGTATTACGCACATTGATTCTTTATTTGAACCATTTCTTGACAGGATAAACAAGGGCATTGCCCAGTTAAGCATTCCTTGCTAAGATTGCTGGACGTTTTTTGAGATGGGGAATATGAAACATTTTAAACAAGTTCCTCGTTGGAGGCAGATTTGCATTAAGTCTTTTTTGTCAAAAAATTTGTGAAAAGGAAAAGCGAAATTTCACTGTTTCATCACTCTCCTCCGCAGAGGCATTTATTAGACTTATTGCAGTTGGGGCAAGTCTTTGTTAAAGGTCTCCCCTTAATTTGTTTTCCTAAAGGATTCCTAAAGTTTTCCAAAATTTAACGATCAAATCAAAGTTTTGTGATCACTTATTGTTTGTATATTTATACCATAACGTAATGCAAGTTAATGTCAGTTCAGGAGGCAAAACTTTCGAGGTAATCACTTTCCCGATCTAGTTTCACAACGAGTTCAAAAGTTTTCTTTACTTTTTCGTATTGAGGGACATCCCATTTATCTCCTTTCAACGGGTTTACGGTCAAAGGACCAGCAAATATGTCCTGTATCGCAAAAATGTCTACATCTCTCTCCAGGTGCGCTGGCACCGATTCTAGAGTACTGCCACTCCCAAAGTGCGGCTTCAAACAATCAAGTTCAAGGCAAGTCGCAGGCCCATCTTTTTCCGATAGAAATCGCTTGGTTGCTCTACCGACATAAATTTGCTCCTTCCGTTTTCCAAGATAGATCGCGGCGTACCATTTACCAACAACTTGCTCTTCTGGAACAGGTGGGTTAACAGACCTCCAGAAGTCCCTGAGATACAGAATGGACTGACGTTTTGAAACTGGGGGGAAAGTAGTTTTCTCCACATTTTCACTGTCACTGTCATCTGTATCATCAGAGGTTTCTCTCTCAGAATCTGAACCCCCCTGAACATCAAAGTCAAGTTTTGGTGGAGCTTCCGTTGTTCTAGCTTTTTTGGGTCTCCCTCTTCCTCTGTCGCTTCCCTTCTTAACTTGTTTGCCCTCCTTTTCTTTGATTGCTTTCAGGTACTCATCATCCGTGATAACCTTCGTCATTAAATCGATTTTACGCCTTTTCTTTTGAGGTTTGTCGCTCGGCCCTTTCATTTTTTCAACAACAAGTTCCTCGAAACTTTTGTTCTTCGATTCCTGGGCAGCTTCATTTTGCAGCGTCCATATTGGTACCCAGACTTTTCCGGGTGGTGCTGGACACGGGGTTGGACCAAGCAACTTTGCAAGAGAGCAGTTGCATTCCTCAACTACCTCGTTAGAGGTAGTTGGAGTGGATGTTGAGGGCTGCAAATTACTCTTTGGGGTAGCAGGGCGCTTTACAGGTGATTTCGAAGATTTCTTCTCTGGAGATTTCTTTGGAGATGCCTTTTTAGGGCTATGTACTCCAGTCGCAAGATCGTTAAGAAGCTCCTTTGGGCGCCCTGCTTTCACCCAGTTTTGATACCGCTTAATGAGTCGGGTGTCAAAACGACTTTCAGGGAACTTGCTTTTGTCGACTGGAAAAACGCCAGTTGCATTAAATCCAGCCATAATGTTTTCTGGGGACAGTCCCTTATGTCATACGTCTCCCAGCTTGTTAACAAACTGGGCTTTCCTTATTGGTTCTCGAGGTCCAAACTCGTTGATCCACTCGTTCAGTACCTTCTCCCACATTCTTTTGAGAGGACCAAAACAAGCAACATCAAGTGGTTGCAGTTTATCAGTAACGTGGGGTGGCAGCTTTAATAAAGTTATGTCCTCCGCACGTGCTTTTTCAATAACTTCAAGGGAAACATGGGTTAAATGGCCATCAAAAATCAACAATAATGGTCGAATTGTCACTTGTTTGCAAAAATTTGTAAACCAGCCATCAAAAAGTTCAGTTGTCATCCAACCATTAGGAGATGTTCCATATAGGGTACCTGGAAGAGCCCTTTCTCCTCTCCAGGTCGATTGCAAGTTTTTCCCACTAAAAACAATGAAGGGGTCAAGACATTCCCCCGCAGCACTGCAAACGGCTAATGTTGTTGTATTTTCCCGCCCTGACCCACAAGTGACTTTATAAGCAACTTTTCCTTTTTCGCTTACAACTTTGCAATTTGCTGGATCACTTGGGAAACCTGACTCATCACAGTTCCAAATTTGTTTGGCTGATAAGTTTTTTGAAGTAACAATTTCTTCAAGTTGCTCGTAAAAATCGTAAATCACAAAAGGATTTGCTGTAGCTGATTTTCTCGCAGAGCTTATCATCGTTGCTTTTTTAAGTGACAAATTTCTCCGCTTCACAAATCCATAGAACCAATCTTTTCCTGGTTTACCACTTGGGAATGAAGAAGTAGAAATTGAATTTGCTTTCAAATAGGAGGCAACAAGATCAAGAATTTCAGGAACAGTTGGGCTAAAACCAAGTTTACACATCACCCCAATGCAGCTTGCAAGGTCCTTTTCCGTTTCTTCACTGAAGGCAGTAGGCCTACCCATTGTGGCTGCCTCCCCTCTTTCCAATTGCTTTGAGCGATACCTCAAGGTTCCCTCTGCCATCCCATACTTAGATGCTGTACTTCGTATGGACTTCCCTGTCTGAATTTCAAGCAAAGCTTGTTCCAGATCATGATCTGACCAACGTTTTACCGCTCTTTCTGACTTTTTTGGCATCTTTGATCAATCGTATCGAAAAATAACCAGATTCCAGCAAACTGTCAACTTCAGTAAGTAGCAACTCGAAATGTAAGCGAAGAGCTTTCACCTTGTTATTTATCGCAAAAAGTTTTTAAAAAAAGCATTAGTCACAAGAGGAAGGTATGATTCAAGCAGTTGTGTCTTTCAAAAATTGTCACCCCCAGACCCCCACCCAGACTCCACCCTTCCCTGACGAATGAAATTCTTTCATGTTTGGATCAGCCCTCACAGCTTCTTGGAGCATCCCTGAATCATTCTGACCTCAAAAATACCGTTACTCATTCATAAATTGCTCATAACGCTGAAAGCCACAACAAGACTGCACTTGCAAATATTGCGTAAGACTTAGCCAACTACGTCACAGACGGTGGTGTAATGTTTACGCAGTCCGTTTTCTGCTGAAAAACATGGAGCCAGCCAATATCCTCTTCAGATGTCATAAATAACTCCTTATTGAGCAATATGAATAGCTGAGAGGATCAGTACAGGCCGACATGTCGACAAGGCAATGAAATCAATGAGTTGTTTTGAAAAGTATTTACTCCTGTAAAATCCAGCAGTGTAATTTGATTAGGTGCTACAAAGCCAAGGGAGGAGATAATTTCAAGAGTGACATATCAAATGAAAGAGTACAGACGGGGGTTCATGCTGATATTAAAAGCCAGCCAAAACATCTTCTCTGAGAACAGAAGAAAGGGGTGCGTAAAACTTTGGCGACACTGCCCCCTGCGTAAAACTTACCCGCCCTGACTATACTTAATTTGATTCCTCCTATCTCCGAAAATAAATCCAAAAATAAATTCCTAGGCCAAAGGAAAGAAAATGTACTCAGGGCGCGGGAAGCACATTCAGCAGTCAAAAGGAGCCAATTCTGAGACAAAGAAACTATTTCATAAAAATTCCCTTAATTTTGAACGAATAAATAACACGGTATATATTCATTAATTATTTCTTAAACCAAAATGGAGAAGGGGAGTGAAGGCATCCTTTCCAACAACGGAATCCAGTCTCCTTTGAGAGGCCCTTAGAAGATGTAAGGAAAGGAAATTCTCAGTAAAATAAGTTCAAGGTATTTTCATTAGATATGTATACATGCATTTATTTAATAACAAGGAACTAAGTAGTTGTGCTAGAAGATTTTGAAATTATATGTATCTTTTAATAAGAAAATAAGAATTTGGGTTAATACTGAAAGTTTCTTAAAAGTATCAGATTCTGGGTACTCAGAGTTTCTCACAAGTTTCTTGAAGGCTCCATAACAATATTCTTGTTCACTACCTGCTCCTTCGGGAATATTTTGAAGCAAGGTTTAGTTTTCACAGCACTGGAATATCTAAATTTTTGGCAACTTCAGAGCTGAGTTTCTCAGAAGCAGCTTGTTACAAGGAATATACAGTAGGTGCATGAAACTAAATGAAACATCTAACAGACACGTATGGATGTATAGGTGCAGTACATATAGTGAACGTTTATCTTAAAATATATTTGCAGCTTGTTTGATAAATTCAGTGTAAATCCTTGGCAACATGAACAATGTATGACACAGCTAAGAAACAGGAAGTTGTCTCTTGTGGGGCTTCCAAAATCTTCCCAAGCAACCTCCTCGCTGTTGATTTTCAAAACTGTTGAAATTGTTATTATCAGAATGGATCGCTATAAAATAAAAGCTAATTCAAGCCTACTACAAAGTAAAATTGTTTCAAAATAAAAGAAAAAATACATATATATCTAACATAAAGAATGATTTGGTATAATACATATGTATATACAGATTTTTACAATGTTTTTACAGAGATTTTAAGTATTTACAATGCAACGCATTTATCCTTTTAAGAACCCAACCTGAGCCACAAAAGGTCTACACAGTCTACAGTTGTATCCCTCTCCTTTCCAGGATTTTATTCTCCTTTTAAAGGTGGAGAGGGTATCTGATTGTTTCATGTCATTGGGAAGTGCCTGCCATAATCTACTCCCTAGAAACGAGATCGTCTCTATGCCATAGCACGTAGTTCCGGGCTTGTGGCAGCAGTAGATTATGGCAGCTTCTTAACCTGTAACTACTGTGCTTTTCAACAAAGATCTCCTTCATGAAAGTAGGATTGAGTTCCCATTTTGTTTTGTAAATTTCAGTCATCAGCAACTGTAAATTTCTTATGTGGATTGTGACCGCATTGTGACCGCATTGTGACACCTTATGTGGATTGTGACCGGATTGTGACCGCATGGATTGTGAAAATACAGCCACATACCTGGAAAGTATAAAATGTAGATGGAGAGGCATGAATGTAGATCCTAAGTGAAACTGACCATTTCTACATTTCTCATCAAACTTCTCAAGCATGTTTCCAAAAATGGTGTTCTTGCAGATAGGAGGTGCAGCGTTGGGGTCCCATGCATATTTTATTTTCTTTGCAAGTAGATATGAGTTATGGCAGAATCATGATGAGAACAATGATTATATTAAATAACTAAAAATAACTAACTAACCAACATGAAATGAATAGAACTAAAACAGTAATACATGTAGCAAAGGCCTTTTAGTAGTTACAGTACTGTTTTCATGTGGACTTTTATGGCAATCTCCTACAATCAGTTACAAAATTGTTGAGCCACCCTAGAAAAAAATGAAATTTTCGTCCCCCCTTCCCCCATGTCAATGTTGTTTTAAAAAAAGTACCTGATCGAGATGACACGCGTGATTCGGCAACTTTTTGTGGTACTGCAACATTGACTAGGGGGGAGGGGGGAAAACAGGGGCAAATAAACTGAAAATCTGGGGGTGGCTCAACAATTTTGTAACTGATTGTCTGAAAAGCGCGCAACTTTAACTCCAGTTTTCAAGAAAAGTGATGAAGGCAATGATGCACAATTTTGCTTACAGAATGTTATTGATACAAAGTTGATATAAGCATTGGGCTTAAGGAGTTTCATCAACTGGACATTTTTTACGTGATTTTTGAAATTCGCGTTTTTCCGCGATTTTGCAAAAAAATGGCGTAATTGGCTGAAATAGTGAATATTCAAGGTTTGTTTTCCTTTCGTTCAAATCATGATAGAAAGTAATCATAACGCTTTTCGATATCATCAAACCTTGATCAAACTCTGGCAACTCGAACACACCAACGATGGCCAGGATGCGAGCAGTTTGTGTGCATGATGCCAGTTCGTCTGCAAGGCGAATTACGTCATCGTCGCTCGCCACAATGCTCAGTGCTCCGTACATTTCTCACTAACATTGCTCATTCCATTTTGTGCTTCTTTGCAAGGGTAAACATACCTTATTTATCAAAAGGACACAGGCTTTGATGTCAGTGGGAGTGGAGACTCCTATTTATGACCAAAAACGAACAATACTTTGCACAACAAAGCTAAACTTTTAGGAATCATACCGACATTGCTCACTTTTGGTGCTTTAAAAAACGAATAGAAGTCATTTTAGTAGTGTCTAAAGTGGGAATTGTTGACCTATTTGTCATTTTACATTTAAATGAGTGCCAGATTTTTGCTGAAAACTTCGCACATGTCTACTCAAAGGCCTTTGCTACATTTTGGTTGACTTCATTGACTTTTTATCGAGGTCTTTGGGCGTTTTTAAGGAACTTTAAAAAGTGGGAATTGTTGGTGAGAATTGTTCTCAATCTCAACCCCTCACTCGGTGACGTCAATATCTTTATTTGGTTATTTGGGTTCCAAATCACTGTGGGCTCAGTGGACCGATAAGAAATGATTTGTTATAGGGCTTTGTCCGCTCCCAAAAGAATCATGACTGATTTCAAAGGGGCAACGTATGCCCTTTGAAATTCAAATGTCGATTTTTCAAATTTCCCGCGCCTGATCAAGTGAAATGATTCCTTTTTAAGACACAAATACGGCACAACATTGTTTAGTTTATGGGAATTATTGCGTGAAAAGACGTTCGATTCTGAATGTATCATGAATTTCCGCTAAAGAATTTGTAATTTTGTTCGAGAATCACATTTTTCGTTTTGTGTAGGGCTTGGAAATGGTTAATTTTGCACAACGGAACTCCTGTAAGGTTACAGGCAGACAGAGGCTATGGCAGACGTGGTATCTATTTGATAGCTGTTGCATATGAACATACATCATTAAAGCTTCACGAAACCAGCTTTCCTAGCAGATAATCATCATTTCCCTATGACCAAGTCACCGTGACAAAAACAGGCAGATTCCAGAGAATTACCCTAAATCAACAGAAATCACACAGAAAATGTAAACCTATGTAGCTCCACCACTGTCATTAAACACGGCAATGTTAGCAATTCAAAAAGTTGATTTAAGCTCTCCCGTGCTAACAAAAATAATTATTGTGGTATACCTTTTCGTCGAACCTGATTATTGCGAGGCCTAAACAAGTAGGCACATAACTAAAAATGTCGAAAATAGGCATATTTTCAAAGGGACGCTGCGAGGCCGCATAAGCTTCTAAAATTCCCGAAAAAATCTGAGACATTTGTCTACCAATGTATTGCAAATACTATTAATTTCACATTGTTTGAAGGAAATGTTTTTGATTTACATCCATTAAAAGGTGCTACATTTTCAGACAATCAGTTACAAAATTGTTGAGCCACCCTAGAAAAGAATGAAATTTTCGTCCCCCCTTCCCCCATGTCAATGTTGTTTTGAAAAAAGTACCTGATCGAGATGACACGCGTGATTCGGCAACTTTTTGTGGTACTGCAACATTGACTAGGGGGGAGGGGGGAAAACAGGGGCAAATAAACTGAAAATCTGGGGTAGCTCAACAATTTTGTAACTGATTGTAGGTTTAATTAAATCAAACCAATCCAACCGATGTAAGAAATCTGAAATTCAGGTAAAATATTTAGAAACCATGCTACAAAATTGCTTTTCTTCAATATTTTTACACCAACTAATGAATGACAACAGTAAAATTTTTATTTGCGTTCAGCCTAATCAATTAGAAACTTGTTTCCTGTTTCAGTATGATGGTTTGGTTGGCTAGAATTCTCTCATCCTTCGCCATGATAGTATTTGCCACTGGCTGCTTTTTTGGTCAACATTGTTTAAAATTTGTGTAAATGTAAATGAAACATTAAATCTAGTACCTTACTGTGTTATCCTTGTTATTCTTCTCTGTTAATATGTTTATCATCCTCCTCGCTCGATCTGAACTGCTAGGCCCTCTGGCTGGCATCAATCTGTATGGTGGAAAAGGCTTGTTCATGTGCTGAATCTTTGAATAACCAGCCAGATCTTGCAGCAAAGCTTGTTTTCTGGGGAGCAAAGAGAAATCAATTCAGAAAGCTTATGGATTGGCAGTAATTCAGTAAAGTCCCACCTTTAGAAACTCATTTCACAAAAACAGACTGGTTAGTTTCTTATGTAAAAATATACTTCTTTGAAACAGGATGTGTACACCATGGTGTAAGAAACACTTAAGTACATTTCTAATATCTGTTCATAATTGTTAAGAAAACATTTCCGTTAAGAATATTCATTATTGTAAAAGAAACTAAGAATTTGAACCAGTAATGAAAGTTTCCTGACAAATTTCGGAGACATTACTGAGACATATTGGAGACATTTAAACTATAGAAGCGATATGATAATACCATGTACCATTGTAAAAGAAACTGAGCATGAGTGAGCCTGGCTAGTTTCTTGTTGTTAGGTACTTTATACAGCAAAATCAGGTCTGAGTTTCTTATATATAATGCAGTTTCTTAAAGGTGGGACTTTATTGTATTTCCATGCTTCATGACAAGACATCAAATAGCACATTTAAATGAAAACTGTACATCCTCTATCTTAAAGGAATGCCGAATCACTCACCAATCACTTACCATTTGCCTATCATAAAGTTTTATTTACCCATACTTGATTGTATTTGCAGGGTGTGGGAAGACGTTTTGCATCTATTGTCTTGAAGAAAGCTGATATTGATGCATCCAAGAGAGCAGGCGAGCTTTCAGAAGAAGAGGTAATTTGAAATTGGAAAGATGTTTAGTTCAGCATTGTAATCAATTGACTCTACAGCTAGTATATACAGTAGGCAGATGGAATTTGGATCCTACCAAGACCTTGTATGGTGCTTGCAGAGCTTTCAGCGGGATACAAACAATAGTGCACAAATTGGCAGGCACATGCCCTAGCAGGCTCAAGAGAGTGATAAATCATGTGCCAGAGACTTATAACTCCATGAATTTTTAGCATATTTGCAAGATTCTGGTGTCAAAAATTAATCTAAAATCTCAGGAGATTGGTTACTTGACCAAGGGCCCATTCAGCATATCACTTTTTTAGCATTTAATCAAACGTCAAACAATTTTTTTGAGACACCCTGTATAGTCTGCACCAACAGACCGGCAGAGCTTGCAGCCATTATTTCTTCAACATTGGGCTTATCAAATCGTATTGGCAGTCAACATAGAAGTAAGGCCGCTTGGTATGGCATAGACAAAGTGGTGAACCAAGGTGGTAAATGTTACTTGGGAAGCGAGTGATAATTTTACGAGTCAATGGAGAGAAGGAAAGGCAATTTATTTGGGCTGAATATTTTATGCCAAATACATTCACAAATCGTAATTATGGATCATTAATAGGAAACACCTTTGATCTAAAAGGCGCTTGAACAATTGAGCCAGTAGAATTTTTGAGGTGAATGTGGAGGTGCTCAGGCTCGTTACAGCGCCTCTCACTTCAGGTCCTGCCATTACTAAACTTATATGAGAGGAGAGTCTTTCTAAACCAGCAAGCAATAAACTTTTTTGATACCAAACTAACAAAGAGTTTATTCCATTTTTGTAATGTACTTCTTTGGTGCTCCTTTATTTTGTCCAAGGTAGGAAAATGTCAAAAGAGTTAGGTCAACCACTTTCCTGCTGCCCTATTAGTGTGAAGCTTCATTCAAAATAAATACAGTAAAGACTCAAACAAGTCATTAGAGGTTAGAGAATGGAATTAGAGTAGTCAACATAAAGACGCGAAAGCAAAACAAAACAACTAAGTTTCCTCTAAGATTTTCTCAGAATGATTTTATTTAAACTTGTAGCAGTCCCGCTCTTAAGACTAGAGAAAGATATATTGCAGAAAGGTTTTAGAACAAAGTTAGATGATTGCAAGCATTATTCAATGTGTATTACCGCACCCAGATCTTAAAACAATTTCTCAGACTGGAAAACTTGACAAGGAAAAAGGTAGGTGTGGTTCCACAAGGTAGGATCTCTTTCTCAAAATGCCTAATATAAAATGTGGATTGATTGATGAGGAGTGGCATTTTCTCCGCATTTTCTTGTCCCATAAACGTTTCTTGTTAAATTCATTTTGTGAACATAAATCAACACGATATGCAGAGTTTTGCTTTGGTTCTCTGCACCTAGTTTACTACACTGTGGTCAGCCGTAATATATCATGGTTTTCTTTGGTAAAGAATTTGAAGGATTAGTTAGTAAAATCTTATGAACACTGAGTGAAGATTAAATGAACAATTTTAGATTATGAAGGCTTTGTTTTTCTAGATTCTCTGTTCGAAAATTGTTTCTTAGCTCTGAGTGAAATACTTGTTTGTGACGGCAATCAATAGCCGTTGTCAAAAAATTTTGCGAAGGCGCTGGCAAGGGCGACGGATAAAACTTTTACTCATGACCAAAACATACAAATTTTGGAATCAACGCTAAAATTCATTCACTCATCAGAGCGCTTTTTGTAGCACCACCAATGCAAACCTGGGGACATTAATGTTTTATCTCATCCTTCTCCATTAATCTTTACTTTTGTTATAACATCACAACTGTATCGTAAACACACCTACGCTACCAAAGGCCATACCAAAACCTGTCCACTTTGTATTTTGATCTGGCAAAAGTGTTATCTGATCTCCATGATCTGTTTCTCCCCTTGAAGGGACCAGCACTTTGGTATAGCCTTTAGTATCTGTATTGTTTTTCGTTAAAGATCATTTAGGGTAGCCATGCCTATCATGCTCCCAATGATATCGTTGATGTAAATATGTTTTGTTAAATTGTAAATCTTTAGATTGTGTATATTAAAAAAAAGGGCGACGGTGAACACTCATGAAGATGAAGATGCTTGTTATGAAGGTGTTGTGGCGCCGTGGTGTAATCCTCTGACATTGCAACCAGAACAGTCAGGCGGAGTGGGTTCGAGTCCCGGTAGAGCCCCATCACTTGAGCGTCATGACAAGGGGTCGCGGACTCGATTAGGTCTGCTCTATTTCTGCGATCCCAGCGCTTGGCGCTGAAAAACGCAACTTCACCTTCACCTTCACCTGTTATGCGTGCAAAACTGTATTGAAGTGCAAAACATGTCAATGATCTTGATAGTGATTGGGGACAGACTAGCTTTAAATGCCCAGTTTCGTAGCACCTTGAGATTCTCTAGTGTTGATGTATCTTACTAATTGATTACGGTAGTCATACCATAGTAACTTCAGACATCAACTACTGAATCAGATGGTGCTCTGAAGTACTCTACAGCCAGATGGTACTGGGCCTGACAATTTCATAATTTACATTCCAGGTTGACAGGATCATTACCATCATGCAGAATCCAAGACAATATAAAATCCCTGACTGGTTCTTGAACAGACAGAAGGATATTAAAGATGGCAAATTTTCCCAGGTATATAAGTTAATTGCTCATTGTTGGGTTAGTTGTGGTCCAGCTTAACCTTAAACTTTATATTTATTGGACTTCATCCAATACAAAAAGCTGAATTCACCCTTGCCATATTGAAATCAATCAGGCATAACAGTGAAAAGATTGGTATCTAGTTTTGTATTTGTTGACAAAAGACCATAATTATGGCAAATACCTCAAATTTCCTTTGATCTATCCAGTTGAAAGAAGTAGGCAAAACATCTTACACATTAATTCTAAAATTCTGCGAAGATTCGTGCTTATGCTCTTGTTAACTTATTGGAACAAAAATGTCCCTCAGTTTATAAAGTTTGCTTTGTGTGATGGACTGAAAGATTTTTAAAGTTTATACCGATAATTTACATTGAAAAAGATTTGTGGGCACATTTTTGTGGAAATTTTGCACTTGTAGGCACAAGCAAATTTTGGTGACTATTACCTCTGAGAAGCAGCAAAATAATTGATTGGCACATACCACTGTCGGCAGCACCTTTGCTGCACATGACCATTTCCAGCAACCCTAGATAATGTTTTTTCTTGATATTCACAAAATCTAATCAATGACTGCCCAGTTCACTTACAAAAACCATAAAAAAGCGGAGCTACAGGGTCATTTCTCACCCAGTTTCTTTGATTTTGACATTGATGGAGAACATTGAACCCTTTGGTTTTTAGGCAACCAGTAATTTTGATTTTCTTGCTCCATAAATCAGCAGGTAGTCATGTTTGCTTAAGCTCCGTACCAGATTCAATTTTACATCTGTTCTGTTTATAAATCTGAAAAAAATATAGAAATAAGATCCATGGCTCCTTTGCATTAGCTGGTCAAATGGTGCACATGTTTTTTTGGACACCCTATATTGAAAAATGAAATCTGAAAGCAATGTTTAAATTTCCTTTACAAAAACGTTTGATGTCAAATCATCATAGCGAGGCCCTTTTTCGTAATCTTTGGTTTCAGGGGCACTCTAAAATTTGACTTAATGAAGTTTTATTGCCACTGATTGTTGGGCAATTTTCAGATGCAAGACATGTATATTCAGGTTGAAGATTGACAAATAAACGATAGCTTCATATGATTACACGGTTCTTGCATTATATGTTTTTATTCATTTGTTTTGTGAAAAGGAGGTACGTTTTTGAGACACCCAGTATAGTCAAAACTACTCCTTAAAGTGTCAGTTTTAGGCATCATTAAACAATGGTACTTTCGATGAAAAACTGAAAAAGGTCCAAGGTAAAGTTTGCATCTCCTTCATTTATTTGATAGAAATGATGCACAAACTCTACAGTTAGCATGATATTGTTGTATTGTGAAGATAAGAACAATTTTGTTTGTATCGAAATCTGGACATGGAAAAGTAAGAGCTATTTCATTGGACAAAGACTTTGAAAAGAAAACACTTTGAGCATCGTTTTCAAATAGATTTGCTTAATCAAAGTGCAGGTTTGCCAGCCTAAGTGGTTAATGAAGCGCTGACAGTATGAAACGATAGGAAATCAGAACTTTCTGATTACAGTCATGGCCAAAAGTTTAAGACTAGATTCTCGTCGACAACTTTTCTTTGCGTAGCTAAATAGAACCCCAGCGCTCTCATAGAGTTTGTTTAGGTCAGCTTTCCATGTAGATTCTGAACGTCAATGTTGTTTTTCGAATGTCTGCAGCATTTTGCTATGACTTCACAATGAAATCTGTAGAAATTCTCGGAAATTGTAGTGGCTCTGCCGACAAAGGGTGTGACCCGAAAATTGTGCTACCAAGCTGGATTTTACATCAGTCTAGGCACAATTCACTTCAAAGATTTGATTGCAAGCTATCGAAACAGCACGAAAAATATAGCCCAAGCGAAAATGGTAGCGGAGGTTCTTTTTCCACAGCTTTGGCCATAAGTTTAAGACCAGCGCTTTGTTCTTAGTTTGAAGCAACGAATTAAATTCCATAGTTATTTGAATTGATTTTCAATAATTCCTTATTATTTAAATTACGGAATATCAAAGGCTCTTACATCAGAATCACATATTTTTTTCACGCTTTTCCAAGGATTGTCTTAAACTTTTGGCTAAAGCTTTGGACTGAAGGCTCTCCGCTACCCTGAAGCAATACTTTTCGTAAGGTTTCGATGTTTTGCAAACAAGCTCAGTAACACAATTTTTTGGCCCCACCCCATGTCAGCAGAACCTCTACAAATTCCGAGAATTTCTCTGATTTCATTATGACGTCATAGCAAAGTGGTGCTGAAATTTAAAAAAGAACATCGAAATTTGGATCTGCATGGAGAGGTGACCTAAATGAACTCTAAGAGAGTAAAATAGGCAGAGCGCTAGGGTTCCAATTTGTTATGCCAAGAAACGTTGTTGACAAAGATGTGGTCTTTGTGGCCGCAACTGTATGTGTAGACTTAGCCACGTCCCTAAGAGCCCCCTCCTCAAGCAGTGCTATCTTGATGGGGCTTTGTTTCAAACCACCATTTGAAGTTTAAGTAGCTAAAGGAATATTATCATCTCCCTAGATTCTTGCGAACAATTGGGAAAGCAAATTGCGTGAAGATCTTGAAAGACTGAAGAAGATCAAGGCCCACAGAGGTCTTCGTCATTATTGGGGTTTGAGGGTGAGAGGACAACACACGAAGACAACTGGAAGGAAAGGTCGCACTGTTGGTGTGTCCAAGAAGAAGGGCGGTTAATCGTCTTGCATGTAATTATGAGAAATACTGAACGCAACTTGACTTGTTTTTATCATCCACGGT
Source organism: Aurelia sp. 3 sensu Dawson et al. (2005) (assembly GCA_964020215.1). Lineage (NCBI taxonomy): Eukaryota > Metazoa > Cnidaria > Scyphozoa > Semaeostomeae > Ulmaridae > Aurelia > Aurelia sp. 3 sensu Dawson et al. (2005). The sequence goes on from OZ026591.1 coordinate 9,772,550, forward strand.
TCCTCATTGTTATAAGGGCTGTGAAAATAGGTATACCAGGTGAGCCAAAAAAGGCCCGGCGTTTGAAAAGCTGCTGCTTTGTGAGTATATATGCAATGATATTCTTGCAATACCAAATTGAATAGATAACACGTTGAAATGTTCTTGGAATTTTTTCTGCCTGAAGTCGGTCATTTCGTTCTGATTTCACAAGGGATTCTATAAAAAGCATCTCTTCGAGAAACCATGAAAAGGTGCTGAAATTACGAGCAAGCTTCCCTAATATGTGTACGTCACATCGATGGCTTCGGTACACTTTAGCACCTGCTATTCGAAGGTCGTCTCCCTGGTATGAATAGCGTATTCACGGGGGATTCCATTCTCCCGAGAGGACGAAGTTCATGAACACATTCAAGTCTCATTATTGCTAGGAGGGAAATCCTACTTGTTTTTTTCCACGCATTTTTGCAAGTATTCGAAAGAGGCTTTCTCCAAAAGATCTCCCATCTCGACGGAGAGGAATGGCTGATTAAAGTCAGTTAGATTGGTGAGCCTAATTGGACATTTCGGGAATAACAAGATTGTTTTCAGTATCATCGCTTTGATATTCTGGCATCAACATCTTTTAAACGCCGGGCCTTTTTATTGTCTCACCCCGTAAGTTTCCGGCATATATCCATTAAGATTTAAACCCAAAACAGAGGTAATCGAATGACTCTAATTTCCGCATCTATGATCAAAACGTACCCTTCTTTGTAAAATTGGTGATTTTTAAAGTTCCACTGAAGTATAACCAAAAACTTTGTGGAGTTGAAAGGTATTTGCCAACAGAACTGCCATTATTTTCCAAAATAATACAAACCAGATATCATTCAAAAGAGTACAGCGAGCGGATCTTGATTTCTTGTAAGATTTGTAAAATTTTGTTTTCTTAAGGGGGCTTTAGTCCCTTAGGAATTTCAGGAACTTTCTGTTTCTCAACTTTTTCCTACCTCTCATACATCATTCAAAACTGCAGGTCTTCATAAACAGGAATATGGAGTTAGATTTTGCATACAGTGAATCGTTTGACCGTCACCTGTCACGGACAGCAATGCTTTCAGTTTTTTGCTCAAATACTTTCTTGATAAAATTTGGCAGAAATAGCCTTGACCAGGGGCTATTTCGGAGCTCAATGTTTCATACGGCAGGACTTCTCGTATTCGACTTGCAGATTCCTAATAACAAGGCATCACAGCTTCATAAAAGCCAAACTTGTTTGCAAGGTAAATAGAAATTTCCTAAAATTGCCAAGAGACTAAATCCCCCTTAAGTAAACAAAATTTTACAACCCTTGGAAGGAATCAATTTCGCTCGTTAAACTCTTTCGAATTATATTTTGTTTGCATTATATCAGAACATAATGATAGTTTTACGGCCAAACACCATTTATTAACTCTACATAGACTTTGGTTGCACTTTAATTAAAAAATTCTACGAATAACTTCAACCCGACGCAACAAGGAAACTTTCACGAGCTTGATTAAACTAGCTCGCTGGTATTTTAAAGGTTCTGGGAAGTGCCGTTCATCACCGTTTAGGTGAAAGTCTTGGCTGTCTTCAAACCATGATAACCTTTCAAAAAGATCAGATTTAAGCAAAATTTCGAATCCTTGAGAAACGCTCACAAACGAGGGACATTTTACTCCCAACAAAGTTTGTACCGATTTGGCCAGAATTCTTCTGTTTTTAAGAAAATCTACTAAAAATCATTAAAAAAATCGTTTTGTTCTGAAAAAAATCGCACACACTTTTTCGAAAGAGAGGTGCTCCTCGCTAATAATAAATTGGCCAACTTGCATTCTTGTTGTAATTCTCTTTGTTTTGAAAAATATATCATTGGAACTTAAAAAGTGATAACGACAGCACAGTCATTACACTGACAGAGCACACTAGAGAATTTTAAAATTTATTGGTTGTGAGAATCGCAATATGCGCTAAGTTGTCTCGTTCAATTCTTACCCTGACCATCCCCCCCCCGGGCATCCCGGGGGTCAACAAAATTTTTGTGCACAAATGCCCGGGGGCCGGGAAAAAATTGACTGTCAAATGCCCGGGGGCCGGGAAAAAATTGACTGTCAAATGCCCGGGGGCGGACAATTTTGCTTTCAACCTTGCCATTGAAATATTAAAGTTATAGTCAGCGATGTTGTTAATTGTTTTAATATTCGGTATTCTGGAGGAACACGTAGGATTTCTGATACTTTTAACACTTTTTAAAATATTGCTGATTCAAACGACGCAATAGAAGATCCACATTCAGAAATATAATACTATCTAAATTTGTCAAGAATTTGTTTCAGAGAAATAAACTCACAGGGTATAACAACTGGAACAGAACTGTAACAATTAAAGAAACTTCCAAAAGAACAAAACTGAACTTCTTGTTCAATACAACCAGGTAATTCAAAAGAATGTTCTTGCGACTGCAAGGCTCTTCCTCACCTCAGCCTCCCTCAATATCTAGAAAACGATGTACAGTAGCCTATTGCATTCCAAATACTACCCTAGACGCAAACTGAAGTCTGGGATATCGTTCAACAAACATTAATGGCTCCTGAACCCTGTATCATTCAGGATATCAAGTAAGCTTCCGAAGACCATGTTTCGATGCCGAAATTGGAAACCAATAATGCCGAGATCTCCCGTGTTAGAATTCAGAAGTGTTTTTCCAAAATAGCGAAACCTGAAAGCTGAAACTACTGTAATGCAAGTTTCATGCTCCTATACAGTAAATACTGTACACATTTTGAATATCCCTGGGTTTGTCAAATGCCCGGGGGCCGGGAACAAATTGACTGTCAAATGCCCGGGGGCCGGGAATTTTTTCTGTGCAAATGCCCGGGGGTGTCCCGGGGGGGGATGGTCAGGGTAGGAATTGAACGCGACATAAGTACGACAATGCTCTAGTCCAAGCCTTGTGCAATGGAGTCGTCGGACGAAACACTTCCGAACAGAAAGTCCCAAAAGAAAAAAAGGACCCAAAGCAAATGACATTGAGCTTATCACGGGGGCGGAAGGGGGTTCATCTATAGTAATGGTACTTGGGAATGTGCCGCTCTTAGTGGTATGCTTTTTCGGACTCCTGCTCTGGCCAAGAGTATTATTTTTTGGCAATCTTAGCCTGGGCAGGGGGGTATACTATTTTGCAACTTTTGTCAAGGAAAGGTCAAATCTTTACTTCGGGTCAATGACCAGAAGTTTGAGCGATTTTGGTCAGGTACTGCGCCAGCCCTGAAAAATGCGGGGTTGCCAAGAGTACTGTGATCCAGGCATGGAATTAATACCAAAAAATGAAAATTCGAGTATAAGCTATTTGGTAATTTTATCATATGGAAGAGACACAGTGCAATTGAACAAAACAAAAAAATTTTTCAAATCGGAGTTGTGGAGTCCAGAGTTATGAAATTTTAACGTTGGCCTATGATGCCAACTTTTGTTTACATTACCATTTCCGGCCTAATGGAAGTTTGTTGCATTGACGAAAACATCCAAATTGAAATCACTATATGTCCTCAACGAGAAGGGCTGTTTTGAAAAACTTTTTTTTAATTTACAGATACATATCTACTCTGAACGAAAATGCAAGTTAGATTATCAAACTCTCAAGCTAAGATAGACTTTTTTTCAAAACTGAGTACGGCATTTTTAGGCACAAAAAAGTGGAAAACATCAGAATTTTGCCTTTTATAGTGAAAAAAAACCTAACTAAATCTAACTCTTAGCAAAAAATATTAGGATTAAATTGATGTGATGGGAACAAGTTTGCCAAAGGAATCGTGCAGATTCGTGCAGAAAAAAATTTTCACGACCCTTTGAAAATTCTAGGCCCTATTTGGGTCTACCAAGGTTTAACATTGGTTTTCCAGCAATGATGGTTGAGGATGGTGACAGGGGGGTATGCTGGTACTGGGTACTGGTCCCCATGGTACCTGGTACTGGGGCCTTTGGTACCGGGTTCTGGTTGGCGTGAGGGTGGTACCGAGCACATTTCTAACAACTAATTTTCTGTTAAAGAACAAAGGAAATTTTCATCCCTTGTTTACAATATTATTCAAAACTAAGTCTGCAAAAAGGGAGCGTAAAGATGAAATAAAAGTTACCCCGTCTGTAGCTGTTCTTTGAAGGTTTTCAGAGAGGGTGCCAATTTTGTCGCTCTTCCTAGACTGTTCGACAGTTTGTACCACGATAAGAAGCCTTTTGGCCATTGATCGTTTTTAGAAGCGGTATGTTAAGTCAATTTTTGATAAGTGCAGAAGCCGTTCTCAATCATCCAAACATTTTTGAATAATTTTCTCAAGTAGTCTGGGGTAAGCACATCCAAACACTTGAAAGTTAGCGTGGCTGTCTCTTTTCTTGCAAGGTTACTGATAGTTGATCAACTAAGATTCTGAATCATTGGAGCAGCAGAAACATCTCATGAGCTGCTTATGCTATAATTCTTGCAGCTCTATTTTGGATTTTTTACAGGATGTCAAATTTTGATTCACTACAGCAGCCACAAATGGAACAAGGGCCTGATTAGTCTTGGTCTTGATAGCATCGACATTTTGTCCCAGTTGAGCTGGCTATCTGAAACCTAAGCATCTTGTATTGGTAATCATTTCAACGTGCTGATCACCAATTAAAAAAGATGGTTTAGCATCAGGCTGACTTGGCTTTTGAAATCTAACGGATATTTGAACCAGAGCCTATAAGTGACTATGTTTTCCTCATAACGTTCCGAGAAAGTTTGTTTGCTTGCAACCTATCCTGTAGTTTCAGAAGATCCAAGTTCAGGACACCTTGCAGGTCATAAAAGCTTTTGAAAAGACACGAGACTTTCGCCGGGAAATAGGCAAATCATTGAAATCAGGAATAAGAATGGACAAAGACCAGAGCCTTGAGGAATTCCACAGTTAATTCCCTTCACATTAGAAGATGTGCCATCTACGCTGCAGAATTGTTTACGGTTATCGAGCCATGGTACCAAAGGCTCAAAAAGGATGGTATCCAGGGTTACTGATATCCAAGTATGATATGAACAAGTCATGTTCCAGGCCAGTCATTCCATGCATTTTCAGCTTTTTTCAGTTGGATTTCATGATCAACCGTGTCAAAAGCCTGGGGGCAACTTGACTTTCAATTGTGCGGTATTGTGCAGTCAAACAATTTTTTTTTCATCTGGTTTTAGAATTCTTCCCTCAAAATGGTAGCAGGCATCAGAAAAAAATGGTAAAAAGGATACTCCAAAAGTATACACTGCATAAATCAAAAGACTGTGCGAGGCTCAGGTCTCCTATTTGGAAGAGCAAATTGATACCCTTGTACACATGTAAAATGTTGTAAGAGAGATCTTATATTTGTAACGTTTCTAAAAACTCTTGAACATGGGCCAATTTCCGAAGGCATGAAATTCGTTGTAACGCCGGTCCCCGATAACAAAATATGAAGAAGGCATGTAGTGTCCATTCGTGGTAAAATTATCTCTGTATTGGTCTAATGTCCTGTTTGATTCAGTGAAGGTATCAGAAAAGTTGTGTCAAAAGCCTTATTTTCGGTCATGTCATTGGAATATGGTGATTTCAGTGGCTAATAAACTGAAAATTGGAACAATTGAGGGTCCCCCTGTACCCTATTGAAATATTTTACATTTATGCTAATTAAGAAGTGCGAGAAGTGTTTACCAACAATAATTTCTTGACATTTATTTAGACTTTAGGTGATCCCTTTCAACACTTATTTGTTACTGTCGGTACTGGCTATTTTGCTTGCGTACTTGGTACCTGGCTCCATGGTACCGGGTACTGACCACAATGGTACTGGGTACTAGGCCATCTGGTACCTGGTACTGCCCCCTTGGTACCGCGGTACATTTTACCTGTCACCATCCTCATGGTTTCTCAGCATAACAGAACAGTTCCCAATCCCAACAGTTCTGGTTTCGGTGTCTGCATTTATCACCCGTTAACAGATTAAGTTTGCCTTCCAAAGCCTCATTTGGAAGGAACCCATGCAGTGTGGTGTCAAATTGCTTTTTTTTAACCACCGAGGTGGACAATGACTCTCCCATGATTCTACAGCGACTGAGGAGTGCAAGGAAATCCTGTAACAATCAATTTTATTCCTTGGTATGTACAAATTCATCCCAAATTCACCCCATATTTTACCAATAAGTTGCAACACAACAGGTACTGACTCTGTGAGAACTCTGTGACCACTGACAGGAATAGAACAAATATGTAAGCTTTGGGAAGCTTCGACGATATGTCCCAGTTTACTGAAATTCACGGCTCCAGCACCATCTTCATTGTTCTGATTCAGTTATTATTGGCATATACCTATACTTGAATTTTTTCCCTTCGTGGTGGAGACTGTCCAGGAAATTGTCTCCAAAGTTTCCACTTCTCAATGAGGCACGTGAAACAACTTGGAACAGTCTGAGTTAGAAGGGGCCATCTTTGGTCATTTCCTTCAGTTGCACCGCAGCTTGCGAGGAACTTGTCTTTCCTTCTGCAAATGAGTTGCTCCTAAGTGAATCGTGGAGAAAATTAGAGGCTAAATTTTCCTATAAGACCTTCCATCCAATGAAGAAAAGTTTGTGAATCAAAAAGGAGGTATTTCAGATTATGGACCCATCTGCAACGCCAAATGAAAACCTCTTCCTATCAAGGTTTTTTAACTGACAGTTGGATGTACCTATATGGCCGAAAGCAATATCTTCACACCATCAAAAGTCAGCCCTACTCCAAGCGATGAGATGATAAGTGGATGCAACGAAGTAGATTTCCTGATTTCATCATGGAGGCCCCCTAAGGGGGGGTCCCTGGAGCTCTGGAGCCCATCATTTTGACAGCATGGAGCCCTGGAGCCCATACAATTCCCATGGTGGAGCACTGGAGCCCACCGTTCTCTCCATGAGGAGCCCAAACTCAAAAACTTCATCTCAAACAATGTACTTTCACACCTTAAAGCAAAGTTTGCTTTCGCTCTAATGAGCACAGAAAACTGAATTATGAAAAAAGAACGTTGGTCAAGATCATACACGCTGTCATGCTGTCACAGTGAGTGTATCATAGAAATATTCTCACTGGCTGGAACACCCTCGTTTTCAAATTTGGCCTCATTCAAGTCTCAAATGGCCTAATGTGCCTCTTTGCATACCCTCACGAGTCTCTTGGGATCAAGAGACATATTTAAGCTCGAATTCGCATAGTTTCTGCCCTTTCAAGCAACAAGACGCCTATCTGCGGTTTTTCGAAAGGAATCATCGCTGACAATGGCTCAACAACAGGCACCTATTCAGCCCGTTATTGGGGCTTTAGATGAGGCCCTCGAGGGCAGCAAGCTGATGCTGAAAACAACAACGCTGCACCGCTACCCGCTGCACCTGCTCTGGAAGCTAACGTGAGTTTAGACTTTGGACATCCTTTTTATCACCTTTATTCATCGAACGTCGTTCCTCCACGTGCAGCATCGCTCGTCTCGTGCTTATGGATCTGTTTTAACCTGTCTGAGAGGGTTTTCTTACTTCTACTGCGTACAAGACGAGACTTGTTTCAAAACTAAATGAAGTATTTTTATTATCTGTATTCATGGTCCATCCAAAGTGCCCAATGGCCCAAGGGGCAGTCAAATATCGATTTTGTCCTAGCGTTATTCCAAGGTAATTATTACCAAATGTTTGCCCATTTTGATTCGTGACTGAAAAGTAGTGTATTGGTTCATCTGAAAAGTGGTTATAAGTAAATTGTGACAAAGCCTTTCGCCCAGTTGGTGCATAATTTAATAGTGTTGGCCCAACTGAAGTGCATAAGTAAATTATTACACGATGTTGCCCAGTTGGTGCGTAATTTAACAGCGTTGGCCGCTGAAATGCATTAGTAGATTATGACAAATTTTGCCCAGTTGGTGCGTTATTTATTTGTGTTGGCCCAACTGAAGTGCGTAAGTAATTTATTAAAGTTATTTGCCCGGTTGGTGCATGATTTAATTCTGTTGGCCCAACTGAAGTGCATATTTAAGTTATGTCTAATGAATGTTTGCCCAGTTGGTGCGTAATTTAATTCTGTGGCCCAACTGATGTGCATAATTAAATTATGACAAAATGTTTGCCCAGTTGGTGCGTAATTTTAATTGTGTTGGCCCATCTGAAGTGCATAAGTAAATTACGACAAAATTTTGCCCAGTTGGTGCATACTTTAATTCTGTTGGCCCAACTGAAGTGCATAAGTAAATTTTTAAAGTTGTTTGCCCAGTTGGTGCATGATTTAATTCTGTTGGCCCAACTGAAGTGCATATTTAAGTTATGTCTAATGTTTGCCCAGTTGGTGTGTAATTTAATTCTGTGGCCCAACTGATGTGCATAATTAAATTATGGCAAAATGTTTGCCCAGTTGGTGCGTAATTTTAATTGTGTTGGCCCAACTGAGGTGTATAAGTAAATTACGACAAAATTTTGTCCAGTTGGTGCATGCTTTAATTCTGTTGGCCCAACTGAAGTGCATAAGTAAATTTTTAAAGTTGTTTGCCCAGTTGGTGCATGATTTCTGTTGGCCCAACTGAAGTGCATATGTAAGTTATGTCTAATGTTTGCCCAGTTGGTGGGTAATTTAATTCTGTTGGCCCAACTGAAGTGCATAAGTAAATTTTTAAAGTTGTTTGCCCAGTTGGTGCATGATTTCTGTTGGCCCAACTGAAGTGCATATGTAAGTTATGTCTTATGTTTGCCCAGTTGGTGCGTAATTTAATTCTGTGGCCCAACTGATGTGCATAAGTAAATCATGGCAAAATGTTTGCCCAGTTGGTGCGTAAGTTGGTGCATGCTTTAATTCTATTGGCCCAACTGAAAAGCATAAGTAAATTTCTAAAGTTGTTTGCCCAGGTGGTGCATGATTTAATTGTGTTGGCCCAGCTGAAGTGCATATGTAAGTTTGTCAAATGTTTGCCCAGTTGGTGCGTGATTTAATTGTGTTGTCCCAGCTGGGGTGCATAAGTAAATTGTATCAAGATTTTTGCCCAGTTGGTGTGCAATTTTAATTGTGTTGGCCAAGCTGACATAGCAAATCATGATAAAATTTTTACCCAGTCGGTATGCAATTTAATTGCGTTGGCCCAACTGACCTCCATAGTCAATTATGATAAGATTTTTGCTTAGTTGGTGTGTAATGTGGTAGTGTTGGCCCAACTGGAGTGCATATGTAAGTTCTGGCAAAATGTTTGCTCAGTTGGTGCATAATTTTTTATTTGTGTTGGGCCCAACTGGAGTGCATCAGTAAATTTATGGAAAAATGTTCGCCAGTTGGTGCGTAGCTTCGTGCTACTGGTCCAGCAATAGTGTAAGGGTAAATTTATCAAACTGCTTTTCCAATTTATTTGCGATATATAATGTTGGCCCACCTAAACTGTTAAGGAGTTTATCATGTTAGTGGTCCAGTAGTTCTATGTATGATTTGATAATGTTGGTCTGTAAGAGCTTGAGTAGAATTATCTGTTTGATGGTCCAGTGGTGCACAGTTTGATAATGTTGGCCCAGTTGGTGTGGAATTTTCATATCCTTGTTGACCAACCAAAGTGCATCAGTAGATTTGACTATTTGTTTTAAGGTTGGCGTGTTACATAGTAATGTTTGTCCAAATAAGGTCTGTTTACGTGATTTGTCACAACTTGGCTGCCTAATTTTTTGTGTAATTTAGCAATGATGGCCCAGCTGGATGCATTAAGTAGCCTTGACATCTTGTCCACCAAGTTATCATAAAATATAATGAATGTTATGGTTCTTTTGAAATTTGTCGTTCACCCCAACTGGTGAATGGTTTACCAAGTGTTTGCTTGCAAGCTATTTGCAAAATTTTTTCCTGTTGCCTGTTTGAATTCATTAGGAACTTTCATTATTGGTTTGGCATAGTATGTTTCTGTTCATTATTTGCCTCCATATTGCATCACCCACAGTTAGCTCAAGATCTCTGGCACCAGACTTTTTATATATCTTATGCATGAAATTTTTCTTGGACAAAATGATGCCAGCAATTTATGCAATGCAATTAGCTTTATTGAAAGATTATTAAAACAAAAATGATAAAATGACAATCATCATGATACCAATTCGAGGTAACAATTTTGCATTCTGTTGATATGTTAAGTCTCTTGCGCAGGTAATATCTTGTACTGTGGTGTGGGCTTGAGTTAAGCCCTCTCACTCTATGTCAGTTTCAAATGACTTCCCTTTGTCTGGCATTTTGCAATTAGCTGTGTGTACCAAGTGTTCTGTGTTCTTAATAGGGCCATTCCTTTTCTACTAGAATAACATGGCAAATCTACTTGACCGAATTGCTGCTCTTGAACGGTCCCAAAAGCCGACAGTTGACTCACTTAAGAAGGATATTTGCCAGTATTCGGCTAGGAAGATTGTAGATTATGACAAGTACCAGGTACTTCAGAAGGTCAGTCAGCTAAGAACAATTAGTGAAGAAACAAACGATAAAAAGGCAGAATATTATAGTGGTGTATATATCATTTTGCAAGAACGTGTAGACAAAACCAGTGGAACAGTTCAGAGACTATGTTCTCTCTTTGCTGGGAGGTAAAGATTATGATCGAATCATCGATTCAGTTGCAAAAATTGATAAAACTTTCAAAGAAAAGAATGTCAGTACGCCACCTGCCGCATCAATCGCCCCTGCTACGCAGCCACTTCAGCCCCATGCCGCTGCTCCATCATTCCTTCAGCCCACCAATATGGGTCTCGGAAGTCCATATGCTCCATACAGTTTCCAGCCATATTTGGCAGGTCATCCACAGCTCGGCCCTATGCGTGGCCCAAGAAGACAGCGTAACAGGTTCTGCATTTACTGCAATATGCAAGGACATACAGCCCCTTATTGCTTCAGCAGAAGGAATGGTTTCAGAGGACCCAGGGGGCCAGTTGTTAAACATAATTGATGTTGTTTTTCCTTGTGAACATGATTCTGCCTTGTGTTATTTTTGAACTATCAATTCTGAAGTATAAGAGATATATTATGACAACCACAGTTATGATATGATATAGTAATGATAAGATATAATATAATGATGATAGCAGTTATCAATTTGAATTTCATTCATTCTTTTGCGTATTTTTACTTCTCGCTGGTCTTGAACCAAGAAAAGGGGGTTTTGGTTGGTTTTCTTTCTGTGTTGTGTAGTTTGGAGAATGGAAATATGTTAATTCTGCTAGCCTTTTTCTATTTGACTTGACCGTTTCGAATCTTAAACATTATTAAAGTGCATTGTTAAGTAATATATTCCAAGAAAAAAACAAATAAATAAATAAATAAATAAATAAATTGCAGATCGAGAAGTACCTTTGAATCAGGTCTCGTTTCAAGGCATTGTCATCAATTTTATTGAAATTATCGCATTCTAGGTTACTCTAAAGAGTAGCGTAGAGTGGAATTCAATTCGCTCAAGGAATCCTCTTCCTAGCCATCTGGGGTCTATCTAAGGACTGTACGCGGGACTTCGGTTTCGTTCTGGCTGGCTAGGTTGCAGGAGCACCCCACGAGTGTCTTATTCCTAATGCTTGCTCTTTCCAATTTCCTTAGCCTTACAAAACCTTGTCATTCGATGAAGCCATCGCAGATCTCAGCAAAGGAATTGGAATGAGGCAGGCTGGTGATATAAAATGGTGTGACCTTGAGGGGTTGCCCTGCACCCTAGCCAGACAGCAAGATTTGAAATCTGTCCAGAACACAAAAAATGGCATTCAAAAAACATCGGCTAGTGACGTAGTGTTTAGAGACCCAGATTATTTCGTTGCGGGGGAGCTTCATAATCATTTAGAATCTTGGAATTTCGTCTTAGAGGGATACCACAAAAGGGACGAGATCATCAAATATCTCATGGACGGAGTTTCCATCTTCGATTTCATGAAGCCTTTCAATGGAGAATTCAAAGGCGTAAAATACAACAGCCCGACTCCGCCCAGTATAATCCTTCCAAACAGCAAGAGCTGCAATGATTTCGAAGATTTCATATCGCGCACGATAATTGAAAGGGTATCGAATGGCTCTCTGGCTGTTTGGGGGAAAAAAGGAGATTGCTCACCGCCACACCTGGTAATGCCCATGACCATCGAGCCCTCCAAACCTAGGTTATGTCATGATGAGCGCTTCCTGAACTTATGGACGAAAGGTCCCCCTATTTGTTTTGACCCCATAACTGATTTACCCCGATATGTCGGTGAAGGGCACTTCCAAGTGAAGCTAGATGACAAGTCTGGCTATGATCACGTGCGGCTATCTAGGGACAGCAGTAAATTTTTTGGCCTTGCTTGGAAGAATTGGTTCTTCGTTTACACAACCTTGCCTTTTGGATGGAGCCCAAGTGCTTATGTGTACCAAACAATAGGTTTGGGTGTCTCAAGCTTCATTAGAGCCCAGAACGTACCATTAACCCAATACATTGATGATCGGCAGTTGGTCAGCTTCACCCGACTAAAGCCTTTTCTACGGTCTGGTCGAACTTGGAGCTATCCGAGGGGGCGGCATTCATTACGGCATTGACTTTGACTCATTGTGGCTACTTTATAGGGCTGCAAAAGTCAGTTCTGCGACCAGTAAAATCTCTGTTATTCCTTGGATTCATATGCGATTCAACACGACAAGCTTTTGTTCTTCCCCAAGACAAAAAAGAGAATTTTGCTGTGCTCAGGGAATCCATCATCAGTTCTAAATGTGTTACGGTTAACACTCTTCAGCGATTCGCTGGGAAAGCTGTCTCATTTTCTTTAGCCATCCCCGCTGCGAAATTGTTTGTTCGTGAAGTGAATCAGCACATCAGTAAAGGCTTACGAAATTCAAAAGCTGTGACTGTCTCTATTTCTCTGAAAGAAGAGCTAAAATGTTGGCGTTTCCTGGACTCGTGGAAAGAATGTCTTCCTTGGAGAGATGAGAAACATTACAGCGTTAAATTATGCTCAGACGCATCGAATTCAGGCTGGGGAGGCATTCTTTCCCTGCCTGAGAGAAAACTGCAATCCCGTGATTATTGGAAGTCTGAAGATCGATCATCAGTTATAGCGGTTAAAGAGGCGAAGGCTCTTCACAATACCCTGTTGACTTTCAACAATTATCTGTCAAATGCCAGGGTTGATGCGTATGTTGACAACCAAAATCTGATTGCGGCCTGGAATAACGAAGGTGGGAAGAATAGTCAGCTCAATGACGAGATCAAAGGCATATTTCGAATGTGCCTGGATCTGGACATATCTCTGCAGTTGGTTTATACGCCCACAAACTTGATGGAGGCCGATGCCCCATCCAGATTCCGAGCAGATATCGATTGTCGTCTCTCAGAGGATACCTGGGCAATGGTAGACCGAAGGTACGGCCCTCATGATGTGGATTTAATGGCTACATCTTCGAATGTGCGCACACACAGGAATGGCCACCAGTTGAGGTTCTTTTCCCCAGTTCCTTGTCCAGGGTCTGATGGTGTAAATGTCTTTGCACAATCCTTTTCAGCAACGGAGAATTATTACGTGTTTCCACCATTTGTGCTCATTGGCCCATTGATCAGGTTCTTTGGCACGTTTAAGATGCAGTTGACCCTCGTTTCCCCCGATGTTTCCCCTAAGAAATATTGGTGGCCGCTATTGATATCCTCTTCTGTGGACAGCATTCTCATTGGAAGAAAAGGACAACCAGGTATAATATGGTTCCCTCCAGATAAGAAACAAGACTGGCACACAAGGCCTTTGCCCTGGAACCTTTATGCTTTTAGACTGAACTTTTAATTCCTAGCCTTTATAAAGCAGACTCTTGTGAAGCTTTTGATACTCTTTAGTAGTAGATAAGAAGGAATGTTAGCGCTATAACTACTCTTTGTTTTTCTCTTGTTGCATTCCTTATATCTTCCCTCCCATTCAACAGGATTGCCCCGAAGTGCCGCGTTTATGAAAACCCGCAATTAAATGCTCCAAATGTGGATACCCCAATGATATGGATCACAACTTCTGCCAAAAGTGTGGATTTGAATGGATTGTGATCCCTCCTGGTTGTCCTCCAAAATTCGTCCACGTCGATGAAGGGAAGATTAAAGCTCGTTTAACCTCTCTCTCCTCCTACAAGTCAAAGAAACCTTATGAGCGCCAGAAATGTTCTCTCCAGAAGCAGTTGGAATCTTTTTTATGGTCCCTTCCTACAAAAAAGTCGATTGCCATTACCTCTCCCGCTGATATTATCAACTTCCTCGTATGGCGTGATTCATTTGGAAAAACTGTGTGCCATTCAGACAATTGTCCTGCTGCTGTCAATAAAGCCATCAACTGCAACTGCCCTGTTGTTCTATCAGCTGGCACTATTGATGACAACATCGGGAAATTGCGGTCAATATTTAGAGAGAATGGTAGAGGCATGTATTGGAGTGAGGATCTCCACATTGGGAACCCTGCTGCGCATTCCTCAGTCAGGGACTATTACAAAATTGTCCTAGAGGAACAGACCCAAGCCCGAGCCACTCCCTCTCAAGCAGTCCCCATATTTTTAGATAAGATTGTGGGCCTTTGTAGTTATCTAAGGGATTCTCTCAAAAATCCTGAGTTAAAACCAGTTACACTTTACATTCTCGCCAGGGACCTAGCTTTCTTTTCCATTGATTTCTTCTCTGGAGACAGGGGCTCAGATCTTGGCCGTATAAAATGCTCAGATACCTTGATATTCCCCGACCAAGATGGATTCTTATTCAACCAAGTTTTCGGGAAAACTTTGCGCGGCAACAAGCGAAATACGTTTGCTGTTAAAAGAATTCCCGGGTCCCCTGTTTGCCCGGTTTCTAATCTTAATTGCTACCTCTCCATCTGTAAAGCAATTAATATAGATCTGCGGCAAGGTTACCTCTTCAGAGCAACAGACCAACACGGTTGTATCTCAGCATCTCCGTTCATTGGATCTGCCATAGCTAATAGATTAAAAAAACATCTTAAAGCCTTGTCAATTCATGAAGGGGAAACCGTTCATAGCTTTAGAAGCGGCTGCTCGATAACTTTGGCTTCCCTTGGTGTTTCATACACAGAGATTGCCAATCATGTTGGTTGGAAAAGCACGGACATGGCAGAATATTATTCTCAGTACGAGAAAGTGTCTCGCTGCAGCGACCCAAGTACAGTGTTTTCTGCTGCAACGGTGTCCAAGATTAGAGAGAAAGGGGAGCATTTTAAAAGGAACAATGAACTGATTGGCTTTAAGCCTCTTTTTGATCTCTCCTAGAACGGCTTAGCAGTATTCATTTTCTTTGTATTCGTTCCTTTTTGAGTTATGGAAGGATTAGTTCCTTTTTCGCAATGAAGTGTTATAAATCAAACAATCGTCATGTCTTTTTTGACTACTGGTAATCGTTCTGAAAGTGGCTACTCTTTAAATCCGGCGATGTACGAAGCACTCTCCATATCTGAACCTAATTTGAATAGCGGGGTGGTAAAGGCAGTTAGAATAGGTTACTATTCTCACTGGCTGGAACACCCTCGTTTTCAAATTTGGCCTCATTCAAGATGTTTCCTGGGGTCTCAAATGGCCTAATGTGCCTCTTTGCATACCCTCACGAGTCTCTTGGGATCAAGAGACATATTTAAGCTCGAATTCGCATAGTTTCTGCCCTTTCAAGCAACAAGACGTTTATCCAGATTTTTCGACCCACCCTCCTCCCTCAGCGATGATTCAACGAAAATACCATACCGCTATTCAAATCCGCGATTTCCTCGCACTCTCCATATCTGAACCTAATTTGAATAGCGGGGTGGTAAAGGCAGTTAGAATAGGTTACTATCCCTTGCAGCAAAGGGTGGTTAAAGGGGAACAGTAAGCCCTACGTAAAGTCTGATTTGAGAAAAGCAGCAATGGCTAGCCTGCGTGCAGACTTTACTTGCCATTGTTCACAATAAAGTCTGCACGCAGGCTAAGCAATGGCATGAGCAAGACTAAGAAAGGGCACTGGAAATTAAGAAGATCGGAATAAATATAAGCAACAGAGGCATCTGATTGTCAGTATGAATAGGAAAGCGTTACTACTTTGCCTGTAGATGTTAACGCTATTGTCAATGACAACAAGTTTTGGAAAGCATTCAAACCAATCTTTACCAACAGAAACACAATGGGGGAGACAATCGAGGGGCAAATCACTTCTCAAAATATGGCACGTGATTTTAGAATCACATGATTTTTTCCTGTGATTTTTTTGTGATTTTAGTGATTTTCGTTGTTGTCATTTTTCAGTAACTTCTCGATAATTTGTGATTTTTTATGCTTTTGCAATTTTGAAGTGGTTTTCCTGTGATTTCGTGATTTTTGTATGTGATTTTTTCGTGATTTCAAGGAAGGTGTGCGAAAAAAATCTGTGATTTGCCCCTTGGAGACAATCGTAATATATCGAGGAAGGCTTGCCAACATCAGAGGATAAAGTGAAAGCTGGATGCTTAAATTCCCACTTTGGATACTTTGTGAACATCACAGACTGCTGTTTGGTCCAGATTTTAGGACGATTGGATTGATGTGCGTTTGGAAGATAGAGTAAACATGGCGACAGCATAGTATAGAATTCATCATCTTGTTGCTATAGAAAGTAAAGTCGAAATTGACCAAAGATTTGAACTGGATGTTAATTTGTTGAACGTTATTGTTAAAATAGAAGCCTTATTAGATACTGGTAAGTAAGGTAGTCATAATATACCAACGAAAAGTATATACAGAACTTTTTTGGAGACTATGAATCCAAATTTGAGGAACATTATGTTAAGGAGGAACAAAAGACTACAAATAAAAAAGAATCTACAGAATTTCATGGTTGAAATCTAAAAATCAATAAACCATTTCAAACCATAGTAAATGTGGGAATTTTTGCTAAAAAAGTGCCGGTGTTCCCTAAAACCATCGCACAAAGGAGCTATTCAAGTTCCCCTGAATGAGTTGTCAGCGCCATGGAATAATTTCCCTATCCTTCAGAGGGACTTAAAAGTGTGGAATGCTCCTAGTGATGACCTAAAGTTGACAACATTTCTGATGAAATTAGAAAAGAAATACGTTGCTGGGATGGTAACCACTGTACGTACTATATTGGCATTTAATTTAGATTTTTTATCTTTTTCTGTTATGTTATATGAATATTGTAATTTCTATATTGTATATTACCGCAGGACTACGCCTGCAACCTTTGCTAAAACTGTCAAAACTGTTTTGCACAAATTTTAAGGATGGAGCCCTGGAGCCCTTAAAAGCATGCAATGGAGCCCTGGAGCACAACAATTTTGCCTCTGGGAGCCCGGAGCCCATTGAAATATGTCCTGGAGACTCGGAGCCCGAAATCCCTTAGGGGGCCTCATCATGCCATGGCATGTAATTTTTCAAGTATTTGGGACCGGAAGTAAGACTTTCTCGTAAAAAATGGCACCTTCTTTCTTTCCCAACATTATTGCTTATGTAAATAAATCAACATTAAACCCGGAACTTTAAAGTGCATTGAAATTTTTTTCTGCACGAATCTGTACGAATCCTTTGGAAAAGTATAAAAGACAATATTCTGATGTTTTCCACTGTTTTTGTGCCTAAAGATGCCGTACACGATTTTAAAAAAAGTCTATTTTAGCTTGAGATTTTAATAATCTAATTTGCATTTTCGAACAGGGCAGATATGTATCTGCAAAATGAAAAAAAGTTTTTGAAAATCGGCCTTCTCGTTGAGGATATATAGTAATTTCAATTTGTATGCTTTCATCGATGCCACAAACATTAGGCCGGAAATGGTAATGTAAACAAAACGTAATGTAATGTAATGTGAGTCATAGAATTTTATTGGTCAATGATCCAGTACTTGAAACAGAATTTCAATGTAAGTTACTGCCGGGTGACTCAAAAATATTTCGGCTATCTCTAAAAAGGGGAATGGAACGGGGAATGGAATGGGGAATGGAATGGGTTCGGGGAATGGAAAAGTTATACAGTATATAAAATAGTAAAGTATATCATTGCAGAGTACTTCTATAGATATATCTTTTCACCAAGTTGCAAGTCAATAACACTTATACTTTTGCTACAAATCAAAAAATAAACTTTGCTTCCCAAAACAAAGGGGAATGGAATGGTTTTCGGGGAATGGAATGGTTTTCGGGGAATGGAATGGTTTTTCGGGGAATATAAAAACTACTGGGTAGAAAGTTGATTTCAAGGTATCATTCGATGCCCCTTCTTCTCAGCAATCCAAATTTGCCAATTTCGCATCGATACACTGAACTGTTACACCATAAACTTACTGTAAAATTCAGCTAATAATTTCTTAAGATTTGAATTGACAATATCAGGCAGATTAGCGAAGGAATTCTTCTAAACAAAGACAAGATAGCAGCTGTCTCGCTGATTCAAAAGAAATGAAATGACAAATTAGAATGACGTAGATACATGTTCCTGGGAATTTTTTTGGCCTTTGTTTTCGCAATCAGGGGTGATTCAACCAGGATATTCAGATCAAATTGAATGCAAATTGGCATTGCAGCCGTAGTCATCGCTACTATGTGTATAATAAAATGTACCCCCCCTCCCAGAATTTGCAGGGCATTGTGTGTTCTCCATGAAAAAACGTTTCGTCAATGCGTGCAGTGCATCTTCACACACTGGCCTTTAGTTGTAAATTTCCCAAGTCACTTGAAACTGTTTTGAAATTGTACATTAATAGGACGTTATATTTGGACGTTAGTTTCAGTGCGACTTGCGTTGAGCTCTTACCAAGTTATTTGAAAGCCCTCTTGACAAAATAAGAAACACGTAAGAAACTTTGGTTTTTAAAATGAACCGAAAATTTAAGAAACTGCTTGCTAGCCCGGGGCCTTAGTTTTCTATAAAAGAAATACGTGTAAACGAGCAAGAATGTTGAATTGATAAGTTTCGTGGTGATAGCTATTTTATTAGAAAAATAAAATAATTTAACAGAAAAAAACATCGAATTCTCCATTTATTCCTCAAGGTTCTAAAACATTCAAGTACAAGCATCAGTTACACCAGGGGTTTTTTACTTGTCAACAAGCATTAACGAAACGTTTTTTCATGGAGAACACACAATGCCCTGCAAATTCTGGGAGGAGGGGGGTACATTCTATTATACATATAGTAGCGATGACTACGGCTGCAATGCCAATTTGCATTCAATTTGATCTGAATATCCTGGTTGAATCACCCCTGATTGCGAAAACAAAGGCCAAAAAAATTCCCAGGAACATGTATCTACGTCATTCTAATTTGTCATTTCATTTCTTTTGAATCAGCGAGACAGCTGCTATCTTGTCTTTGTTTAAAAGAATTCCTTCGCTTATCTGCCTGATATTGTCAATTCAAATCTTAAGAAATTATTAGCTGAATTTTACAGTAAGTTTATGGTGTAACAGTTCAGTGTATCGATGCGAAATTGGCAAATTTGGATTGCTGAGAAGAAGGGGCATCGAATGATACCTTGAAATCAACTTTCTACCCAGTGGTTTTTATATTCCCCGAAAAACCATTCCATTCCCCGAAAACCATTCCATTCCCCGAAAACCATTCCATTCCCCTTTGTTTTGGGAAGCAAAGTTTATTTTTTGATTTGTAGCAAAAGTATAAGTGTTATTGACTTGCAACTTGGTGAAAAGATATATCTATAGAAGTACTCTGCAATGATATACTTTATTATTTTATATACTGTATAACTTTTCCATTCCCCGAACCCATTCCATTCCCCATTCCATTCCCCGTTCCATTCCCCGTTCCATTCCCCCTTTTAGAGATAGCCAAAATATTTCCTCTTCTCGAAAAATCAATGCTGCAATTTATTTGCACTATAATAATCAAATTATGTTTTCCTAATTGCTTGTAGATTAAATTATTAAATACATTTGTTAACAATTTTCAAAATCATATTCCTGTGCTAAAATCAACAGATTTCTAAGAAATCAGAAGAAACGTATATGCCCTGCCAAAGTGGACAAAAGTATAAGGCAGCTTATAAATTATATAAGACAGCTTATAAATTAGAAAACAACGATATATAAATCAAACCTGGCAATGATAAATATATTCTATAACGTAATGTAATATATATAGATACATTAAACATTTTTATAACTCACGAAAACCAAACACATACAATTGAAAAAATGATATATACATAGTACAGTTCCAATATGAAGTTGTTTTATGTATTAAGTATAAACGTAAAATATAAAGAACTCAGCAAGTTTGACATATAAAGTATAAACGTATAAAGTATAAACGTAAAGTGTAAGGAACTTGCGCAAGGTACTTGCGCGTCAGCAAATTTCGCACGTGTGTTGCAAGAGCGACAACTCTGAGCCATGATATTGCTGGAACAGCATCATGAGCGAAGGAAGCAGCAGTAACAGTCGTAGTGATATTAACGAAATCATATCAAACATTGTTAACCATCCAAGCTTTAGAAGCACTCTAAATCAGATTCTAGACGTACGCAGTGGTGCCACAAATGTTAGCAACAATCATTCAACGCCCAGTGGTGTGCCAACGGAGGAACTTGTTGATACAGCATCGAGACCAAGCCAGCGGTACAACTCGCCTGCCCAGGAGTTCTCTTCAATTTTTCAAAGGGGGGGTTCTTCCTCAGGCGTTCCATATCAACGTGGCAGGAATCACGCCAGAGGATACCCTTACCCAAGGAGCCGACCTGCATCACAAGTGCGAGGTGGGCGGTCGGCCCTCTCAACGTCCAGAACACAAACAGCACGAGCAAGTTCTGCAAGCACCAGCCGAGCTTCATCAATTTTTAGAACAAAAGAAGTCATTCTTTTGCCAGGGAAAAATGATTCTGAAGTATGCAGAGGTAACAGGAAAGTTTTGCTGATGAACAGTGGATTCATACGTTCTGAACTGGAACTGGACAGGCGATGGACAGCTCAACAAGTGGTAGAACACTTTGAAAAATGTTTCGAAGAAAAACTAGCTACGATTCCTAAGACGCCTGCAGTACCAAGGTAGGCAAATTCATATTTTGTTATGGCCTAAAAGCATTTGTAAGGTATGTAAAATGACTAAGGAAAGTCGTACGATGAAAGTAAGTTTTACCAAGGAAAACAACATCGCCTGACTACGGAAAGTTTTGAATTTCGTGTTAAATTTCCAGCATCGTCAATAATTCATGTGATACAGTACTGCAATTCAGGGCTTCCACACACATTGTGGAACAATTCCTGTATCCTGTTATTTTATCCTACAGTTTAGGCCTAAATTCCGTGTTTGTTTTGAAACTTGGCAATAGGGGTAAAATAGAATGGTTAAGATGGTTAAGGCATAACGGAATAACCAGACCCAGGACCAGTAAGACCGGACCCTGACGGACCAGACCCCTGTAAAATACCCCCTCATTTCCTTGTTTCCAGACAAAAGATGGGGTATATCCACAACGGACTGCTTGTTCTTGGTACATATAGAGCCTATTCCCTGGCTCTGAAAAAGCTCCTTGAGGTGTAAAGTTGTATTATCCACAAAAGAAAGCCAACAAAGTGCCCTTGCTTTGTATCAGATTTTAGCACTTTGCGTTACATGAATCTTGCTCGGAATGTCAATGTGTGCTTTGTTCTGGTGTAAGCGAAGTAAGTTACAGGGCCTAGCTAGACAGTGCCATGAGTAATGGAATTTTATATGCTTATATTGGATGATTCAATGTATCTAATAACCGTGCATTGTTATTGTTCCTTGTCAGCAATGATTTCATTGGTCTTGTCTTGGTTTTGTGTGCAACTTTGCGCTGGCATAACAAACTCACGAAGGGAAGGAACGGGTATCACCCAGGGGTCTGGTCCGTTAGGGTCTGGTCTTTTTGGTCCTGATTCTGGTTTTTCCGTTATGCCTAAATCCAACATTCCTTAATCTTGATGATCCTGATAAGCACCTCCGGATTACTTTAGAGTCTGTGAATCATTTGTTGTGTCATGTTTCAAATAAAGGGTTAATTAAAGCTGGTCTTCGGTTGATAATGACGTTGGCAGGGCCATAGGAAGCCGGCACTTAATGGGGGGGGGGCAATTTTTCTTATGACAATAGAGAACAATACATCTAATTAATGCTTCTGACGTAGCACTATATCGTTTTCAAAATCATTGAGGGGCTAGAGCCCTACCTGCCCCCCTTCCTACTGCCTTGATATTAGATTTCAATGGTAATTTCAAGCTTAGCATGAAATTGTCTCAAGCTTAGCATGAAATTGTCTAGCAATGTCTGTTTAGTGAAACTGTTGTCATCTTTGGGTATTCACGATTTCTGACGAGTTTCTTACGAGTTCCTTCGGGATCTCTATGTTTACTTCCTCTGCCCTCAAGAGCCTTACAAAATGAATTTTTATAGAGACTTTCCTTTGTTCAGACATTACTCAAGTAAGTACTTGCGGAGTAAATAGCAATAGAACAAAGTAAGCAACGAGGCAAGTTAGAGTGAATTTAGAATAAGGTATTCTGTTTTTAAATATTCTGAAATATTCCACAAACCATTCTGTTTTGGCTAGTGTACCTGTATCTTGTTTGTTAGGATAACTTTGTTAGTTGGCATTGGCAAGTCGCTTCAAACCCCTTGTCTACAAGAAGGTCAACTGCTCGATGGTTCAAGGGTCAGCAGGATCTTCGCGCAGAAACTAATTTGGTTGCGACCAACAGAGGATCTGCCATTTCAGGAGGATAGCAGAAACAATGAAGGACAATGCAACATGGAACAAGAAGAGAACATCCATACGCTCGAAGATGATCAATATCTCATAACTGACCTGCTACCAGTAAGTTTTGCTTGTCCTTTCTGATCCTTGGTTTGATAGAGCCCAACTAGACCACTTAGACAAAGACAGATCATATGAAATTCATTCCTACATGTCACTTTCTGAGTAAAAATAATATTAGTAACAAGTTTTCTTAAGTGTGGCTTTTCACTAAACTGTAATGCATCGCCTATCATCTGTGGCGGGGCCACAGGGAGGAATGAGGGGTCCGGACGCCCCCCTCCAACTATTCCAAAAGTAGGTTTCTGAGATTCGCACAAGGATGCGATAAAATTGTATCTCATGAGAGGTGAGCCTGATCAATCGTCCTCGTCATGAATTTTAAAGGATCACTTCAAGTAATACTGCGGTGCCTGCATTTTCTAAAAGTCTCCGTGTCTGCGCACGTTAATTTCACGTTGATCCTGAAACATAACACAACTTCGATCCCTATTGCATGTCCATGGGGGTTGGTGGGGGGGGGGGGGTTCTCCACTAAATTTCGGATTAGGGTTTGCTGCCAGCATCTTCGAAATGGTACCTTTGGCTGGACCAAATCACAGGGAAACCAGTATTCCGCTCGCTGTTTATTGCTTTTATCAGTTAAACAGATAGGAGAGTACTGAGTTTTCTGTGACTAAATTCTACATCAAACACATCAAAATTGCCGGTTACTGAACTTAAATAACGTCAAATTCTGTTCGTTTCAGCTTGCAAATGAAAGACCCTCTACGCAGTGGCAAAATACGTTGAACACACCTGCAAATATAAGGCGTCTTCAGGAAATAGTCCCAGACAGCCCGGAGCAGGACATAGATGCCGTGCTCAGCACTTCGGCTAATCTGGAAGAGGCAATTGAGATCCTGGTCTCAAGAAGCACAAATGTAATTGATGCACATGCTGTCATTTTTGATTCAACAGCAAGTGTTGTGAAGAAATACCAGGAAGAGAATTTCAATCCTGATGTTGGCAGTGCAGTAATCCACGTATCAAGGGAAAATCTATGGCGTGACGCCCTCACCTTTTACAAACGCAATATGGGTGACAAGCAAAAGCTTCTTAGCAAATTATGTGTGTCGTTCAATGGGGAAGATGGCATCGACGCTGGGGCATTGATGGTTGAGTTTTTCACACTCCTTTTCAACTGTGCCAAAGAAAACCTTTTTGAGCCAATTGAAGGAAAGTCCTGGCTTCTAGTCCCTAAACGATCAGGGGGAAACCTGCAAATTTTCAAGATTGCAGGGATCATCATTGCACACAGTATTCTCCAAGGTGGCCCGTTCTTCAATTTCCTAGCTCCATGGGTAGTAGATGTGCTTTTCAACAATAATGGCACATCAGGTGATATCCCATTGGAGCACATACCAATTAATTCTGCAACTGGCGGTATGATAAATTTCATCAAGTCGCTGAGGCGCTGTGACAGTAATGATGAAATTAATGAGCTATTTGCCTCCGCAGACGGACCAGCTTTTGAGCAAATCATAAGCACATCAGATTGGGAACCAAGCCAGAGCATAAGTGTCGACAACAAAAACATTCTCATTGATATGCTTCTGTACGAAGAAACAGTTGTTCGATGTGGAAGGAAAATCAGTGCCATCCGAGAAGGACTGCAGTTTTTAGGGTTCGACAAACATCTGACTCATGATGCTACAAAAAGCATGTTTCTTGGGTCAAGAAAATTGATTCAAAGTGACGAATTCCTGCGCCTATTTGAGTTTGGCACTTGTAATGATGAACCAGGTAAAGTACAATGCAGAGACTGGTTTAACGAATACATCAAGCAAGCCAAACAGGATACCCTTGTAAGTCTACTCAGGTTTTCCACAGGGTTTGAAGATACCGCTTCTTTCGGTGACAAGCTTGTGTTCGTGGAGTTTTTGGCCGATGAGAAGCTGCCGAAAGCATCTGCTTGTTCGACAACGCTCCGGCTGCCAATGGCCACTGTTAACAAAGAAGAATTTTTCTTCATGATGGATAAAGCTCTTGAGTTTGAAAGCGTAGGATTTGGAGACTTCTAACTTTATGTATTGATGCAACATAAGATCTTCATATAATCCAACCCAGGTCCTCTTGTTTCGTGTTAGTTTTTATGTAAAGAAGAATCAAAATATTCACATTATTGCTTCAGACCGAGGCATTATTTAACCAATGATTTGCTTCTAACAATTTATTTTTTTCATTTTGTATAAGTTCGTTTCGAAAATAGCACGCATATCTTATTTCCAGTGTTAATGTCATCCCAAGCATCCTTCTTGATATTTTCCAAAATTCCCTTCGATTCTGAGTAATTCCTCCACATCAATGTACTTATCAGTCTCGTGCTCAACATTAGAAGTGACGTTAGAATTACACAGTGGTACAATTTCATGGGACACGTTAGGTGTACAAATGAATCATGAGCGATGTTCCTTTTTCCTTGTATTACACCGTCAGCCCCCCTCCAACATTTTCAAAGCACTAGATGTGCATTTTGATTTCTATCTCATCTTTGAATATCCAAGTATATCATTAATGCTATAAACCGGGTGACCAAGCAATGGCTTCCATTTGGATAATCGTTGCAGCAAAAGCAGTTGTGCTTTTTTGAGCATGGAGACTGATTATCTGATAGCTAAAAGAGCGATGTATTTTTCATCTATCTACGTTATCTTAAAGAAATATCCGTCGGTGAATTCGAAATAATTAAGGGTCAGCCTTGCACAACAGCCGGAAAATGACCTAAAACTCACGATCAGATTTTGCAGCTTCATTCGAAATCCTTTGAGAATTAGCATATACTGAGACAGAAGCTGAAGTTAAAGGGGCTGGACCAAGTGATGTGCCAGTGGAAACAAACTCGTTTCGAAGGAGCGATTTTGCAATATTTTTGATATGCCATATCAAAAAGATATTCTAATAGTTTTTCAGAAAGAAAAGGTGTTATTTTGACGATGGACTTTTGAATTTCGTAGAGAAATAAACGAAACACTCGTATGTTGCATGATTGCAGAGATATTAATGGATTTTAAGAGGTAACAACAGAGTGAATTCACCCCATCCACCAAAATCTGTGCAGAGCACAATGGCCACGTCTGGGCAACAATATAGATTTTATAGAAGACAAGTTGTTGAAACCGTTTTTGTTTTCGATTCTTCTAATTTTCCGTGGGACTACTATTTTGAAAATTACAACAACAAAAACACAAAAACTACTTCAGTCTTGTTGCTATTTGCAACGTGAATTGTCATGAGTTCTAATTGGCCGATGAGAAACTGCCGAAAGCATCTGCTTGTGCAACAACCAATGGGTATTATTTGCTACAATAGTCTTTCTAACAGGTAAGAGAGGAAACTAAACTTTAAACAAAGCAAAGCAATCAAAATACACATATCACAAACAACAGGTTGACATATGATTTGAAAACGAGTGGTCCCCAAAGTTCTGATATTTAGGAAATGTCCTTTTAGGAAATGCATACGATTGTCATTTTTGTTCCAGTTAGCCTCGTTCATCCTAGTTAGTTATTGAAATGTTGTCTACTGAAAGCTGCATCAGAGTTTTGTTCAATAATATTCAGTTTTTTTCAGCATAAATGATTTGTTCAATGTAATCATGTGTATGCATCTTAATTCCTCTTTACTGCTCTCGCTTAACTTCACTGGTGCATTCCAAATTAATAATGATAAACCTTACCCAAAGTCAATTTGAAAAAGCGGTGATGTAATCTTGTGTTAAAATCATAGATAGCGCAAGGCAATTCTTCTTCTTCCGTTCTAAGCGAATTCTTACAAATCTATCAAAAACCATTAATCAAATTTCATGAAGGCCCTTGTGGCACTACAACTTTGGATCCTTAGTTAGCAGACGTGAAATGGATCAGTCTCCTGTTTAAACTGTCTCTGCTGACTGTATCATTTTGTTGCTTTCTGTAGAAAACTTTTTTCATTGGCAGCGTAAACGCTCTTGAACTGCAACTGCGTGATCTGCAGAAAGAGCTCCTAGGCAATGATAATATCAAAGAGGGTAAACTTTCTTGTCTTTGGTACTACAAACTTTTTTATACGGAAAAACTGGAAGGAATACTGAAAATGGAGTTCATTAATTCTCTTTGAAGATAAGTTGCAAAATTTTGCATGACAAACAGAACTGACTGTGAAACCCTAGCCTACGCGTAGACCATTGTTCCAGAAGAAGGAAAGGTCTACGAAACAAAGGGCAAAGCCTTGCTACGGCTCCCAATTAATTATTCCAATCCTCTTTTTTGATTATTTGTGAAGCGCGTCTAAACAAAGGCTGCATAAATTAAGTTTCTACAAATCCAGAAACCTCGTAGCAAGCTTTTGCTATTTGGTTCGTAGACCCTTTCTTCTTTTGGAATAATGGGTCTACGCGCAGGCCAGTGAAAGTGAAACCCTATCTGTTGTCCGTTTCATTTAGAACCAATTCATATGATCCCCGGGGGGGGGTACTTCACTATAAATTCATACGGGGGTGTGCGCCGCAAGGATTTTTGTTACGACCCAATCCCAGAAATTTGGTCCGATATTGATACCCAATCCCAGAATATATGTCAGACATTGATACCCAATCGAAGAAATAACAAAAACAATTCCACGTCAAAGGGATAAGGGATTGAGGGCTGGGAACGAGTATTTTGGTTCCAAGTGGCCATTGGAACGAGGTTCTGATCTGAGGACGTTTTTCAACACAGAAGTACTTGAAATCAGTTCACCTGAAACTGACCACGTGTTGCTCGAAAATTTATAAAGAATTTGAGTATAACAGTAAACCCCAATCCCAGAAAATGCCGAGTGAAAGTATCCCCCAATCACAGAAATTTTCCAGTAAAAGGATACCCCAATCCCAGAATTTTCAGGCCAAAAACTACCCAAAACTGGCGCACATCCCCGCCTTACCCATAGTGAAGTACCCCCCCCCCCGGGATATGATCATACATATTAGAAAAATTCCGACATGTTATGCTGATTTTAAAACGATCAACCTTCTGATTTAAAGAAAGATAGATATTGACCATAGCTAGTTATTTTCTTCATTTCCAAGAGAACAGCACGGTAGGCGTGTTATCATTGACAATGCCGCTAGTGCATCTTGGTAAACATTGATTCCTTCGTTTCGATCCTGGATGATAGGTTCCATGTTACGTGCAACTTCTTGCAAGTGATAATCGCACAGATTCACTCTACTTTCTGGGACTGACACGTCGTTGTTAGTTTCAATGTTTGGAAATTGGACATCTTCGTCAATTCCATAGTGGTTCCAACTTAGAATTCCAGCTGCCTCGGGAGACTCTGGATCGACTCTCATTCGCCTGCTCATACCTTGATGCCACAGTTGACGTGGAGATCTGTTATTTTCCGTCGAAATAGGATGAAATTCCCAGTCGCGTTCAAACTCATTCAATGCCACATTTATGCGTGGTAAGTAAACAAGATGCAAGGCAAACAAGTGAAGATCATTTAAGGGGTCCAACAAGTTCTGTGATTCCATGAAATAGAAAACATTTCTGAAATGATGAACGACACATCGTAGCACTTCTCCCCATAAACGCTCTATTCGCTGGTTATGAACAGAGGATCCAGTGATAAAACTCCCTCGGTTAATTCCTCTCTCTTGGCATTCCAACATAAAACGAGCAACATCAACGTTTTCGACACCAAAGTCAGCTCGCACTCTAGAAGGCAACCCATGGATTTCAACTGCTTCCAGAAACAGTTTCAAAACAGTAGCCGCTTTGTTGTTTGTGCAGCATTTCAAGTACGTTATTAATCGGCTGTAACCATCTATTGAACCATGGATCACAAACCTCCATCTGATCAACTTGTGGTGACCATCAATGTGCCTGTACATGGAAAGAAACCTTGTCATGTTTCTGTTTGACACCCCCACAGTAACGACCGCGCCGGGCATTAAAAGTACAGCGGGGAAATTATGAAACTATACATTTTAAGCGGGGATTGAAAATTTCGTGACGGGGAATAAAAACTTTTGGCAATCATCTGTGATGGAACTTGTGTAACTTTTGACGGGTAAACAAAAACTTCAACGAGGAAGAACAGAACAAAGGTGGGAAAGTGCTTTAAACTCAATCTTGGCGGGAAACACATTTTCCAGGCGGGTCATTTTTTTTTACCTTGGCGGGGCAGCGTTTCAGCGGGGTCGTTACAGGGGTGTGTTGTTTTCGCCCTGCCAAACAATACTGAACTATTTCATCCGAAAAATGTCCCACAAATTGCCTCAGATTTACACAAGGCCTTAGAAGGAATCTCAAACTTGGTGGGGCATAAAACTTCAGCAGGCCTGCCGAGAGGTTTCGGAGGCCCAGGAACAAAACTTTAAAATGAGACCCCCTACGAAGACAGGGGAGTATCTCACCTCATGAAGCCTCCGATTTCCTCGGCCAAATTACCTCTCCTGCTCCCCACCCTTGGTGGCCCTGCACTTCAAGGACATTTTTCATTAAGCTAATGGGCACTTCCTTAAAGACAAAGGCTCGTTTCAAACAATTATGATGCATTGGGCAAACATTTGTCTAATGACTTCAATGAGACAAAAGAGATACTTTAGGGGTTTCTATGAATTTTGTTGGGTTGGTATGGCCTGAAAGCACTTTACTTACTTGGCAGAGTTTCACTGTTGTGGATAAGTCCACCTCCACGTTATTCAAGATGTTTGGTACATTCACAAGTACACTTACCACATTCCTAATTCTTTGGCGCTGAACGTGGATGTTGCGCCTTCTACAGGCACCAATGATGTAGGTTTCGCCCGCATTTGGCAGGATTTCCAAAACTTCTCTGACGGTATTACACAATTCTTCATCTGATATTGGTGTATAAGTAATCCGTGGACCCCTTCTTCTGGAAAGTTCAAGGCCAAGTTCCGTCCTACGTCTTTGCAGTGTTCTCGTTGATACGCCTAGCATAGCTGCTACTTTACGCCAAGAATGATAGATATCAAACAATCTCTCTGTTTCCACCTTGTCAACCAGTAGACGTGGACGTCCGTAAGTTTCATTTGCATTCTCTGTTTGAATTTCGTCTACACGGGAGTCTGCTAGGCCCAGAGCATAATCTTCATCAGTTGCAATAACATTTTCAAGCCTTTCACACAAGGCTTGGACTTCGCGTGTTAATTGTCGAATCTCATGCAACAGACTGTCTGGGGAGTTAACATCCTCGCATCTATTTGTAAAAATTATCAGCAGGTTGAGTGCATCGTGAAGTCTTCTATTGTAGTATTCTAAAATATTCAGGTTATTGCTATATGCATGCCTTCTTGCTTGGTCTATCAAGCTCGGTAATTCGTCAAAAAACTGGTCTAAAACAACACTGAGCGACATCGAGAGCAACTTTTCGGCCTCTGCATAATTTGGTTCAAACTAAAATCTCGGTTACTGCTGCATCAGAATTCGAGCTGCTCACTTCGTATAGCCAATAACAAAGACAGCAACCTTCGAGCTGGCAACGTACACACGTGCGAAATTTGCTGACGCGCAAGTACCTTGCGCAAGTTCCTTACACTTTACTTTTATACTTTATACGTTTGTACTTTATATGTCAAACTTGCTGAGTTCTTTATATTTTACGTTTATACTTAATACATAAAACAACTTCATATTGGAACTGTACTATGTATATATCATTTTTTCAATTGTATGTGTTTGGTTTTCGTGAGTTATAAAAATGTTTAATGTATCTATATATATTACATTACGTTATAGAATATATTTATCATTGCCAGGTTTGATTTATATATCGTTGTTTTCTAATTTATAAGCTGTCTTATATAATTTATAAGCTGCCTTATACTTTTGTCCACTTTGGCAGGGCATAAACGTAGCCTGGGCGCAGACTTTACTACTGCGCAAGAGAATGGCATAACGGAATAACCAGACCCAGGACCAATAGGACCGGACCCTAACGGACCAGACCCCTGTGAATGCCGATTCTTTCCGTCGTGAGTAACGACGGCTGCAATGACGGTACAGAAGTTTCTTTTGAAAAATGAAGACATGGCCAATACAATCATCGCTGGAAAGAAATAACTAAACTTTGGATACCACATTAACTGCAAGAATGCACAATCTGCTACATTGATCATCTAATCAACAGACAAACTTCCAGTTGAAAGGAACGAAGATCCACGAAGATCCACGCATGATATAAACTCTAGCAAGTCCCAGTAACTCACTTCAATTTCCCAAGGACAAGATTCTCATTGACATTCAGAACAAGATTCAGATAACATACAATGCCAAAATCTAATACAAAACAAAACTACCACAGACAACTGTCTTAGCTTTCTTCAATTTAAGATGATACATTGTTAAACCTCAGGGGGGCTTTCTAGGAACCAAGAAATAGCCTCTAGTGTGTAAAAAAGCAAGTAGCCCATTATCAATGTACCCAATCAGTCACCTGGAAGCATGAAAATGAATGGGTATTCTGCCGGGGTCCGATCCGTTAGGGTCCGGTCCTACTGGTCCTGGGTCTGGTTTTTCCGTTATGCCCAAGAGAATAGTGAAGTCTGCGCGCAGGCTAGAAGAAACGCAACTTTTGTCATTTCAGCAATGAATGAAATATCAATCCCCCGGGGGGGGGAGATGCACTTGACCAGATTTTGCTCGGGGACGTGCCATCGAGGCTTCAAAAACATACCCGTTCCTTGTACTGACTTGTTGAAAAAAGTATACCCATCTTATACCAATTTTTCGAAGAGGGGTATATCCGACCTTATACACTTCATACCAAATCTTGATCATCGGAACCGTTCCTTATACCACAATAGTGAAATTGACACCGTTCTTTATACCAGTATGTGGAAAATATATGTAGTGCATCCCCCAGGATACGATTATCAGTTTTCTTCTGGGTTTCTGCCTATGGTTTTTCATTTATGCTGTATCTCAAAATGTCAAAGCAGTGCGCAAACGAAGGTTACTTACTTCAGACGCTTGTTATGTTGAGAAACATGTTTCAATAATTCCCGGAAAATTGAGGAAAGCGGGTTTGCAGTGCTCACTCGTTTGTAAAATTACCTGGATGTAAAACTTCTCCCTTTAGGTAAATCTTCGGTCTTTCCCCTGGGTTTCAATTAGTCAAATAAAATTTTTTACTACTATCAGCTAGCACAGGATACGTAGTTAATTCGACATTTCTACAATAGACCAGTATGAAGTATTCTATCCGTTGAAGTTTACTATTTCAAGTCCTTAACTTTTTGCTTGACAGCATCAGAGATCTCGATTCCAGTCTGGCTCAACTCCTTTGCAATATCTTGACAGGCAGACGAATTCAAGCCATTGGACGAAATCAACAAGTTTTTCAGCTTCTCAGGATTGAAGGCTATCGATAAATCGCAGAACTTTCGCTCAATTCGAAGATCTTTTCCTCGATATTCAGTTCCTATTGTGATATTGGCGTCGTAATCTTCTTTGCAAAAACCGAGGTGTTCTTTCACTTCTCGAATCATTGTAATGTAACCCTTGCTTTGTTCTGGATATTCAGATGAAATCACTGGTTTTCCTAAATGCAAAATGTAACAATGTTAAGACTGTATTTCCACTGCTATGCCTGCTCAAACAGACCCCGTTTGAAAGTTTGAAAATTACTCTAGCTAAAAATTCAAACTCCAAAATTAAAATTACTCTAAAGTACGACCAAAAACTATGTAGAGTTAAAACGTTTTTCGATGCCATTTCGGCTCTATTTGCTCAATAGTAAAAGTTAAGGTCTCCTTCGAAAGAGGAAGAGAAGCGTAATATCCTTAAGCAGCATTTTCGAAATTTAAACTTACAGAAGGGGGTTGAAATCAAACCTCAAAAAAAGCAACTCTTAGCCCACGCATCCGTCGAGGTTGAAAAATGTATGGCTGAAAAGCTCTATCTTAGCTGTATCCAAATCTGTGCTCCATTTATTTGTTAACTAAGTACATTTTCGTCCATATGCGAAGAAATGGCCAAGGGTTAGAAGATTTTGGAAAAGTTGGTTTCTCCGAAATCGGGGGAAGCAAACATAGCCGCCAAATCTTTGCTTTTGTCCGAAGTTCCCAAGGGGCGCTGACTCATATCGCATTTTCTGCGAGAATTGACCAATCAGATGCCGTCATTTCATTACTTCCGCGTTTCGCAGCTAGATTTAGGCCATTTTGGGTACCCCCCAATAAAAAACATTGCACGCTCGAGTAAATCGAATTTTTTTAAAATTTCAACGGGAAAAGGATGCTAATACATAGGATCACAAGTGTTCATGTGGTTTCCTCGCAGTGGCTTGAAATGAATGATTGGTGGCAGTTTTAGAGGCAAGCATCAGTTTCTTTAGTCATTTTCATACAATTTCCAGTACGAAATCAATAGGAAGATTGTCGATTACGACTGAAGTTGGATGGAGCAAAGTATCGAAACAACTGCCAAATTTAATTCCTGCGCTTGGGATGGAGTGTGAATGAGACCAAATTAACGGAATTACGAACAATTCACAAGGAAGACGACGGCGGCATTGCACCAGGAGCGGTAAAGATCACTATGAAGCAGGTTTTCTTTCTATCTACTTTGCAGATGTTGTCTTGCTGTCAGCACATTTCAAATTTTAAATTCTTCTCGAGGAAGATTTCGACAACGATAAATGCTCGTTGCTTGCAAGCAATGCTATATCATTGCTTTACAAGAAGCCCGCTAATAGCCAACTTTGTGCCTGTGTGAAGTTGCAAATTCAATTTTGTAAAAAGTTAGAAAATCTATAAAAAAAACTTTAAACCCGGGGAGAGCTGGGGTCAAACGTACCTCTAAGTCCATAGACAAGTTTGTTGTAAAAGTTAATATAGTTTTCACATCCTTTATATAAAGAACTGAATATTTGGCTCAATACTGAAAGTATCGAAAGTTTCTTATAAGATTATCAAATTTTGAGCACATTTCAAAACAAAAAATTTTGAAGCCTTTTCAAAGAGACCTTTCTCAAGTACCTTTCGAGCAATATGATACACGAAATAAGTGAAAATAACGTAAAAATAACGTCTAAAACAGCATTGCAAAGGACCTTGTTTTGAAATTCACGAGGACACAGGAAAGGGAACACGAAGAACATGATAATCTTGAGAGACGCGTAATACTGACGTAAATTCTTAAATATTCTTAGTTTCTAATCAAAGGTACGTGCACTGGAGTTTCTTAATACTTGGCGGTCTGATGGCTGAGTTTCTTAAAAGCAAGTTTTTACGAAAAGAATTCGTGTAAAGGCAACTGTTAGCAATATTATTGTCTGGGAAGTTCATTTTGTTTTTGAACTCCAAAAAACCTTTTGACAAGCAGGCCCCAAGCAGGCAAACTTTTGAAATTTGTTGGCAAATTTTTTGTATATTCTCTCTTGTCGAGACATATCAGACAGTCAATGCAAATATGTTCGTAGCGTCTTTTCTTTCGATGTGAATGATTTGCAACAGTTGGGGATGTTGCCAAGTCCAGTCGAGCTTTCAACGAACATTGCATTTGAATGAGATTTCCCCATTTTTGAAGTAACATTTAAAGGGAATCGACATGGTTAAAAGCTGGCCCGGGCCAGGTCAAAATTATAATCTATTGTACTCGACAGCTTCGACGCATCCGGTTTCATTGTGTAGCTAAAGAAACACTGGATTTGTGGACGTTTCTCTGGCCTATTTATAGCGACTATGAGATATACCTATGTCTATTCCCTTCAAAACGGTAAATTATCTTACCGACAAAAATATGACAACACTATCGCCTTTAATTATTTCTTTACCCTCCATTTCCTGTTGAGTCTGGATCAGAGTGGGGCACAAGTTGCCATATGGCATATGGGGATGAAGCAAGGACTATGGAGGGGCATGGGTCAGAAATTCGCATGGCAAGGTGAAATAAAGCGCAGATCTCGAAATTTCAGAAGAAATATGCATATTGTTGATAATTTTGCTAAAAAAAACTACTTTTTGGGGGGGACGGCAAGCAAGATGCCGCTACCTGTTTGAAAAAACATCGAATTCCAGCATTCAGGTCGCCGTAATGTTTTAATCTTGAGTGATGGCACGGAGACTACATGAACACTTGTGATCCTATGTATTAGCATCCTTTTCCCGTTGAAATTTTAAAAAAATTCGATTTACTCGAGCGTGCAATGTTTTTTTATTGGGGGGTACCCAAAATGGCCTAAATCTAGCTGCGAAACGCGGAAGTAATGAAATGACGGCATCTGATTGGTCAATTCTCGCAGAAAATGCGATATGAGTCAGCGCCCCTTGGGAACCTCGGACAAAAGAAAAGATTTGGCGGCTATGTTGCATAGCGGAGCATAGCGGACAAATCTTTTCTTTTGTCCAAAGATCCCGAGGGGTTGTCAGTCACGCTCTGGTCAGATCACAGTTTCTCCTAATATTGACCAATCAGGTGCCGTCGTTGTGTTTACTTCCGCGTTTTGCGGCGAGGCTTAGGCCATTTTTGACCGTTTTGACCACCATCCCGAAAAAAAACATTGCACGCTCGGCTATGTCGATTTTCATCAAAATTTCAACGGGAGAAGATTCTCCATACCTCGGACCATAAGTGTTTTCGGCATCGCTACGCGATCGCTAAAATTAGCCGATTTATGGCATTTTGAAAATCATTGCAGCCATTTTTGCGTAGCAAATCCTACAAAATTGAGCAAAAGGCGAGCACAAACTGATAATTCAAAGTCTATAAACCTACCTCGACTGTTTTCAATACAAATATCCACAGCTCTATTGCAATCCACTCCCAGTTGCACCATAATTCGCTCCAATGGCTATGCTCCTTTTTCGATCTGCGCCCCAAGCCTACTCCCAACTCCTGCAATGATTACAAGTCTATAGGAGTAGAAACCGGCAATGTCAACCAAAATTTCGGAAAGTTATGAATCACTTCTTGCATAAGAGTACAAGTGATGATAGTTTCGTTTCACAGTAGAGCGTGTATTTGAAATAGAAATGAACTGAAGCTGTGTTTAAACGGAGGAAATGTACATTTTGTTTTCATCACGAAAAACTATTTAGCATTTTAATACTACTTTTTAAAGCTCCTCAAAATCAATTTCACATTTTGTGCAGGTACACGTTTTTTTTATATAAGAAACTGGTTTATAAGAAACTGGTACTAAGATGGCCAAAATTTTAAGAAACTCTAGTACTATGTCTGAGAAGTGCTAAGAAACTTTTCAAAGTTAAAAGCATGAATTTTATAGCAAATAGATCGTAGAACCTTTATTATTGGGAAATATTATCTAACAATTTGTGTTTTCAACATAACAGAACACTGTTTATTCCTATATGATGTTTTGAATATCAAGAAACATATCTGCAGCAGTGTCAGCGACCACATCGACAATTCATGCATTCAAAAAAAAGAAACCAATTAAGAAACTTTTAGTACTAAAATGGACAAAATTCCTTGTTAAATTAAGAAACTTTTAGTACTATGGCCTGATCCTAGTTTCTTATAAAAAAAATGTGTATCATAGAAGATCTCTTTAGCCCTCCAGTATGTATTAGGAAATCACCCCTTGGCAGTCAGACAACAAGGCAGCATGAAAGCAAACATAGATATCAGTGTTACCTTCAATAAACTCATGGAGGTACACATGTATTCTTTGAGATACTAAAACTTTGATCTTGTATTGAAAGCTTCTCAGAATTCTTATTTCATCATCTCAGTTGAGAGAGTTTCTTATAAGTAAGGGTTTCTTATAAGTTCTTTCAAATTTCCATTGATAGGGGCCCCTCAGATTTCCATTGGTATTGGTGTGGGATATCTAGGATCGGGATCACGCAAGAAACTTGGAGTAAAGGAAACAGGCTAAAGATGAAATGATTTTGTTCTGTAAACAATGATCTGTAAGAAACTGCCTGTAAGAAACTCTCTGTCATAAGACTCAGAAGGTTGAGTAATGTCCAGACACTGACCTTGAAAACTTTGTTTAGAACAGTTCACAGCAGGGCACAAGAGGCAAACCCTTAAGAATCTTTCCTTACTCAGACAATAGCAAAAATTTTGAGAAGCTATCGATTATCTCACAAAATGCATGTGTACTTCCATGAGTTTACAAAATGCAAAACTGATATCCATGCTTGCTTTGATCCTGTTTTTTTGTTTCACTGCCAAGGGGTGATTTCCTAATACGTTCGACTAAAGATACTTTCTATGATACCCTCACAAAATGTGAAATTGATTTTGAGGGGTTTTGAAAATAGTTTTTAAAAAGTTCAATGGTTTTCGTGACGAAAACAAAATGTCAATTTCTTTCGCTTGCTGCTATTTGTAGGAAGCTTCATTTCATTTCATTTCTACTACAGCTACAGCTTCATTTCATTTCTATTTCACGTACCTGCTACACTGAAAGACGACACTGTCTTCTCTTGTGATGCATGAAGTATGGGCTGTGAAAATATGTGCGACATTTTGGTTGATATTTTCGGCTGCCACTCCTTCAGACTTGCAATCATTGCAGGAGTTGGGAGAAGGGCACTGTTTATCGAAAAAGGCGCATAGCAATGGGAGCGATTTGGTGGCGCAACTGGGAGGGGATTGCAGTAGAGTAGTGGATATTTGTCTTCAAAACAGTTGAGGTAGGTTTATAGACTTTAAATTATCAGTTTGTGCTTGCCTTTTGCTAAATTTTGCTGGATTTGTTACGTAAAAATGGCTGAATGATTTTCAAAATGCCACAAATCGGCTAATTTCAGCGATCGCATAGCGATGCCGAAAACACTTATGGTCCAAAGCATGCAGAATCCCCTCCACTTGAAATTTCGATGAAAATCGCCTTACCCGAGCGTGCAATGTTTTTTTCGGGATGGTGGTCAAAACGGTCAAAAATTGCCTAAGCTTCGCCGCTAAACGCGGAAGTAAACACAACGACGGCACCTGATTGGTCAATATTAGGAGAAACTGTGATCTGACCAGAGCGTGACTGTCAACCCCACGGGATCTTTGGACAAAAGAAAAGATTTGTCCGCTATGCTGTCATTTCCTATTACTGTATTCACGAGGGACAGCTATTGCAAAAAAAAACGGATCAAAGAGCACAAGTATTCTTTTATGAGAAAGTAAAGGCTGGTTTTCATATGTCGCATTTGGTCACATTTCATCACATTTATCGGAATTCTGGGTCTACGATCCATTTGGATTATTTCTAATGCATGAAAGCCAACCAAACAAGGTATACTAATTCATACTATATTTCCCATTTCTATATTTCCCAGTTATATTTCCCAGTTCTGGAGTTTCATAACATGTTGGCGATCTGAGAGTTGACTTTCTAATAAGCAGTTTTTTATATACATGCATTATATGAGTCACTTTTTTCCTTGAGCGCTTTGACTTGAAAGATTTCGCGTCAGTCAACAACTCAAAAATGACTTTGAAAAGCTTGCACTTTTTAGGTGTTCAAACGAAAGAAATTGTGGTGGCAATCAGCTCATAAGATTCTACGAATTCTATTGTGATTCAAGGACGGTTCAATCGGCAATATGGAGTGTGGTTTCTATACTTAACTTCAACTATATCGGGTGAGCCAGGAAAAAGTTCCCACTTTTGAAAATTCATAACACCAAGAGTATTTCAGATTTGAATGATCCAAGTTTTAGTCAAAAGCCGAAAGATCAAAAATTTTGTGATTTTTCTCTTTACGAGCAATGGAGATATAGGTAAACTGAACTTTACGAACATTTCATGGCTGCAAAATGACTGCAAAATGGCCTAAAACATTGATCAAATCATAAAGGACTCCTGGCACAGACCAATAAAGGAAATACGATTTTTCATGGGTGAGAGCTATCCAATGCACATTTATTGCCATGGAACTAAAAATCTTTAGCATTTGTTTGAAAACTGATGTCGTGTATCTCTTGAGAGAAGTGTAACGCCATGCCCATTTGGTATTGCTCTGTGTACGAAGAGTCCTTGCAATTTGATCAATGTTTCAGGCCCTAAGTCAGCCACTTTGCAATCATGAAATTCTTATAAAGTTAAATTTACCGATGCATCTAGTGCTGGCAAGGCAGCAAGAAAAATCACAAAAATACGTCGATCATTTGGTTTTTAACTGGAATTTGAATCATTCAAATCAGCGAAGTACTATTGGTGCTACGAATTTTTAAAAGTGGGAACTTTTATTTGGCTTACCAGGTAATTAGCCTTTTTTATGCATGCAAAGTTTCATTTCTAACCATGTGTTGATTGGCAGTTTTGCTGCAGTTTGAGGTGCCGTCTTGATGACTACGCCCTTCAGATTCAGACTCCCGAAAAATGAGGGAAATGCCCTTTGTGGGACTATTGTTCTTACGGGTTGCTTAAATATTCAGTGGCAAGGTTATGCAAAAACTTGTATTTATGAATGAAGGAGATCGTTTTATGTTAACAAAACCTGGTTCACATGGGTGATTGACATATAAACCATAATTTGGTAAACAATAATTTGTCACTTGTCATGGCTGACATCCTCAGAGTCGTCGGGAGAGATCGTCTCAAAAGGCCAAAACAACATTGAATGTAGACCGTAACTCAAGGACCTTACGACACCAAAGACTGACAAGCTAGGATAGAGCCAATTCATATGAAAAATAAAAGTCAATACGACAGTTTGCAAGATGTATATTGTCATGAAAGTTGAGGGTTCTTTCAAATACTCTTTCAGGTGGCAAAAATTGTCATAAAAAGATTTATAACAATGATAATTTTTAAGGCACAAAATATTTACGGGTCCGGACCTTTCGCCCCCTCTACCATCTTCGCGACTGTCCTGCCACCATCATCATCATCCAGTCATTTACAACAAGCGAGGGAATAGGCCCCAACCAGGGTTACTTGTTTCATAATGGACCCTTTTTTAAAGAGTATCTTCAAGGACAAAAGCAGGCCTGGACCAAGTTTGAAATATAGCCTGTTGTACGTATTTAACAACTTTGGCATGTGATATTTCATTGTGCATGGGTAATTATCCTTACGTTACCTGGTATTGATAACTTTTGTATGGTTGTGGTAAAACCATAATTTGTCACTTGTCAACATTTGGCCATAGGAAACAAAGGAGTTTGGGTGAAATTTCTTGACCCTGCAAACGCTACAAGTTCTTTCACTTTTCCATGAAGAAATGGTGTACTTACAATGCCACAGAGATCTGTTTAAGGTAACTCTATTAAACGTCACAAGTAAAATGTGTAAAGTACACTTTCAGAAACTAATGAAGGATCTAAGTCTTGCAAATAGGGGGACAGTTATGGGACATTTACATCTTGCATTAGATATGCAATGTATAAATAATTAGTTGCAAAGTAGTAAGTAGCCTGGTTGTTTACTTGTGAGTTGATACGGTCATGCAAATATATCAATACTGGTAAAGTTTCATACTGAAAGTTGCCTCATCAAGGAAAATGCTTTAGAACTCCGAAACCCTTTGAGGACCACTCTGAATTTTTTACCCATGATAGTCAGCAGCATGGACTGGCATGAACATTTTGAGAGGGAGGAGAGGTACTAATTCACAGGGCCGTTCAGAAAAAACTATTGTTGTGAGACCATACTGTGTAGGAAGGTGACCCTCCCGAGGACCCTCCCATGACATAAGCTGCATTTCTGGAAAGGTGTCAAAGAGAGCTTCAAAATAAGCCCTCACCATGGAATAAATATGAAGCAAGCTATGTGTGTGTAAGCTTTAGGGGCACCGCGGAAGTGCGCAAATGCTAAAAAATATACAAAAGCCCGTATTTTGGAAACTATAAGCCCGATTGACGAAAAAAAATGATTTTTGGAGCCTTCTCATCAAACTCAAAATCTTCCCCAAATTTCAGAAAAATCAGGAAACATGAGGGCAAATTTTGATCAAAAATTTGTTGGTTTCACATGGAATGACCTTAGATTTGACCAATTAAGGAAGATTTAGGGAGATACAACGAAAAATGTTCACTAAATGCGGCATGACGACTTGGTTACCATGGAGACAAGGCAACAGAATAGACTGTCCAAATTGTTACAGTTTTTATCGCTAAAAGATAGAAAGTTGAACTTACAAAATCTCAGTGGCCCTCTGCATATATCAAACAAAGTGTAAATAAAAATGTACTGAGGGGGAGGGGGTGTACGCCGCCAGGTCAGATAGGGTCAAACTAATTTGCTACAAAATTCTTAAGTATCTTACCCGATCTGGTATCCAGCATTGGACGGTGTGGCTTGGGTACGACTTTTTTAAACAGATCCGATTCGTGTCTGACAGCGTCTTTGGTAACGATATTGAATCTGAAATCATTATTCACCATTACGCCTTCATTTGTCTCTTGCATATCAACATCAAGAAAATTCACAGAAAGCCACTTCAATGCGCGCTCGTGTACTTCCTTAAAACTTGACTGAGCGTCCAGCCGAATCACCGCTTCATAGCTTGATGATGGCAAACTGTACACTTTCCACCCAATCTTCTCCCGACTATAGCCATTACTTCCAGGTGAAAATCCACATTCCTCAAGTGCTGACACATAAACCGCGCGACTTGATTCTGAAACTGATGGATTTCTGTTATTTTCTGCTAATAATCCATTGCAGAATGAAGATGTAACGGAACTTTTCTTGCTATCTTTCTTTTCTTTCTTACTCGCTTTCTGCCGCGAAGACGATTTACCATCCTGACCGTTAATCGAGCCTAACTTAACCTTCTTCAATGATGCGGGAGTTATTTCATTATCGTCTGGTGGAGCTGTAAATTCACCACGCTGCCAATTCTTGCGGTTCCTGCGGCCTTTCTCGATACGCAGTTCTAGGTTTTGCACGGATTCAGTGGGTTGTGAAATTGGAAGGCTTCGTGAGATATCTACCGTGTAACAAGAGCCAAACATCAATGATATTGACAGTGAGCCTGAAAAGAGAATTCTTCGTGATAAACTGCTTCTCTTCTGAATGTAGGCAACAAAGAAACCGCATCATTTGCAACGAACTTCATGCATGCCTCCATAACGAGTGGGCCAAAATAAGTAAACCCGAAGATTAAGAACTTTTGACAACTTCTCTGAATGCAAGATCTCAATGAAACTTATGCTACACTAAGTACTACATAAGATACCTCTATACATTGAAAAATCAGTTCATTATCAGCAGTGTTTTCAGAGAAAAGAGTTTGTGAAAGAAGTTGGTCGCAAAAACCAATAAAATAAAATCACTAATCATCAGAAACAGCCAGCCTGCATGCTGGCTTTTGGCATTGGGGGGGGGGGGGAGAACGAAACAACTATAACAACTATAAAACAACCAAAGCACGAGAGTTTTCAAGGAAAATTGACGGTTCTCAGATGTCTAATAGAAGAAAGAGGTTTCATCGTGGCTTTTTGAATACCGCATAAAAGGTAACGTAAAGAGCAGAATACTTGGTTTTAAGGTAGAATTTGATTGAACAGAAAAGGCAGATTGTTTAAACAATCATTTCTTCACAACTGGAGACAAAATAGCATATGTATAAAGTTACACCGATGTTCAAGATGACAAGATGGTCGAGAAAAGAATTTCTGAAGGCTTAAGTAAACACATCAAAGAGGTAAAATGTTGTGGAGCAGATATGGCTAAATCTAGGGATCTCAAGCTTGTTGGTGACTTTGCCATAAAGGACTTTCAATAGTATTTAATGACTGAGTAAAGAAATGTAGCGTTCCTTCCCAATGGAATGTCAGTAGAGCGAGGGCCCTACTTAAAAGAGGAGCCCAAATGAAGAGAGAAAACTGTACTCCTGCCTATTCCAAGTACAGTCCTTGAAGGAATTTTGTGCAAAGACATTGCTAATCATTTAATTTCACGATATTTTTCCAGCAAATATCAATGGGCCTTTACGCCAAGTAGATCTACAAAGCTTTTGATGTATTCCACACAGGCAAAAAATAGAAGCTGGAGTGGTGCGAGTTTTGTTCTTAGATTTTAGAAAGGCATTTGACTCCATTAACTGCAATACTCTCCAGATGAAAATACGTACAAGCAACTGGCATACGTGGAAGCTCCCAATGTACCATGAAAAATTATCTAACTGGCAGAGAACAATCTGTTCAAATAGAAAGTTCCTGTTCGCCAGAGAATTCTGTTAGCTATGGCATCCCACAGGCTCTCTCTTTGGCCCGAGGTTTCTTTCTATCCATATGAAGGATCTCACTGACTGTACATCAGGGGCAACTGTCCACATGAGGTCATAGAAGATTTACAGGTAACTGTCAATCAAATGGGAAAATGGAGCCAAAACAATGGCCTTGTCGTCCATCCAAAGAAGTCAGAAATTGTGTTTCTAGCGAAGAATAAACTTATCGGTCTTCTAAAACAAGGGGATAATGATATCAAAGTTGTTGACAAATCTAAACTCCTTGGAATGTTACTAGAGCCACCCATCTCTCTTGGAAACTGCAGATAGAGAAAGTAAAGACAGACATCAGTTGTGAAGTATAGAAATTAAAGTTGATGAGGTATCTACCTAAAGAAGT
Organism: Aurelia sp. 3 sensu Dawson et al. (2005); assembly: GCA_964020215.1. Lineage (NCBI taxonomy): Eukaryota > Metazoa > Cnidaria > Scyphozoa > Semaeostomeae > Ulmaridae > Aurelia > Aurelia sp. 3 sensu Dawson et al. (2005). Next base: position 9,815,787 of record OZ026591.1, read on the forward strand.
GCTCTCAGCTGTTTATTCCTGCGGTTATTTAAGGAATTTTTGTTTGGAGTAGAAAACAGCTGTTCTAAAATGAAGGACTTAGAGTCATGCCATACCATAGATGCAAGGATGATAAACAAGGTTCCAAGATTAGTAAAGACGAAAAATATTTAAAAACTTTTAAACGGAAAAGGTGAAGTTGAAGGTGAAGCTGCGGTTTTCAGCGCTAAGCGCTAGGATCGCAGAAATAGAGCAGACCTAATCGAGTCCACGACCCTTTGTCATGATGCTCAAGTAGTGGGGTCCTACCGGGTATTGAGCCCACTTCGCCTGACTGTTCCGGCTTCAAAGTCAGAGGATTACACCATTGCGCCACAACACTTTCAGACCAGTCCTATACGTACAGAAGGAGACTTGCCTCCATTTTACACCAAGCATACAGTGACATTGTGATCGAACAGATTCAAAACCTGTTTCAACAGAAAACACTGCACATGAGAAACGAGAGGCTGTACCCAATTCATATTTCCACGACCGAGATCTAAACTGGAATAAGGTCTTCTAAATACAGAGCAGCACTTGTATGGAACAACCTACCTGTAGACCTAAAGAAGTTCACTACCTATAGGTTTTTGTTTCTCGTTTAAAAAAGGGAATTGTCGATTATTTTTAGGCTGGGCAATCACATCGTACGTAGGCTTTATCTTTAAATTGCAGGTCCAAATCAGCTTTTTAACCCTATCTCACCTGGGAGTTTTGAAGCGGTCGATATCTGAGGGGTGTGGATTCCAACCCCCTCTTTTTCTTCGCAGTTATAGTAGCTATGATCATAGGGCTTGATAATAAGATAATAATAATAACAATGATAATAATAATAATAATAATAATAATAATAATAATAATAATAATAATAATAATAATAATAAAGAATTTATTTAAAGTTGGGTATAACAACATAGTTTACTCTAAGAATAGAGCAACTAATTTAAACCAACTATTTACAAAAATAGTATATTTACAGTTTCAGCTAATTACATATATTACAATTACAATCATCTCCATTCCATGATTTGATCTTACGTTTGAACGAGGCTATAGATTGACTGGACTTTATCTCATCAGACATAGATGGACTTTGATGAAAAGAATCGATATCACGTTATCAACTCAAATTAATTCTATTTTCTGTTGTTATATGACAATAGTAAAAGATTAAGTTATGATGGTCTGGTTATCAGTATCATGATTAAAATAATAAAATGAGGCACTTAATAGAAATTGTTTTGCTTCAAATTGAGCTGCATGTCATTAGGCAGATGTGTAAGCATAATTTGGATCATATTTGAGATAAATATCAGCAGCAATTGAAAAAAGTTACACAATATTTTCTTACTTCTCAGCAAGACATTGCCTTCCATGGTTACTGTGATATATCTAAATTCTTGAAAATTTGATCATACGATACAGTATAGATATAAAGTAAAAGTAGCGAATTCTTGGAATGCTGCTTTCCATATTTCAGCATTGACACACAACAATTTTCTATGTGAGAAGTGTAATCCAACCCCCAGGTGGGACAGGGTTCAGCTGACTTGATTATGACCTGCGCTGACAAAGTATAGATGCATCGATGTCTGTATGTATGATGTTTTGGCTGCGGTTGTCGACCTAGTTTCGTAACTTTTCTAATTATATTACTATACTAATATATTAGTGTACATATTTAACTAGTATATTAGTGTACTTTACTTTTAATTACAAAGATAACGAGCAAATTAGCTAAGAATATTTTGAAAAACTGGGTATGGAAGGCAATACCTGGCAATCTGTCAACACTTCACAAGAAAATTAATATCTTCGAAGATTTGTTAAAGACCCATTGCTAACCATGATCCTTTGTGACGCCAAAGGCGACTTTCGTGTTATCTGAAAGTCCCTTTTGGCCTAAATTCCCTTTGTTTTGCTTTTCAATCGACGCACAAAGGATCATGGTTAGCAATGGGTCTTTAAGTATATCTGACGAGGGGAAAACAGTACAGATTCTTGAAAAATTCATTTATATGTCCGAATCTAATAGAATGATGTTGTGTCAAAATCAGAATTCATAAATGAAAAGAAAGAAGTTCTTATCAACTTATGTGTTATATAGAAACCAATCCTTATGTTGTCATTATTATTAGTTGCTACTGCTATGTTTTCTTTACTTTTCTAGCTTTCGTAGATCTATATGTAAATTATAATCTACTGGTCCTTTAATAGGAGATGAAAGTCTTGCAATTGAATTGAAATTGAAATTGAATAACATACCTAAGACGCTGCTATTCTTGACTGGAAATTTATTCATTTGCTGCATCATTCTGTTGCTAATTCTACTAACTGCTCCTTCAAACCAGTCATCTGATGCCTCGCTGCAGAGCTTTGGACGATGCCTCTCAGACACATGATGCAACATGTTCCATGGCCCAATTGTTTTCTCAAAAGATACCTTAAACATAGAGAAATGATTAGTAATAGTATAGTAAAACGGGGGTACGATGCAATGGAGCAGAATGTACCGACTGTCAAATGAAAGTCCCAAGAAACGAGACAATGTTGCTTTGAACCGTGTCTTAATTATCTTAAATCTTAAAAATAAATTCGAAAATTCAATGCAACCAACCGTCTCTTAAAATTTGTTGGAACGACTATTAATAAAGGAACTCTATTATTTCCCACATTTCAATCTTTGCAGCACAGCGAGAATCGCTTTTTCTTTTCTGTGACAGTTTCCTGGTGCATTTCATTTCAGCAAAAATTGTTGTTCTTCGATGGTAACCAGAACTTAACCCTATTTTGGGACCCTAGAAGATATTTTTGAATAACTCTGTCAGGAAAAACATTATGGCGATGAAGTTTCTTGACTTTTTGCTGTTAGCTATTGTCCAACTTCTCATGAAGTTTCATTTAAATATCTTATTAAATGAGATCGAGGGAGACAATTTTCTGGCACTGACCAAGCAAAGTTGCAGATTCTCAACTCTCAATTTTTGTGGAAAGCAACAAAATTTCAATATTTTGATAATTTCTTTGGTAGTGTAGTATTATTTGATGTATTCTATCATAATTGTCATGTTTTGATGAAAATTGTGCTCGAAACATGATTTTATCGTTGTTTTCCCATTTTTGGCCAATGTTACCGCTTTTCTTGACCACACAAATGAAAATGCTAACGTGAGCAAAAATAAAGGGCAATTTCAGGTCAATTATTACATTTTTCAAAGAGTACATGCATAAGGCTATTAGCACACCAAATTTGGTAGCTCTAACTATTACCAGTCAAGAGGAAGGTAGGGGGGGGCTTTTTTGCCCTCAACCGAAGTATCAGATAACCCAACCTCTATAGGGTAAAAGACCCCTTGCTAACATAGAGGGTTTATTCGGGCATTCTTTGCTATGTAGAAATCAAATAGTTAGAAGTGGCACGTACGAAGTATGGAAGGCATGTCCATTGCACGGGCCACATTTTGAATTAGAGAATGGGAAAAATTAACTTTCGGACTCTTCGCCTCTGTCTACGTTAAAACCCATTGTAAAATACAGGGATAAATAGTAATACTAATATATTACTATTTATCCCTGGTAAAATATTATCTCTTTTGCGTCGAATGAAAAGCATGGCGAAGAGAATTTTGGCCAAAACAGCTTTCAGACAATACGAAAGTCGACTTTGGCTCCATGAAGGATCATGGTTAGCTATGGCTCTTTGATAGAAAGAGGTTATTACTTTGTCTTAGAATACAGCTTCTTTATGAACAAGATTTGCGTTTGCTTCCGTCAAAAAGAAGCACAAAATTGGTAGAACATTTTGAAATTTTCTAAACATGAGCTGCAACATTCTCGAAACCTCTCAGCTTTCTGCTTCGGTGAGCTGCAATTTGTGCCTTGCAAACCCACACTCCTTAGAAAAGAATTAATTTCTCTAATACTATTTCGACAACGGAAAAACATTAAAATCGAAGTTGTTCTACATGGTCTTGACAGTCGAAAGAAATGCTAGTCGTTTCTTTCAGAAAAGTAGGTTAATCTTCAAATCTACTAGAAGAAAGTTAGATTTTCTCTCTATAGCTCTTTAGCAAGGTTGTTGATCTACAACTTTTCCAAGCCTATTGTAAAAAAGCCAGGCAAGATTCCTCGCAAATGAAATTTAAATTTCTGTTTGCATTCGACGGCAAAGGGTAGAAACCTTAGATAACTTTCTGAATGTTTCCAATTGGCAAATGTATGAACTTGATTTGTCGGGAATACCATATCCAAATATCAATAGACATCCCAAGAGCGCTTGTGAAAGTACAATTTCTTGGATATAACTAACAATTTCATGACTTTCCCTTCGTGTCCTTTGAGAATTGCATGGGCATTAACAAAATATTTTTCTGTCTGCGTCCAAAATGAACAGATCTGAAACTAAACATTTTACAAAGTGTTCAACTCCTTCTTCTGTGCAAATTTGTTGACAAAGGTTTTTACCCTTCAATGTTGAAAAGTAAGCAGAAATAGGAAATTCGATTGCAAGAAATTCGATAGCGTTGGCAATCAGACTTTGTAAAGTTTTGTTCAACAACTTACCTAAACCCTATCTGACCTGGGCGATTTGAAACATTCAATGCCTGGGGGGGGCGGATTCCGCCCCCTTGTTTATCTTTGTTGTTGCTTGAGATATGGCAACCAAATTTGGCACAAAGGTTGTTCATTAATAAACAATGAATTTTTGAATCAATAGTTTAATTAGCGTTGTTGTTGTTGTTGCTAAAGCATAATTAACATTATGATGTCAGATGACGTCATAAAAATGAAAGCGTGTTAAAAGGTCGTAAAACTTTACTTTTCATAAAGAAATGAAATATATAGATCAAAATAGATGTAAATTCATATTTTAGACTTAATTGGACCAATTAAAAGCATTAAGAGAGATAGCATAGGTTTCAAATCTTGAAATTTGCGAAAAAATGCGGGTGTAAAATTCAATGACCTATTTCTTTTAACTGAATGAGTTGAAAGAAACTTTGGCCATTTTGCTATGTTTCTACCGTTGGACTTTTCAGAAATCTTGAATATTTGTCGAAATTACAGCCTATTTTACATTTCAGCTCATTTTATGATGTGACGTCATCAAATTTCGAAATCACAAACCAGAAGAGTGAAAGAGTTTTGCTTGATATAATATTGTAGGCATCCATAAACTATGGTGTTCTTGAAAATTATTTGATCTTTTGTCAACAGGTTTAGAAATTACGATAGTTTTAAGTTTTTTTCGAAAATTTTCTTGAATTCTTGAAAAAGAAAAAAATCACTGTAATTCTGAAAATATTGAAGATTTCAGAAAAGTCCAACGGCAGATTTACTGTAAAATAGTCAAAGTTTCTTTGAAGACGTTCAGTTCCAAGAAATAGGTCATAGAATTTTACACCCGGCATTTTAAAGATTTGAAACCTATGCTAAGAGAGATACAATGTATATTTTTCACAGAGTGTGGCATGAGAACTTGGTTACCATGGATACAAGGCTAAAAATAGAACACCAAAGTTGTCACAGTTTGATTGCTGTATGATAGAAAGTTAAACTTGCTAAATCTCAGAGGCAGGCGTGCATAAACATAGGAACATGGGAACAAAATCCCCAGGCAGCCTTTTCCAAAGCGATATTTTGCAGGCAGCTTTTCTTAAATAGTTCTTTATGAAATGCAATTGTAATAAGTTTCCAAACCAATACTTTGCAGGCAGTTTTTTCAATAGTTCTTTATCAAATGTAATTGCAGTAAGATGATGAATAATAGCACACAAATTTTGACACATTGATTTTTCCAAGACAAAATGCAGAAGAGGCTTGGCAAAAGATTTCACCAGCTGGCAAGACTTGCAAGGTCTTATGAAGGAAATTTTTTTTTGCAAATGCATCAAATGACCGATTTTGATGGGGAAAGGTTTATGATCCAAGTTAGGCTCGTGGCTGGGGGTAAAAATTTAGTGTGGCTGGGGGTAAAAATTTAGTTCATGACAATCAGGTGGCTAAATGCGATATCACAGTCTGCCAAACGCCGAACGTCTTTTTTTTAACTCACCTTGCTTATATACTGTTTACTGCATTACTGTATATTGTTTGGATATACAGGGTGTCCCAGAAAATTTGTGCCCCGTTTGCCTGAAGATTACGACAAAGCGGTGAAAGGTCCTCACCATACTTTTACTTGATGTTGCTCTTCAGATGTTCAATTAAAGTTTGCTACCATCCCCGTAAAAATCTGTTGAGAAATGATGGACCCATGACGTCCTATCTCGAGCTCAACAACAACAACTGTATGTCATCTCTAACTTGCTATTCGAATCGAATGCCTTAATAAGCCTGACGGAAACTGTAAGGGATACACATGATAATAAAAGATTTGGTTGTGGTCTCTTCATTGGCTTACAAAAGGCTTTTCATACTGTTATTCATGCAATTTTACTATCAAAACTGGAACATTATGGTGTTCGTGGATGAGCTCTTGAATGGTTTAGATCATATCTATCTGATAGATATCAATATTTTTCTGTTAATGGAAGCTATTCTAAGTTACTTTCAATTACTTGTGGTGTACCACAAGGTTCTGTACTGGGCCTCTTCCTGTTCCTAATTCATATCAATGATCTATCTAATGCTTCTGAGACCCTCAAGTTATCTTGTTGCTGATGATACAAACATCTACTTTAAATCCAGCGACTTGTCTAATTTGATCAAAATAGTGTACAGAGAGCTGAGATCAGTAAAGAAATGGCTTGATGTGACTATATCAACATTAGATATTGATAAGACAAAATATATCATTTTCCATTCTTCATCGGTAGAAGTTCTTCCTAATGCTGTTATCAAAATAGGGAAAAGGAGTATCAAAAGAGTAAAGCTTGTTAAGTTTTTGGGTCTCCTATTAGACGATCATCTGAGCTGGAATATTATCTCAGTGCATTGTCTAAAAGATTAGCTAGAATCTGTGGAATCTTCTTCGAAATTCTAAATTTACTACCATTGGATGTTTTACTCTGCTCGTACAATGCCTTGTGTCTGTCTTTCTTGCAACACGGTCTTATTGTTTGGAGTCAGACATATGCATCATACATCGAATCTGGTTTCAGGTTACAGAAGAAAGCGGTCAGAGCTATCTCATTTCAGCCTCGCTTGTCCCCCTCTCTTCCTATCTTTAAAGATCTTAAACTTCTCAAACTTTCTGATATCTTGAAACTTAACTTCTGTTTTTGATTAATGCTTTCATGATTATCGTTGTATTCAATTAATTTTTTCATCAATATTGCACTAGATAGGCGAGTCAAGGTGATTTATACTTGACTCGACAAAGCAGCCTTCAATGTGGTCTAAAATCATTACGTAATCTTGGTTCCAGACTCTGGAATACACTACCTGCATAACTCAGAAACGCTACATCAAACATATCTATCAGAGCACAATTAAAAAGTTACTCATTGAACAAGGTCAATTGATATCCTGAGCTATTTTGATATCTTGCACAATTTTACGTATGAAATCACAGGCTGTAGGATGAAAAATGAGTGTTTTAGTGAAAATTAGAATATTTGAATGTAGTGTGTACTTGCCTTATGTGATAAAGTTGTGTTTTCTTCGTTGTCTATCTCCTTTACGAACTGCATAATGCAATAAAGCGATTTCAATGTCACGTTCGTTACAAAATGGCCACCATATGCAGCTGCCTTCACATGTCGACGTTCGCACAACTTTATCACATAAGGCAAGTACACACTACATTCAAATATTCTAATTTTCACTAAAACACTCATTTTTCATCCTACAGCCTGTGATGAAATAATATAGTGTCTATTACAAAGATTATTCAAATTCGTACAAACTCATTCATTAACCTTTTAGGATAGAGGGGGGGGCTCCCTCCTCGATTAGTTTACTTCTTACTAAAACAAAATTTCCCACTCTTGTGACTTCCAATACAGATCTCATGGGCTGGGTGCTTTTGGTACAGTTAAATATAAAGCGTTAAGTGGAATAAGTCTTCCTTATGTGCTCCAATCCAAATTTTTTTGCGCCAAGATGTGGGCAATTACTTCCGTCACCAGTGTACAAAATTTCATGAAAAGAGCACTACTGGATGAAAAATTATGTGATACGGAATATTTCAATCACACCACTAGAGGAATATGTCCATCCTTTTGGGCTCCTAACTTCAAACCATCATAGACTATGATCAGAAACTGCTTTTAGAATCGGGAAAAAAGAGCATGGAATATTAAATCTTTCGTTAATATGATGGAATTTGGGTTTTATGTGGCAAGTACTTGCTTTGCCACTTAAATCGTGTCTATAAATTCGTTGGATAAAAGGACACTTTTAGCCAAGTTGAAAAAAACACTTACATTAGCATTCAATGTCTCAGACAAACGGAAAAGATTTGGAAAAGGAATTTTCGGAAAATGCTTGAACTATCGAAAACGCGTCCTTCTTTGCAGCTCCTTTACGAAATCTTTCGCTTGAAATCAGTTATATCTTTTAAAAAGAATGCTTGTAGCTTCAGCCAAAGATCGATACTGATGGTTCAATAAAAATTCGAAGAAGGCAAATTCGAATAAAATAAGTATCGGACGCTTTTGAAAAATTTCGGACAAGAAACTCTCGGATCGTTGTATCCAAAATCATTAACATCTGAAAAATTGTGATCTTTATGATACTTTGTTGTTCTTACCATAGCATCAGGCGAAGAATTGCCTCTCATCACAATCAGTGTTGAACCCTCCATGAAATACCTGGATGTCTTTTTAGGCATTCTACCCAACATCAGTGCACGGTTTGTTACAGAAAGTTCATGAAGTTCTTCTTTCAGTTTCATTATTGCTGACTTTGTGCCAGTTGCTGCAAAAACATGTCAAAGGTTAAGCCATTCTGGGACAAACTGTCTTACATTAAATGCCACACTTATTTCTAAAATATTAAATGCTACATTTATTTCCAAAATATACAGAGAGAGGAAAAAGACATATATGTGTTCTACTAAAACCGCGCATCCTCTCTCCCATTCATGTTTCGGCCTTACCATATTTTTGATTTATACAAAAGCAGATACAATTTTAATGTTTATCATTTTTTGCAATCACCTCTAAGGGGACCATTATGGAAATAAGGTCAACTCGATCTTTTAATGCTATCCCTGCCACTATAATTAGGGGTGTTTTTAACTTGTATATATCAAATTTGCTATTTATTTAAATTGTATTGTAAGTATTTTATTTATTTCATTTACTTTTACCTTTTCCGTTAACCATTGTAAATTATTTTTTTAGTGGCAAATTTATACATACATACATACATACACAAATGAATCCTCATTGCGATGCAAGAGCTTCGAGGATTCGGTCGTGCAGCTCTTATTAAATGAAAATAAACAAGTGTCTATTGTCAAGTGTCAAGTGCCTATTGAAGTCTGTCTCAAACTAAATGACACGCCAGACTTGCGATAATGCAGAATATCACGCAGAACATTTAAATTGTTGCTATTCACTGGCATTTTCATTGGACATCTGTTCTGATAAGAAAGAATAAGCAAATATGACATCACTCCCTAAACAGCAGAACTGTAGAACAGAGAATTCTACAGTCATTGCCTGTTGCAGAATTGTTATTCGTGGTACTGGATTTACACTGGACCACAACACTGGATTTACAGGGGATGGATAGCTGGAAAGTCTATCTAATGAAATACCTTCAGTGATGCTGGGTAGGACACTCACCAGTCAAAATCATCCGTTGTGACGCTTCGTTAATCTCAATCTTTGCTCCTGTGATAGAGGCTAGCCTCGCTGCATGGAAAGATGAAGCTTTGCCAATTGCACGGGCAAGAGGACTGGGCAGCTTCTTTGAGAAAGTCGTCTGGTTATCATTAGCGTCTCTAACATATGATAACATTGTGCCAACATCCCGTGTTGCCAGAATACAATGAAGTCCATTCATACAATGTGTTGCAATTATGTTGACTTCCTATGGAAAAAATATTTCTCTTAGAAAATCGCGTGGCATTGGTCTGGTACAAAATTTCCTGAAGCGAAATCAAACGTAGATGCTCGTAGGAAGGTACTCCTGAATAGTAACAAATTTTCTGAAAAGTTTTCCGACTTCGTGATTTTGATGAAACTGGCATTATATAAGGCTCAACATAGAAACAGCCATTAAGTAATCTCGAATCTTGAATAGACACAACTCCCGCACTCTGGACAAATTCACCTAGGATATCCTTTTCCAGACCATTTTTAAATCTCGTCAATCAACGTGCACTCACCAATCAACGAGATTCTAAGAGGCAATTAAACTTACCGTTTTAGAGTTTTAGACAGATGTGATGTTAAATCCAACGAAGTAATCTTAGCTTTAATCAATGGTAAATCACTTTTAACTCTATCATAGGTACCTATTGTTTCTTTAAATGTGTACTTTAAAGACAGAAATATTAATCTCAAAAGCCCAAATTTGGTGTCAACTCCCAACCAGAGCTTTGGCGAAAATTGGTCTAAACAAATCAAATTTCTAAAGCACATCAAATAAACAACAACAGCTTTGCTGAAATTCGGATATGGTAGATCATAGTACATTCTGAACACTAAAAGTCGACCAATGCGCAATTTTAAAATTGTTGTCCTTAAAGGGGCTGTAAAAGCCAAACTACTAAAAATCCTAACCTTTCTCCCCTTAAGGCCAGATAAAATAGATTAATAGATTCTCATCACTAAGTTTTGTAAACAGTCGCGAGGCGGGAGGTTTATATTTTATATTTTATATATAAATCATTTTGGCAAATCTGAGCAAATAGGCGAGGGAGGCACATTATTCTGGTGAATTCTATTGTCAACAGTGTCTTTGGTGCAAATAAATGACCCGATTTTATCCTGGATTGTTTGTAGACAAAATGGTTGGCTTTACTGACTGTTTCCAAACACGACGAAAAGGGAAGTTTGTTGCAGTTGTTTGGAATTAGTAATCAAAGTACTTTAGGATACTGTTGGAAGAAAGTTTTGCAGGAGGAAACGTTCGTGTTCACTGCGTTTCTGGTCCCAATTCGCAAAAGGTGTATTCCCCAAAAGTTCTTTTAATTTGAAATTCGCGAAAGTTTATTTTTGCGAAATTTCCGAAGATAAAGAGTCAAATAATTACTCTCTGGTCTCTAATAGACGGGGGGGGGTTGGAATAGTAGGGGGGGTTGGAAAAATCTCAAAAATTAATAGCCGGGGGGGTTGGAATAATAGGGGGGATTGGAAAAAATCTCAGAAATTAATAGCAATGACATCACAGATTTTGCTCGAAAGTCTTAATCTTAGTTGGGTGCATAGAATTTTGTTGTGTAGCTTTTGTCTTGCTTGGAACTCGAAGCGGGGGGGTTGGAATAAGAATGTCCTGGGTGGAAGGTTTTCCAAAAATTAATAAGCGGGGGGGGGGGGACGTCTATTAGAGACCAGAGAGTATGTGATGAAATATTCCATGACAACAACCCTTTCAAACTATGTTACAACACGCATATTTATAGAAGATTCCGAGGAGTCATTTGAAAAGTGGAAGAACAGTTCAGACATAAAAGTTTGATAAGAAACCTGATTCGCAAAAGCTTATTCCCTTGAAATCTTCCATTATAGCCGATTTGTGGAAGTTGATTCCAAAATTTACCCTGTTCTTACTACCTATTTGCATTTCTCGTGCTATAGAAAAATATTGACCTGGAGCAGTGCAATTGATCTTGAACCGTAACAACTTTGTAACAGATCACAAATGTGCCAATATGGTTAAAACTTGGTCTTAGATTAATAAATTTATGAAGTTTTAAGTGATATAAAATATAAAACTGTCACAAATATTACGATTGGTGAGCGGGCGGTACTTTTATATTTTGTAAACCAAATATAAAAAAGCATCGACGCGGACTTCATTTTCCGGGCGGGTGGTGATGAGAATCTATAAATTTATTTTATATGGCCTAATGCAGGCAGATAGCAGCAGAGACATTGCAAATGGAGACGTTTTCTATGTTTGAACTTTGTGAAAATCGCCAGTGCAGTAAGATTATTCGTATCAGCAATGATTATAGAGATACAGCTGGTCTCAATACCACAAGTTTTAGATTTGTTTAGCCTAGACACACGAAAGGCAACTGACAGCTCAGAGGGGCCAGTCTCTGGAATGGGTTGCAGAATAAAATAAAAGGAGGGCATACACTAAGAAATTCCAGGAAGGGCTGAAGAAATCCCGAAAGGTAAGTATAAACTGTGTGCTTTCATGTGAACTCTTTTAATTGTATCTTTATTAATCTTTTTACTGTATTATTAATTGTGACACCTTTAGTTTGATCTTAGTGTATTATTTGCATGCCCCTCCCCTGTAAATGAGTTTTTCTCTATCTGAGGGTCTACCATGACTAAAAAATTGAAAATGAAAGATGAAAATGAAATAAAAGAAATTGCAGACCAATTACATAGGAACTTCTCGTTGAATTTGATGACATTGGCTAGCTGATCTTTAGCTTTGTTTACAAAATCTTCTACAGCCCCTTTAATGTCAATTTTAAATTTCGATGGGCGTTAAGAATTTGCTTAGGCCGAAAGTCCAAGGCCCTGGTCAAGAGATAAATGCAAATTTGAACTTGCTAGATTAACATTTCTGCTTTAAAAGCACCGATACCAGTAAACGAGGCATTTTTCAAGTTAATTATTGAGGAACATCTTGAGAATGATTGACTAAAGCTAAACTCACCTCGCAAGACCCAAACAAATTTGTTCCCTTTTTCTGGGACACCCGGTACTTTAGAAAAGTATGCAGAAAGCCAAAAATTACGATCACGTTTGCTATTGTTTTCAGCTATAAAGAGATTACAGTTGCTGCCTGCATTAAGGGAAGAGAGGTTAGGATTACAGTTGCATATATCATCGCCTTAGAAATGCCAGTAATCAATCTATATATATTTACATGTACAAGTTGTCCGAAAAACATGTGGTCCGTTTGTGTGGCTGCTCCTGAGCAGCCATAAATCCAATTTCCCTGTTTCGGAAGTTTTGATAGAAAAGAGTTCAACTGAACGAGTGACACCGAGTTAAGTACACGTGATAAATAGTAGCTGATTTATGGAGCATACGAGTCAAATTATTGGCTGCCTCAAAACCAGTGGCTTCATTATTCTCCAATATGTTAAAAACAACAGAAATTGATTGAAAAAACGCACTTAGTCGGGTTTTCCGATGTTCTTAAGTGAGAGAAAATAGTCATAAATTTGATTTTTTGATAACTATAACTATATGACATGTCTAGAGCTGCTAGAAATGGTGATATGCAAGACAATTGCTCCAGGCCACGGCATGCGTCCATCACTTATTTTGCTTCTCAAACGTGATAAAGTATTTTTAAACAACAATTTTTGCGTTCGGCAGGCTGCTTGGTAAATTTTCTTGAGTTACATGGTGTGAAATTACTCCCAAGTTCATTTCCTTAAATACCTGATAAAATTAAGGCCATTTGATGCTAAATCTATATTCATAAGCTCAAGTACGGAGTTAAGATTCTCTGGTACCGAAACAACCAGTGATTTGGACTTCTTTTCTCAATAAGGTGCCAAAGTCCATGTCCAAGTCTCTTCTACTCAAATATTCGAAAAACAGGAAATTGAATTTATTGCTCCTTCACAGTAGTCATTCAAACGGCGCACATGTTTTGAGACACACTGTATGAGAGGCACACATTATTTGTTACATTTAGCTATTCGTGTGACCAGCCATAACAGAACATGGAATGACCATGCTAGCTCTAACTCGTTGAAGGTAAATCTTGGGCAGAATGTTTTCATGTTTTCAGTTCCGTTTGAAATACCCTCAAAAGTAGAGAGACATCGCTCTAATTGAGCACCCCTCGGAGAAAATGCTATTCATTTTCCCAAGCAAGTCGTTTCAGAGGATTAACCTACAACAAAGAGGTCCCTTGTGACGGATTCCTGTCCTTTTTATGGCCAGCAGCATATTAGTTATCTCTTTTCTTCGCCAGAGACTTAGATATGAAGCAATTCAGACGGCCTAATTCTGCAAAATTCATCCTTTTTGAGCACCCCAACTTCTAAGATATTTCTCCGTGGAAATAATACTATTTTTTCTCTCAACTCCTTTCTCACAGCATCCAACTCTTTCTCCTTAAATTTAAAGCCGCTCCCTTAAGTAACATCAAAATGCGTGTGTAATGTAGCCGATTACCAATACCTCCTTCAGTTCGCTTTCTTTCATCAATTTGTAAAACATTGGAATTTTGGGATTCTTTATGAATTTTTCGTCAATTTAAGGATTTCCTAAATAGAAAACACGACATTTTCGTGGAATCAGCGTGTTACAGGGTGCTCAAAGAGGGCGGCAATGATGATCTGACTGCTTCTTAATCACAACCCCCGGAGCACGAACGAAAAGAGGGGACTTTAGATTTAATCCTGAGAGGCAGAGCACGCTTTTGTGAAGTGTGTTTTTCACTTGTGGCGAAAACACTGCAAGTGAAATTGCAATATCTCTAAGAAAGACGAAGAAGGCTTCAAAGGTACTTACTATTCCATTCCGGATAGAGAAGCCCCACCCTGAATAGTAGGCTAATGTAGCGCAGAAGAGCTTCGCCTCAAAAGGAGTTCAGCTCTGAACTTTGCAGGAAAAGACATGAAAGTCATTTGCTGATGCCATTTCTGAAATTCTGTCTTATTTTTGTCGTTTTGAGCCTCTTATCCTTGTCGTCAAAAAGCTTCAAAATCAGTTACCAGACAAGGATGCGGGTGAGAGTATTTGATGTCCTTGCAATTTTCCAAGCCCAAAATTCTTCTAGCTGCCTCAGGATTTCATATAAAGTACAACTACAGTATGTTTACAGGCGGCTCCAACCCTCATGAAGTCATTTCTGAAGACAAATCATAGCAATCTGCAATGACTGTAGAAACCTGGGGTCAGACTGGCTTACCTGCACCCCTATTGGTCCGCCTGTGAATTCTGAATTACTGACCGACTACCTAGTAAACCACACTCCTGGGAGTCATACTTTCAAATTCATAAACGTCCCTAGATAATGGTGAAATAGTGTATCTTGGATTTGTTGTTAGTCACTGTGTTGTCACCTCAATTTGTGATGCGCTGTACTCACAAACTAACTTCCCCCGTAGTCTATCTCATCATTTCATCGATGAATATTCTGAAATGTAACTATTTCATTCCACACCCATTGAAAACCCCTCTTCCACTTGCTAAATTTCCAGAAAGAATTCCATAAACCTCCTTATTCCTTCCCCTGGCACTGCAGTTCGTAATCCTGCTTAGGGTCTCTAAGATGCGATAGTTTCAACAATGTAGCTGCGAGGCCCCGGGGGTACTTGACTAGGGAAGTGACGGGAGTGTGTGGAAAAGCTCTCTACACCCTGCACCCTGTCGCACAAAAAATGGCCCAAAAGTACACCCTGTCGCATAAAAATTTTGCCAAAATCCATTGCTTCAAGAGAACTCTAAAAATTTTCCTTCAATAATAACCTGTCGAATAATTTTCTTATTAATTGTAATACCCTGTCACATACTTTTCATCAGAAAAGGACACCCTGTCGCATAATTTTTTACCGTAAAAGGACACCCTGTTGAGAGGCACATCCCGTCAAGTCAAGTATAGGAGTAACCCCCCCCCCCCCCCGGGCTGCGAGGGCGTCATTATGAATTTATGGTACGTCGAAATTAGACGTCATGCCAATAATTAGGTCATTCAGACCGACTTGAGTTTGAGCTGACAATTTACCCAAACAAACAAGTGGACAGTCGTTACATTCAAGTTCAGCTTAAGTGTTTGAAACATGTTTGTTGCGATTTGACCAGTCCTAGCAAATTACCTTGTTTTCAAAGTAAGTCTGTCTCGAAACCCTACCATTTAGGGCACAGCCTCTCTAGACCAACTTCTAAAATTCAATTGATGCGGGTTTTTTTTGTTTTAGCTAGGCCCAAGTCCATTATATTTTTCAATTGATTCAAAGCGGTCCAAAACAAGGCAAATTCTTTGGGTGCTCATTTGGCTCGAGGCCGCTCTAACTCCAGAGAAAATAAGCGAAATTTTCTGTAATCGTGATTTATGTTCTAAAGTAAATGGGCAATGGGATGCTCGGCTGCTGAAAGTCATTTTAGCATAAGCTGATCAGATGCATCATTTTGGGAACTGAACTTTAAAAACGAACGCAAACACCCAAAGACAGCAGAGAGGCAAATAAGGTATATCTTGAAAATTACTTTGTTTCAATATTAAAATGTTTTTTTCTGCAGTCAAAAAACCGGATGAAACTTGCCCTTTCTGAAAGTAGTGCTCCCACAAAAAAATTACAGCCTTCCTGATACCGCACTATATCATTTCATGCCAAGGATTGCATTCATGTTACTGCAATAACAAGAAAAACATGAAATCGTACCTTAGCTTACAAAGCGAAAAAATCAATACCTCAGACGAGAGATGGATGCTAGGTATATCAGGGCTTGGCCATTTTAATTCAATTTCGTTTTGAATAGCAGCTCCACGCCGAAAGAAAGCAACAATCATTTCTCCAACTTCAACTTTCTCTTCTTGCTTTGCTCTTGATGCAGAAGTGACCAGTTTTTGGAATGTGACAAGCTAAGAGCGAAGAGATTCAATAAGAAAGATTAATGTCCATTCACAAAATGCTAGCACAATATGAAACGGCAAATATTCGACTCTAGAAGAATTGGTGAAAATTTGACAACTGGCTCTATGGAAATTGTCTTCTTTCTTCAAACTGATTCAAAGACTTAATGTCAAGCAAATTTGAAAGGTTACCCTTAGCTTACCTTCGGCACACTCCTGAAAAAAATATGGGAAGGGAACGTAGTTCACCGTCTTGCCCTATTTACAGTTCAGAACAATCCCAGTAAAACGGGAGGATATATAGATGCTGTTTTGTAATCAAAAACAAATAAGAAACACCTTTTTCTTTTTCCTGGATCTCTTTCCTGTGTTCAAAGATTTTGACTTGTTCCTCTCTTCCGATGATTCCGGCTTCAAGTCCAACAGATCGATGACCAAGACGTAAAATTCTGCAGCAGCTATTAACCCCGCGGTTGGCGTGTTCACAAGCGTGTTGTTAGTTGCCGTATTATCGTGCACACAAGCTTGGGCTCCATTTGCTTCGTTTTCTTTCTTCTCAGCTGCTGATTTGATCAAGCCATTTGATCGTGCCCACTTCACAAGCAGCCATAACACGAGAAACGCAGTTGGTTTTGCATCATATATTTCATGCATGCACTCTGTTTTCAGCCGTCCAACTCTGTTAAACGAGAGATCGACGTTCGTCGGCTCGTCACTTTCTCCAACCTGAATTGATATCACTGGAACCCTTGTCGTTAACTTGTGTATTTTTGAGTGTGCTATAGCATCGACAGCCTTGGATATAATGACATCTAAGAAATGTTTTGCTTTAGCTTCCAGAGGTAGTTGCATGAATTCTTCTGAACCTAAAGAAGGAGTGATATTTCGTAGAATCGAGTGGCTGCAAAACTTAGATGTTAAACATAAAGATATCCTTCAAATGAACTGTTTGCAGGAACTTTGGATCATGAGCCACAATCGCAGAGAAAGCATCTTTGAAACTGTCATCATTTAAATGGATTATTGTGCATAAAACCGAGGTGAAAGAAGGTTTTACGAAGGCTACCTTTGGCTAATGTCTCGTTCAATTCTTACCCTGACCATCCCCCCCCCGGGCATCCCAGGGGTCAACAAAATTTTCGTGCACAAATGCCCGGGGGCCGGGAAAAAATTGACTGTCAAATGCCCGGGGGCCGGGAAAAAATTGACTGTCAAATGCCCGGGGGCCGGGAAAAAATTGACTGTCAAATGCCCGGGGGCGGACAATTTTACTTTCAACCTTGCCATTGAAATATAAAAGTTATAGTCAGCAATGTTGTTAATTGTAATATTCGGTATTCTGGAGGAACACGAAGGATTTCTGATACTTTTAACACTTTCTAAAATATTGCTGATTCAAACGACGCAATAGAAGATCTACATTCAGAAATATAATACAATCTAAATTTGTCAAGAATGTGTTTCAGAGAAATAAACTCACAGGGTATAACAACTGGAACAGAACTGTAACAATTAAAGAAACTTCCAAAAGAACAAAACTGAACTCCTTGTTCAATACAACTGGGTAATTCAAAAGAATATTCTTGCGACTGCAAGGCTCTTCCTCAGCCTTCCTCAATATCTAGAAAACGATGTACAGTAGCCTATTGCATTCTAAATACTACCCTGGACGCAAATTGAAGTCTGGGATATCGTTCAACAAACATTAAAGGCTCCTAAACCCTGTATCATTCAGGATATCAAGTAAGCTTCCGAAGACCATGTTTCGATGCCGAAATTGGAAACCAAAAATGCCGAGATCTCCCGTGTTCGAATTCAGAAGTGTTTTTCCAAAAATAGCGAAACCTGAAAGCTGAAACTACTGTAGTGCAAGTTTCATGCTCCTATACAGTAAATACTGTACACATTTTGAATATCCCTGGGTTTTTCAAATGCCCGGGGGCCGGGAACAAATTGACTGTCAAATGCCCTGGGGCCGGGAATTTTTTCCGTGCAAATGCCCGGGGGTGTCCCGGGGGGGGGATGGTCAGGGTAGGAATTGAACGCGACATAATACCTGATTGAGCCACATAGGGCTTCTAAAGTAACCTAATGCACATATCCGAAAATTTTACATGCTACTTTTCAAAACTTTTTCAAAACAGTATGCTCTTAAAATGCTTTTATCCTAGGAACGAACCTTCCCGAATCCCTTGTGAGTTCCAGCTTTTTGAGCTGCTTGCTCGCTACACTGAAGATGTCTAACGGACTGGTCGGAAGGAAAAAAACGTCGCATGTTTATTTAGTGAATGATAAGTAACTTCAGTTTTGTTGAAGTTTTGCAATGCAGAAGAAATACTATATCATTTAAAGACATTTAGTTTTCTTTCGTATGTTATTTAGTTCCCATGCCTATATGTGATTTTTGTGATACGACTACTTTAGCGAAAAGGTGTCGCTTTTATGTGACAATTTTCTGTCTCGTAACGATGACCATTAAGCGAATTGTCATTCGAGAACACGTATGGATGACAAGGGGTTTACCTCTTTTGATGTAACGCAATCCATGCATTGCATCAATTTTAGGACAGAAACTGTGGGTTTGTCATTGCTTAGAAGTTCGCACATGGACGAATATAAATCGAATTCCGGGTGAGCCAGAAAACGATTTCCACTTTCGAAAATTCATAGCGTCAAGAGTACTTCATGAATTTGAATGATTCGAATTCTAAATAACAGCGAAGGTGTCGAAGTAGTTTTGTGATTTTTTCGCCTCCTTACGAGTGCTGGAAATGTATGTAAATTCAAGTTTACAAAATTTCATGGTTGCAAAGTGACTGGAAAAGAGCTTAAAACACTCGATCAAATCGAAAAGACACCCCTCACAGAACAACAAAGCAAATGTTCATGTCCAAGTGTGCCTTTTTCTAATGCAATGAATTCTTTAAGAACTGAATTCGCAACGTAAATGGCATCAGCAAATTCCTCATTATTTGCTAGAGAAGAGCCCGTAAATTCCAATCATAGCATCAAAAAATTCGATGCATGAAACGCAAAGGTGCTGCTTTAACATTTCCTACGAAAATTTCATCCACATAGTGTTTAGCTAATGAAAAGCAGGATTTCTGTGACCAAGTGCTTTGACAAATATTTCTAACGAAAGTAGCATAATTGGAATCCAAATAGCCTTTTCACAGGTTGTGAAACAGGTAGAAGATCTTCCAGCGGCGATCAGCCTTCTGATGACGCCATAGAGATACCCCTGCCATCTAGGAAACAAATTCAATTCAATTCGGCCAAGAATCATATCGTCCAGCCTACCTTTTGGTACATACTTGCTGTAGGCAGCTTCACGTGGAGATAAGCAAACATCTAGATCAGATTCTTGCTCACAAAGATACATTGATACAGATCCATATGCTGTAACCGTGAAACTCCCCTTTCCAGCAACGCGCTCTATCTCTGATTTGACACATCTTAGTACGTTCTCCTTCGCAGCGATGATTGATTCAAGCTGGAATCTTGCGTTGAGAAATTCCTCATGGACGCTCTCACCAATGCGTACGAGTACTGCACTGGGTCTCTTTGTGTCAGTCTGTTGCTTTTCCTTCTTTATTGCACAAAGAATGTCGTCCACAATCCAAGCAAAACTGTACATGTTCGTTGTGCCCTGTATTTGAAATACAAAGTTTTAATTGCTCCTCAAACCTTTAACCTTATGTAGACTCGGGTCATCAAAACAATGTTTTTCTGTGTAATAATTTTGCTAATTTCCACGCTTATCAGCTTTTATGACTTTTCTTCACTATCTTTTCAACATCTTCTATCCAAATTTCTTCAAAGCATCTGACATGCTTTTGGAATTGTGACAGTTTTCTCAGGGAGGCTCAGGAAGTTTGATATAGTTTTTGTTTCAATGTATCCTGGGACTTACAAATGTTAGGGGTTCATGCATTTGGATATGGAAAAATTGTAAAAAGTATCAAACATTTGGGAAAGTTATAATGTTTACCAAAAACAGACTAATCACTCCTTGGCACAGTTCAATGATCACCAACAACCTCCATTTGTTTGCGGCCATTTGGCATTGATTCTCATGGTTTTCAAACTCGTGATCAAAGCTGGTTTAATCAGAAAGGCGAAAAAATTAAATAAGAAATGACAAAATATTCAAATACTCTCCCCGCACATCAAGTACGCACTGAGTGCAACAAGGCTCCACTTTATTACGAGGAAACTAACATGTTAGCAATGCAACCATTGTCAGTTTATAGCGACTGGTAAGTTGGTTAAGAGCAAAGGGCTTACATTCCCGAGAAAAGAGCGAGACTAAAACTAGCATGAGTTGGCGAAAAGAACCTTGGAAACCCAGAAAGAATTAGCAAATGTGGAGCAAATTTTTCAAATAAGAGCTGCATAGGAAGCTGGAAAGGACTTGCGGGGCATCAAACGAGCTGCCTGGGAAAGCATGAAGGATTCGCAGAGCTATTGCAGTTCTCTGACAGCTCTTAGCTCCGTGAATCCTTCGCAGCTTCCTCACAGCTCTTCTCTGAGTCTCTGCAAATGTCTAGCTGTTTCTATGAAGCTTTTTCTCGAAAAATTGATTCCTTGAAGTTTGCTAGCTATACCTAGGCTCCCTTTGATGGAACAGACCCAATGAAATTACCTTTCTTCTGAGTGATAAATCATATCCTACTCGATACCATGCAGATGCCTTTCGCCTCATCTCCACATCAGCCACGACATCTCTGAAAAATTCATCCCGGTACTTTTTCACAAGTGCTTCATATGAGGCTTTTATTGCTTTGCAAACCTTTCCTTTGTCTCCTTTTAACAATGGATTCCAGAACAATGGTCTGGCAAGAACGACTTCTGCTTCGCGTTTTAAGGAAAAATGAACCATGATTGCTTTGAAGGCTACTGCGTAATCTGCAAACTTCTCAACAGCATCATCAATGTAGTCTTTGTGGCCATCAATGATCAGATCCATGTCAAAATTTAAGCTGCAAATTTCAATTCAAAGAGGAATTAAACATGAAAAAATATTTTGCATCGAGTGAATGGCTTAAATATTGTGGGTTATGACAAAGTCAGATTTTGGATTCTGGCCGATGAATTTGTTGATTTGATTCAGGATCCGAGAAGAAGGCATAAAAGATTTTACTATCTAGAAAAGAGGCGTAAATCGAACTTCCAAATCTGGCAAAGTTTGCGAAGGAAAACAAAGAGCATGTGTTTCAATAGAAGCACTGTTAGCTGTGGCACAAAACTACTTCCAATTTCGAAAGACTTTTTTCAGTGAGTCACAAAATGGTAAATCTATGGTTAATTTCATACCAAAAGTAAATTTTAAAGGGCATGTGTCGTGAACCTGATTGGATAATGCAATACAATCGTGTCTTTTGTTTAGAACAAAACACGGGATCGAGGCTGGATTTTTACGGCAGTAAGAATTCATGAAGCAGAAATAAAAAGTCACAAAACAATGAAATTCCACTCCAAACTTCTTTGTTGTACTAACCAATTGCTGACGCGACATATGTCCTTTAATTGCTTCTCTGACTTCTTTCTCATTATTTTCGCTTTTCGTTAGGATCGCTAACTAATTTCCTCGTGAATAGCTGTCCTACCAAAGTGCAAGCATGCTACGGTTTCATTTTGTTGGTTATCTAATGGAACTAATATTGTTTTCAACTGTAAATGATAAGATGTCTTGTTTCGATGTTATAATTGAAAAAACTGTAAGGTGTAGAAGAGGAAAGACACGCATATGTTTAACAGGTGTAAAAAGTATGAGGCATAAGTGCTAGTATTTCCCTCGTTAGAACCATACTGCGACAGAACAGCGGCAAACCCATATGGTGCGCAATTTTATGATGAATATCATTATGCACAAATCCAGTTGATTGAAATGCCAGATAAATCAATCATAAGAGAAAACATAAACTCAGAGGACACATCGGTTAGTTAGGACCCACAGAAAAAACACGGAAACACATAAGTAGCTTTAGGAGACAGGTGACATGCTTTTCATGAAAGTGTGTCTCAGAATGTTGATATGATATCTTGTATACAATGTAAACGCTACATTCTTCTCAGTTATTGCATTCATATTCTTATTGCAGCTTGATTTCAACTAGGACCCAAACCAGTGGATATCTGACAAAATGCAGAAAAACTTCTGGACTTAGATGTATTGTCTCCCACAGCATAATCTTTGCTCTCATTCGTTCTTAGTGCCCGTTACTAAGGGATTTTAGTTCCAAGAAAAACGACTTTTACTTAAGGCACTGTAAAGCCTGATTTGCAATGCCGATGATACCAAAAATTAAAACAAGCAGGAGTCACGTGACCAGGAATATCAAACTTGCTTATATAAAGAGTCCATATAAATCTCTAGCATATACAAAAGAGTCCACAGATCAAGAAGGAGGCTTAAGATGCTATCATTTCGCCTTGGGAGCCAGGTAATTGCATTTGCGAAGTTCCAGTTCCCCTATTGGATCTAAATCAAAATTCCTTACTGGATCTAAATTAATGTCAACAAGTATGTACATAGCAATGTGCCTCAACTGCAGGCTTAGGCTGTAGAATACGTTGCCAACAAGCATAAAAAGCTGATGATTAAATTCCCCTCGAAAGAGAAGCGGCGATAGAAGCACGGCGATAGCCGAAATGATAGAAAGGATTTCTTGAGAGATACGTGTGTTTCGATTGGATGAGGTACTGTACAACAACATCAGTTAGCAAAGTATAATAAGAAAACGAGTAACAAGGCCAAAAAGATGTGATTAACACTTCCTATACGTCAACTGTAACATTCGTTTCTCACTTATAGTAAGTTGTCGCGGAAGAACTCTACGACAAGTGTTCTTAGAATTAGCAGTGCTTCTACTGAGGATGGAGTCATGCCTTTGTTTTCCTTCACAAAGTTACCAAGTCTGGACAATCGAGCCGATCCTCTTTTCTGGCAAGGAAAGAAGTCTATTGTAATTCTCGACTATTCAGAGCTTAAATAAAAAGAATTTACAAAGTCTGCTGCTCAGGTCTTTAGCTTCATCGTGCTTCATTCGTTGTAAACTCAGGACTTCTCGTCATAACCACATTTTCGTGCACAACACGACAGTTTGCCCCCTGACTTCACGGCATGTTTTGCAGCTTTGCTCGTTTTTCAATGACTCGTTGCGAGGAATTCTTTGTCTGCTATTGCTAATTGCTTTGAATTCTGGTGTCAATCAAAAACAAGTAATACTATTGTGTTGCAAGATCTGTGCTTGTTTAGTAGCAATAGGGCAAAAAGAATGACAGTAAATGAACACCCAGCAATAGCCCTTTCAGCTATTCTGTATAAGAGTTTGAATCAATTTTGCAAATGAATAGAATCTTACATAATAAAAATCACTCATCCGAATCTTTCCTTTCAAACTGAAATGTAAAATTTTCCTCGCTTTGAAAATGCCGCTGTGGACAGAGCAGAAACTGCGTATAAAGACGTCATCGAGCAATCTGATATAAGGAAGTGTTTGGATAGATAAGCTTTTTGAAACGATAGATCAAGAGTTTAAGGCCCAAGAAACAAAATATCAAGTGTTCCCGAATTTTGGGATCTGTCGCAGGGAGCTAGCGGGGCTTAAAGTTACGAGTTTTCGCGCATGCATGCGCAGTTTCTGCTCTGTCGCCGCTGTGTGGAAGTCAGGCTTCACGCATCCCAATCAAACGTTATGCATCAAAATGTATAAAAACATCGCTCAATCTAGACTTCCTTGTTGATTGGCTAAAAGGATTATTGGTGATTCTGGAAGAGGGCCTACTTAGAATTAGTCTCATTCAGATAAGATCATATTTTTATTATGAACAGATATTTTGTAAGTTCCAAAGTAATTCAATTGTTTCCATTATCTGCATTAGCCTACACGTAGTCTGCCTGAAAGTTACTTGCTTGCCGACGCCTGATTCATTGTTTTTTGCTTTAAAATAATGCGCTTGTGTGCCCCCCCCCCGACTCTTAATGTTGGATAGCCTTTGCAAAATTGATGTTCCTGCGTCCTCAAAACATTGATCCTTTACCCGAGGACATTTGCAGAAGTGGCTCAGATGGCTCTTTAAACAAGAAGTTGTGTATTCAGACGTTACTTAGTTCTGTGATGTCTGCACGCAGGCTATATCTGCAGGCGGCAGAATGTCACTCATTTTACCACCGTTTTCACGAAAGAAATGCAATTAGAAATCAGAAATCCACAACAACCAACACCCTAAAGATGAGGGAAAATTGTATACCGCTGACCCAAGTGCCCAGTGGTGACAACCAGAAAAAATCGAAGCTTCTTTCCATACATTCATTTTGCTATCCCCAAATACGTAGCTCCTTCAAAGAAATAGACATTGAATTTCAGCAGAGAATTTAATTAAAATTCCATCTTTAACACTGACTAAAATGATTTTGAATTACAGCGATTGAAAGCCTTTAGTATCGACAAGGACACAGTAAGGAGTTCAAATTGCAAACGCTATCCATGTTGCGAAAAATTCTAGAAAAACAACTACACCATGTAACAGCATGATATTTTCAGGGAGCTTCCATGCATAACCAGGATACTTATCAAATCCGTTCGTTTCTAATAATATTTTGTTGGGAAGAAAATTTATCTGTAATCACGGGACGCAATCTGCCATCCAATGGGAAGTCCCTCAATCAAAGCCACTCCGTAAGAAATGTCTTTATTGCGAAAAATTCTAGAAAAACAACTGCACCATGTAACAGTATGAGATTTTCAGGGAGCTTTGAGACATAACTAAGGTAGATACTGGTAGAATCTGTTAGTTGCTAGAAATATTTGTTGGTTGGGAAATTTATCTGTATTCACAGAACGCAATCTGCCTTCCAAATCGATAGTGCCCCAATCAAGCCAATCCATAAGGAATTTCTTGATTGCGAAAAAATCTGGAAAAATGAATACACCATGTAACAACATGAGATTTTAAGGGAGCTTTGAGATATAGCTAAGGTAGATACTGGTTGAATTTGTTAGTTTCTAATAATGTTTTATTGGGTATAAAATTGAGCTGAACTTGCTGAGAGCGATCTGCCATCCGTAAGGGAAGTGCCCTAATCAAAGCCAATCCATAAGAAATGTCTTTATTGTAAAAAATCATAGTAAAATAACTACACCATGTAACAGAATGAGATTTCCAGGGAATTTTGAGACATAGCCAAGGTAGATACGTGTTGAATGTGTTAGTTTCTAAAAATATTTTTGGGTAGAAAGTAGAGTTGTAATCACTGAACGCAATCTGCCATCTACTGGGGAAGTGCCCTAAGCAAAGTCACTCCATAAGAAATATCTTGATTGCAAAAAATTCAAATAAAATAACTCCACCATGTAACAGCATGAGACTTTTAGAGAGCTTTAAAGCATAGGTAAGGTAGGTACTGGCTGAATTCGTTAGTTTCTAATAATATTTCATTGGGTAGAAAATTGAGCTGTAATCACTGAACGCAATCTGCCATCCGCAGGGGAAACGCCTTAATTAAAGCTACTCCGTAAGAAATGTGATTTTCAAGGGGTTTTGAAGTATTACCAAGGCAGATACTGGTCAGAACTGTTAGTTCCTAAAAATATTTCTTTGAAAATAGAACTATAATCAACGAATGCAATCTGTCATCCGCAGTGGAAGCGCCCTAATCAAAGCCAATCGGTAAGAAATTTCTTCATTGGGAAAAATCATAGAAAAATAACTACACCAAGTATGTAACAGCATGAGATTTTCAGTTAGCTTTGAGGCATAATCAAAGTATGTACTGGTCAAATCCGTTAGTTTCTAATAATATTTTGTTGGGTAAAAAATCGATCTGTATTCACTGAGAGCAGTCTGCCATCCGCAAGTGGAGTACCCTTTCATAACAACTCCTGAACATCGTAATTTCGTTTCCACAGCACAACGCTAATTTCTTCCTTGTATTTCATCTCGACTGAGTCTAGAGGTACTGGGTAGGGTACACTGCACTCTTCTCGTAGTCCCAGTGGACACTGCACTCGTCTCGTAGCTCCTTCTGTTTTGTTTGAGTTGTCTTTTAGTCACAAGGAAGCATTGTGTATCACAAAACTTTCCTAAAGACCCTTAAATGTTTGAATGAAAAGTAACACCTTTGTATGCCCATGTCTCTCGTCAGATCATGAACTGAGAATTGTAAATGAAAAATTAATCAACCATATGGCGTATAGAAATTGAGGATGCCGCAAAGTTGTAATATTCTGGACTCCCTGTGCTGATTCGCGCATGGCAAATGCAATATTCCCTCATCTTCAACACCCTTAGCGTATATACTCGTTAATGAGTGGTAGCTACATATAATACAAAAAACAGAAGGATTAAATTTCACTTTCTATCAAGTCATTGAACAGGCTAGGAAAGCCTGAACTTTCGCAGGATAAAGAGCACATAATGAAGATCCATAAGGCTTACTATGTCGATCACAATGTCTTAAAAAGGTTTACCGCTCATGCAGCCATACGCATCATGGCTTTGGCAGTCGGCAGCTCCAAAGTATCAAATATCCATCCGACTGATATTAGAATTAAAAAATATGCCCAATTGATAGTGGTCACTTACGCCATTTTTTACGGATATCATAAGAATAGAAGTAATAACACAAGTGAAACGGCGAGAGTTTTAGCAATGCAGTTTAAAGTAGGTGAAGTTGATTTTACTTACTTGTACCCTCGTCGTTTTTCAGTGGCGATGTCGAAATCAAACAACAATGAGCGACAGCGACGGTACAGCACACCAAGCAATTTATCTGAGAAATAGACTTTTGAAACTTCTCTCTTTTCCATGAAGTCAGGATATCCATTTCCCTGGACGCTACAAATTCAAATAATAACGAAAATTGAAAAGTATCGTGTGACGGAGTTTTCCTTTATATCGTATAAATTTATGAATGCGATTAATGAAAAATGGGCGCAAATATCTTTTTATAAGAATAATACTTAAAGGGAATAGGCATAGCTATATCTCGTAGCCGTTGTAAATAGGCTCTTTGGTAAATAGGTTGTAAATAGAAACGCCCACAAACCCATTGTTTCCTTAGCTACACAATGAAACTGGATGCGTCTAAATTGACGAGTACAATAGATTATATTTTTCACCTGGCCCAGGCAAGCTTTTAACTAGCAAAACGATCGATAACACTTATCCAAATATACTTTAACGCCATAGAAAAAAAGAACTAAGCGTATCGGGCCGTGCCCTTCGTCAGTAGTGCCTAAGCTTTTAACTATGTTGATTCCTGGTAAACACATAGAACGATGCAGTACAGATTCAATTTAAAAGTGAATAAACGGAGCTAAATAGAGGCAATCTACAAATAGGACAAAGAAAGCTGGTATGCACGTTAATGTTCCTGCAGCGACACATTATCGACACTCGTTTCGAAATCATCAAGTAAGAAGGACTAGGAATACGAGAATACCCAGCCCCTTCCGCTCTGGTCTTCTATCACCATTGATTCTCTTTAAACTGTTGGAGAGAGAGGCAAGAAACCTACCGGGTGTCCAGAGGAATTAATCCAATTTCAAAATTCACCAAGACTCCATTATCAAACCTATCATAAAACTTTTTTTTTTATTTGTTTTGACAATGACCTAGATATATCTAAAGATAATAAAACATTTGTTTCCTATACTTGGTAGAAATATTACACACCACAAAAACTCAATCTGACTTTGCATCTTACTTAAGATTCAAAATTCTTAAACTTTTCATTATCCTCTAAGTATCCCTGCGATAGTGGACGTTTCTTTCCGCCATTAATTACCAAATTCAAAGAGCTTGAGATGAACAAAGAAATTGATCAAGTAATCATCATTGCTTTTGGCTGTATGATTCAAAACCAGGCAGCAGCAAATAGAGCTGGTGTTGTGGTGCAGTGGTGTAATCCTCTGACTTTGAAGCAAACGCAGTCAGGAGGAGCCGGTTAGATACCCGGTAGGCCCCACAACTTGAGTATCATGACATGGGGTTGCAGATTCGATTAGCCCTTAGCTACTTCTCAATCCCAACGCTTGGCGCTAAAAACCGTAACTTCACCTTTACCATCACCTTCACCAAAGCTAAACTTGACTTAGTTTATCTTGCACTAGAGAAGATCTGACCATCGAAGGTCTTTCATAAACAGATGTGTTTTTAAAGAACTAAACTCGTTAATTCTAGAGCCACTTACAAGAACAATTATGTCTGAGAAAAAGGTTGGTCCTACCCTTTATTAGGACACCCAGTACGTTATTGACCGTCCCTTTACGCCGCAAAGCTAATTTACAGAAATATTTTCATGCTACAACATCAACCATACAAAAAACTACAACGCATGCAGGGGTAAATGGACATATGATTTACTTGTGTCACAGCACATCTCTTGTCTAAATGTAAAATGAATGAACTGCCTTTTCAAGAATGAGCTTCCTAGTCTAAACCAATTTGTATTTTTGATGTTATCATTTTGGTTATTATTTTCTTTTCTACGCACAGTTTTCTAGATCACTAGTAAATTTTTTATCTTGTTTATGAATGCTGTGCGTCGGTTGATACCGATTGTTCCTATTGCTTCCATTCATAGATTTATGAATTCAATACAACGAGCAAGTTACAGAATGAAAGGTTGTTCAAAGGATTTTCGTGGCATATATTCGTTGATTTTCGTTATTCTAATGTTAAATGGTTCGAGAGCATATGATACAGCATCTTTTTGACTACAAGGAGATCTGGTTGCTTGCTGTTTCCAGTGTGATATTTGACGGTCAGAAGCTTGGAACTTGGTCGGCATGACTGTAACATCTTTTAGTCCTGTAAAAAATTTGCTAATTATTCAGAGGTCAGATTTATCTTTCCCGGTAAGCATGGTTTTTGCAACCAGAGACGACCGAGAGAAGGGTTTATGGAAGCAGGCAGAAGTTAAAAAACTCGCATTCAACCTTACTCCAAAATATCATATATTTCTTCGAGTGCAAACTGTTATCCAGATAACGAACAGAAAGTTGAATATGTTCTTAGGTAAACGCTGTTAAGATGATGAAGTACAGCTATTTATGATAGCAATTACAGACCTCTATCTATCGAGATTGGATTGTCGAGGTGCAGGACTGGGCAGATGCTTCACAGACCCTGTCTAACGCAGACTCACGACCATTCTCTTACCTTGATAAAGCAGCTTCAGGCACGAGTGGAATAATACCAGTTTTAGGGAAGTCAACAGCCTGTGATTGTGATTTCGATAATTCAACAGCTAACTTGTCGCATGCACCCTCACGTAGTTGGTCAGACAACGCCAAGTGGGTGTGTGCTACCCTTCCTGTGCAATGCATATTGAAAATATTAAAGCTTCTGCTATATCAACAATCTCTAATTTGTCATGCCAATGCACTATTTGCAAAACATTTTATTGCCAGCAGTGTAAGAAAAATATTTTGAAGTGGCTATATGGTACACCGGCAAATAATTCCACAAAAAATATTGTTGGAATGTTCAAAGTTCTAATATTTCTAAAGTTTTTGGAAGGCGTTGCATTGGTGATGTGAAACGAATTGCAGGAATGCTGCTACCCTGGGTACAGGGTAGGATGCTGCATGAAGGCTGGCACGGTCAATAGTTTCTGAAAACGCCCTTGCCATCGTGAAAAGAAAACTGCCTCTGTGACAATAGCTTAAATGTTTAAGAGGATGACCTTCATCCACTGTTTCACTGATCTTTATGAGTAGATTCTGAAAATGTGCCGGGTGAGCCAGAAAAAAATGACCCAACGCAGTCTGCTATATAATAACAGCACGTGACCGATCGAAATGCTTCAAACGTTGTCCTTTCGAGAGAAAACTGGCCTAAATTTTGAGTACTTTTGCATTTCTTTCAGCTAGGTAAATCTCCTGGATGTTATTTCGAGGAAAACAGCATACTTAAAATCCTCAAAAGTAATCAAAAATAGGGCATTGATTTATAGCTATTTCAGATCTTCAAAACAGTGAGGAGCGTGTTTCATTGTAGCCAGGGAATAAGCAACTTAGTCAGCAAGTTTATACTTTTTAGGAACCTCAAAAAATTCAAAGGCTGAAATGAAACACGCTTCTCATCTGAAATGGCCTTAAGGCGATCCATCTATTGACGGCTTGATTTCCGGCATGTCCTTTTCCTCAAAATCCTTAATTCAGGAAATTCGAGTTGAAAAAATGTAAAAAAGAAATAGAAATGTGGGCTAGTCCTTTAGGGACAGAACAACGCTCGAAGCATTCCAAACAGTCACTCACTGCTATTCCTATAACAGATCGCGTTGGGTGACTTTTTACAGAGTCACTTGGTACTTGTTTGCCATGTTTGAGCTTTATCATGTTATTGACGAATTATGACAGATTGAAGCTTAAGTATCAGTGTCCCTCTAGAATGCCATTTTCTGGAAGTAGAAGGATTGATTTCTATGTAAGCTTGTCTCAAGTCTCATATGTTATCTTCATTGGGTCCTCGCAACTCACTGCTGTTGGAGTAGGCCCTAATGAAATAACGACTAAGACTTAGGACAAGTCTACTTTCCATCAGAAAATCAAAGTCAGATCTGTTTCAACTCGATCAACGACAAGATCAAAATGACATACAAAAGTAGGTCAATTTCCTTAATCTAATCATGTACATTTGTCTCGCAAGTTCGACAAAATACCGGGTTTCCCAAAAAAAGTATACAGATTTGGTCAACCCTAGCGACAAGAATATAGCGTGAATCAATCCGGAATGATTTTCGAAACATACCTCGATAGCTAACTTGAACATAGATACCTCGTTTGTTGACATCGGTGCGTTGAGAGTGAAGATATTAATCTTCAAAGGACAAATTTGCCTCCACCTCTAAACCAGAGCTTTGACGATTTGGCCTAAGCAAATTCTTGAAGCAGATTGAATAAAATCAACAAAATTTGAAGACGGCATAACAGATGTGTTTTTCAAAATACAGTTTATGTTAGACCTATCGTCAAGGAAGCTTCGAAATCAGCTTCATCCATCTCAATATGGACGATTGATTTTACTCTTACTATTCATCGGCTAAAGTACTTTTTTTTTTTTTTTTTTTTTTTTTACATTTCAACTAAAAACTTACAATACATATTACTTAATAACACTACTTACAAACTACTATACCCTACTACTACAACAATACCATTTGGAGCGAAAACTACGTCTACCTCATGGCTACAAATAACAGCAAACACGAACATAGCACTACACGTTACGACTAGAAAGACAAAGATAGCACAGGAATTACACGTTACTAACTGCACGGGGAAAAAAAAGAGAAACGTTTACTTAGAGAGAACTTGGTGGCTTTATGGCTTATAGCTGAGATCTAAATATTTCTAATCAAAACGACCAGTTTCATGAATAAATCGGAGCGTTAAAAGAAGTATATCTTTATTGAGACTAGCGGGAAAATCTTTATCACCGTACAATAAAATCCGCATTAGAAACTCGTTTGAAGGATTGGTATGTCCAAGTGGTCGTAATAAAACGGAAACACCAGCGAGAAGATCTCTACGTGGTACGTCAAAAGAAGGGCAGAGCAGCAAAAAGTGCTCCGTATCCTCAATGCCATCGTTGGTAGGACACATTGGGTTTATAGTATCTCTGAAGTTGTGTTTGAATTTGTGAAAATTCAGTTTACTGAGACCCACCCTAAGTTGGGTAAGATACCATAGTCCTGTTGGATCATGTATACGAAAGACAGAGTTTGGCAGGGGGCGAATTTTGGACAACAGCTTAGTCTTAAATGCAGCAATAGAAGGAGCAAGTATAATTTCTTGATCAAGCTTATTCCATTCAGATAAGCAGTGAGGATAAAAGGTGGATTGAAATCTTTCTGTCCTTGTTCTTATTCGCCCGATGGCGTCCTGCTTGCGAAGAGAGTATCGCGACTGCCGCTGTGGTGGTATTGGATCCGTAGTATATTTAGGGGCCAGATTATTTATGAACTTATAAAATAGAATAAGACGTCTGCTCCACCTACGGGAGCTTAGCGATTCCCAACCAAGCTCTGCATACAGCTTCTCTCTTGACGTACCCTTCCATGTTCCTGTTACAGCTCGAGCAGCAGAATACTGAACGGACTCTAATTTCTCCATAAGATTTGGCAAGGTTATGTTTCCACTAAATTCACACACTTTAGCAGGGATATGGTAAATAACGTCCCCATAGTCCAGGTGGGGCCGAACATAAAGCTTATATAGTTCATTCAGCGTATGTCTGGGGAGATATTTAGAGAGATATTTCAGCAGACCAATACTTTTGCGTGATTTACTGATAGCTGCTTTAATATGCGCAGAAAAGGATAATTTTGAATCAAGAAAAAGCCCCAAGTGTTTATGCTCATCTACTTTCTTCACAGGTGTATCGTTAAAAAGTATCACTGGGTGGTCAATTTTATTTCTTTTCCTCGAAAAAATTATTTCAACAGCTTGCTTCTGTGGATCAGGATTAAACGACATTCGCCATTGATGAGCCCATTGCTTTATCAACTCCAAGTCATGGTTCATATCATTGGCAGCTGTATTGGGGTTTTGGACGACCGTAAATAACGAGGTATCATCGGCGAAGAGTTTAACATTACACTTCAAGTTTTCAGTTAGATCATTTATGTACACAAGAAAAAACAACGGACCTAAAATAGAACCCTGTGGTACTCCAGCTGCGATATCTCCCCAAATAGAAGATTTCCCGTTCAGAACAGTTCGTTGTTTACGATCCTTTAGAAAACTTCGAATAAGATGAAGGAGTTGACCTGAAACACCACATCGTTCAAGTTTATATAGAAGACCATCATGCCATACTCTGTCAAAGGCTTTGGAAATGTCAAGATAAACAGAACGAACATCAAGCGGAGGATTACAGTCGAATGCCTTAAAGATAGTGTGCGTTATCGAGACCAGTTGATTAATTGTCGAGTCGCCTGGACGAAAACCTGATTGATTTGGATTAAGTAGCTCACACGAAACAAGGTGTGAATACAGAGAATCATATATCAACTTTTCAAGAATTTTTCCAAAAATAGGAAGAAGAGAAATTGGACGGTAGTTTTCTTTTAAATTTTTCTCATTCTTTTTATGCACTGGTACAACATTAGCACATTTCCAAATTTGGGGAAAAAGACCACACCTCAGACAGTTTGTAAATATTATCTTTAGCGGAACAACTAGTGCAGCATCACTCAATTTTATCATTCTCACAGATATTTCATCGCAGCCATGGGCTTTGTTAGAATTAAGTGATCTGATAATTTTAAGTATCTTTTCATCAGAAATAACAAAATCGTTTAACAAAGGAGCAGCAAAAGGCTAAAGGCTAAAGTACTCCCTTGAGCATCAACACATTTGTGCAACTGTTGAATCATTCCTTGAAAAGAATTTGTTATCAGATCTCTTGGGAGTCAAGACAGGAAGGTCTGGAGATCTTTTGGGGGCCAAAAGATGTCTCATATATTGTTGATGGCTCACCTGGGAAAGCAGCTTCGAAGATACGTCATGATCAACCTGATCTTGAGAGATCTGATAACAAATTCTTTTCAAGGAATGATTCGATGATATCGACGGCGCGTTGAGCTCAAGGGAGTATTTTCACACATGAATAGCATGTGTGATTTTAGAGCTCCTTTGACGATAGGTCTCACATAAACTGTATTTTGTAAAACACATCTGTTGTGCCGTCTTCAAATTTCGTTGATTTTATTCACTGCGCTTCAAGAATTTGCTTAGGCCCAAATGCCAAAGCTCTGGTTTCTAGGTGGAAGCAAATTTGTCCTTTGAAGATTAATATCTTCACTTTCAACGCACCGATATAAAAAACAAGGTATCTATGTTCAAGTTAGCTATCGAGGTATGTTTTGAAAATTATTTCGGATTGATTCACGCTATATTCTTATTGCTAGGGTCGACGAAATCCGTATACTTTTTTTGGGACACCCGGTATTTGAAATTCTATGTTGCATAGTCTGAAAAAGTATACCGGGTGAGCCAGAAGAAAGCTCCCACTTTTGAAAATTCATAACACCAAGACTACTTCACGGATTTGAATCATTCAAGTTCTAGTTATAAGCCGAAAGATCAAAGTATTTTTGTGATTTTTCTCGCTGTCCTACCAGCACTAGAAGTATTGGTAAATTCAACTTTATGAAAATTTCATGGTTGCAAAATGACGGAAAAGTGGCCTAAAACATTGATCAAATCGTACGGACTCTATTCAAATCGAACAATAGGCCATGGGCGTTTCACCTCCCTCAAGAGTTATAAGACATTGATTTTCAAACAAATACGAAAGATTTTCAATCCCAAGGCAATTAATGCCTAGAGGATATCTCTCACCCATGAGAAATTGCATTTCCTTCATTATTCTGTGCGAGAAGTCATTTATGCATAGATCGATGTTTCAGGCCATTTTCAGTCATTTTGCAACCATGAAATTTGTGTAAAGTTTAATTAACCTACGTTTGTAGTGCTGGTAGGACAGCGAGAAAAATCACAAAAATACTTTGATCTTTCGGCTTTTAACTAGAATTTGAATCATTCAAATCTGTGAATTAGTCTTGGTGTTATGAATTTTCAAAAGTGGGAATTTTTTTCTGGCTCACCCGGTATAAACCGTAAAACACAAATGCAAGATTTCAAGACAAGCGTCACTAGTAAATTGTAGATTTCGAAAAAAGGGCGAATTTTTGCAGTCCTGTTTTTGTGACATAGTAGACAGGGCAATTGCTGTCTCGTTAATCCTTGCAACAAGAAAACTTAGGGGAATGCAACTTCTTCAGATAAACCAATCAAGCAGCAGGACGTCAAGAGAAGATTATCTGGAGTGTGTCCTTCTCTCGTGGTTCAGAGGTCACAAGGTCCAGCAAAGTTGCTAACATAAGCTTTTGTTCAACCAGATGTCTTAAGCGATGCCGTCCATCATGAAACTGTCGATCAGTGACAGTGACTGCAACAGTAGATTAAATAAATTTGCCTGGGGAGCTTATGATAATTTATTTGAGGCCTGCCAAGCCACCCAACTATCCCTCGAGTTGTTTGTAATCCTCAGGTCGTAATCCTTTCCTTGAAAAGTTCCCTATGTGTCGATGCTATTAAATCGGGCTCACTGGCAGACGTATTTCTGAAAAGTGTTGAATAGTTAATCAGCGAAGCAAATGATCGTACCTTTTGTCTTATAACTAACTTTGCCAAAAGAGGGTACATCTCTTCTTAAACTTCCCCCGGTGAATTCCATTCCTGTTTGCACTTTGTCAATCATATACACACGATAAGAAACTGAAATTTAGTTGTTTGTGCCGGAGGAAAATCACAAAATTATTCTTACATAATCTTGACAGGGCGGCGATTGTCCTGTGTACTATTTCACGAAGACAAGACTGTGAATGAACACAATTCACATAAGGTAGTTGCCCTTGGTCGAGCCAATGAAATAGTGACCTGCGACCAAATGGACAAGTTATAAACATGAATTTGAACAAGTTATATACATGAACATGATCAGCTCCCGATTTTTTGATAAAGCAAAAGCAAAGGACTTCGTGGCTCACTGGCAGTGCTCTGCCCAAAAAATTATCTGAAATGTAGCGGTTCGAGTCCCCATCCATATCTTGGAAAACATGGGATGTTGATTGAGGAGAGTAATCAAATCTTATAGATCCATGCCAACCAAATCACGAATTGTGGTCAAGTAAGCTGGAAGGACCAGGGCACTGCTTCGATAACCTGACCCTCTTTGTGCTCCAAATGTTAGAGTTCTCAACATGGATGCCACAATACAACACTCGACAAAACTGCTGAAGCAAACGAAATGAACGAGCAAATTCCCAATCTACTCCAGTCCTAATGTTCCGTCATGGAAAAATTGTGACACTTTTACCTAAAATGTTAATTACCAATGGCCCTTTTTGCAAGTCGTATGTCAAGAAATCTCCAGACGCTCTTTAAGGCTCCCCAAACTTTTGGAATACGAAAAGGAGTGCTTGCAATCCGTTGAGCTGAACTCAAACCTGATGTCAATGCGGCTTTGTGGTGCAAACAAAACTCAGTTAAGTTGAATTTATATTTCAAATTGCTATTTGGACGCATTCTGAATAACTATTAAGCTCCAATGTAACTTTTTCGCATTACTGCCCTTCACTGCCATCTTGAATACGCCGAGAAACAGCGCTGCAAGTAGAGATTCACATTCAAACTTCAATAAAGAAAATGAAATCCCTTACCGAGAGAGTCGTTTGCAATGACACGAGTGAAGAATGAGGCAAATAGAGACCGTTCTCTTGTACTATCAAAGTCTTCCGGTGCACCTTTAGCCAAATCAGAATAGTCAAGCGGAGGGTATCGGATATCATCACAGGGAATGAACCTTTCATCCCAAATAAGTGAAAAATTGTCACCATCTAGATCTCCTCCGCTACATTCCGCTGCCAAGGAGCTATCCACGTTGTTAGTTGGCAGAATAACGACATTTTTCCATTGTCTCAATGATGTATGATTGACAGCTTTGACCCATCGCAGATCTCCCGGATGTAAACATGGGTTACGATAGATCAATACATCACCAGTGATGACGTTACAAGGGCCTCCCTCTTCTTTCTGTATTTGTACAAATATCTCATCATCTTTGAGAAGGCCTGTCGGATCTGCAACTCCCATGAGTAAAGCTCCTTTGTCTACTGGAATCCTCGTCTTTGTTCTGAGAGCTGTTGCTTTGACTCGGTAGACTAGCAAAAGAAAGGGTGGAAATTTCATCGAAAGCATTGGAAGTCATTCAAAACTTGTACCACTCTTGAAGTTAGTGAAGCTGTGGTATTAGATTATTCACTGGCATCACAGATGTAAAGGAACATGACCGAAGCCTGGATGAATTGTCATGACGTAAAACTAGTGTTCGTAGGATCGATCTCATTCATCTAGCGTTTGTGGTTGCAAAGTCAAAATTGAAACACTGGTCCACAACATAGGTTGCCAGAAAGTTTTCATTTCTGTCATTTTCCATTCTCTAAACAAGGTACAATTGTTCATTTTTACAGTATGCCCTGCATAACAAAAAGAAAGAAATGACATTTAATACCCTCTCGGGTGTCCAAAAAAGCTCTTCTCTTTACAAAGGAAAGATCAAATCTTTTTCCAGGTATAGCTGATCTTCTGATCGATTTAAAAATTTACCAAATTTAGCTCTGTTAGCACTGCCTGGCTTTGATGCATGCTGTAAAGAAACTGACAAGTGAGAGATTGACTTCTCTTGCTATGCTGAGCTTCTGATTTTGTCAGTGAGCAATACAAACTATCCTTGAAAACTAAAAGAACGCAGAAAAATTTCAAAATATTTTTTCATTTGCAAGATTTACGACGTTACTTAAAGATTATTGCTCAGAATAAAGCTCCGGTCAAACGATCCAACATCTCACCCAACATTTCACCCAACATGTTGGGTGAAATGTTGGATCGTTTGACCACCATGTTGGGTCACCCAACATCGTGACTTTCGATGTTGGGTGAAATTTGACAGAGATCAAAAATGTTGGGTGAGGACGCCCAACATTTCCATTGTTTTCAGATGTTGGGTCAATTGTTGGGTCGTTTGACCACCTCATCCAACATTGTTGGGAACGCGCATACGTAATAGACTACGTTTAGAGAGCGCCAACCGCCAAAGTCGTCACTATAGAAAATGTTGGGTCAGATGTTGGGTGAAATGTTGGATCTTTTGACCACTGATGTTGGGGCACCTGTAAATGTTGGGTTGAATGTTGGGTGAAATGTTGGGTGAAATGTTGGGTGAGATGTTGGATCGTTTGACCGGAGCTTAAGGCTTTTCAACCACCATTTTCTTTAGGTAGTGGAAGCATACGATGTTCCATC